>JARQOD010000004.1:36820398-36878556 GCA_033576555.1 Oophaga sylvatica
GCCCCGGTTCTTTTTGGGGAAAAAAAAAGGAGGCCTACCCCTTCCTTTTTCCCCGGGCTTAAAAGGGGTTACTTCCAGATCCTACCCCCCCCTTTTATTCCCATCTCTTCAATCAATGGGGGGCCCAAAGGTTTCTAATTGGATCTGGGGGCGTATAACTTTTAGATAAGGGGGGGATAGGGGAAGACGCGTTTCACCCGGGGGGCATTATAAACCTTGTCAGTCATTTGGTCTGACAAATGCCCCGGGGGGTTTTTTTCAATTTTTTTGTTAATGACACTTTCCCACCGGGGACATTTTTTTTCATATATCGGAGACACTTAATTTCTCGCCATCTTGTTCTCATGGGGACATGTTACAGGTGTTCAAATTTTCCCCGATAAAAACGTACGCCAAAGGGGAAAGGGGGGGGGTTTTCGCCACAAAAATTTTCTTTTTTTAGTTTCCCGGGGTTCACCTCCAGTTTTCGAGGCCCGGGGAAAGGGGGGTAGTTTTGAGGGACGCCAAGGATTTTAAGGCTCCAACTTTCCTGGGTTTGCAAATACTCCAATTTTTCGAATTTCTCGTCATATTAAACCCCACAAAAAACTGTTTGGGGGGTTGAGATTTTTCTGGCAAGGCTCCCTCTGGGGTTCAACTACATGAGGTTGGGGAATGGGGTTTACTTTTTTGTCTTATTTAAGGGAATCATTTCCCATGGGGGTTCCGTGATCAATTGTTGGTCTAATCCTTCTTTCCAGTTTCCCTTTTGTACCTGCTGTTCTGTCTGCCTCCTGCTACAATAAGACAATTTCTTTTTTTTTTTTTTTGCTATTTTTTTTTTGTTTTTGTCCTGCACTTCTTGGGGGCCCTTTTCTGGTCCCCCCCGGGGCTTTTGCCCCCTCATTTTTCCAGCCACTTTTTTGTATTTTTTTTTCCCCTTTTTTTATGGCTCTGTTTTTGTTACACCAAGAACAATTTAGGGGGTAAGGTCGTGATCTCAGGGGGTTTTTTAAAATTAGTAAGTTGTTTTTTTTTGGGGGTTTTTGGGATTGCGTAATCCCTTCCCCTTCCTTTTTATTTTTATATTTGGCCCCCCCTTTGCTCATACTATTTTTTTCTGTCATAAATTTTTCTTGTCTAACCGCCATTTTATGTTTGGGGGCTTTCATTATCTTTGGGTTCTGCCCGGGCAGATAGCTTTTCCATTTCTATCTTAGGTTTTTGTTTTTCCCGCGTGACACTCTAGGACCTCGAGGAAAAACTCCACGCGCCCTAGTTGGGTGTTATCAGGGGCTGCAATCCCCCAGATTTATCTGCTCTGGTGTTTTTTCCCTTTTTTTTTCCTCACTCCTCAGCACCGTAACAAACAATACCCCATAAAAATTGTATGGTACTCACAAGGGGAAAAAAAATTTTGAAGGGGAAAAAAAATTTCAGAGAATTTTTTTTTTTTTCATTTTTTTTTTTTTTTTTTTTTATTTTTTATTTTTTTTTTTTCCCTCTGTATCCTGGGGGGTGGGGGGTCTTTCTCCCAATGGGTTTGCACAGTTTCGGCCGTGGGGGCAGCTTCCCTGAGGTTAGAGTATTCTATCTATCTTGCAGGGTTTCCTTTTTGGGGAAACCAGGGTCCCCATGCCAATTGTTTTTAGGGGGGCGAGCAATTCAAATTTTAAAAAAAATTAAATTGTTTCTTGCCTTAAAACTAATCCTCAGGAAAAACAGCCACGGTTTTAAAAGTCACTCTCTCCCCCGGCATCCTCAGGATTGGGCTTTTTCCCCCATACCTGGGATCCTTTTTTGATGATGTTTGCATTTTTTCAGGTTTGGGGATTTACATGACCTAATGTCACGATCAAAAGAAAAAGCCTTTTTTGGGATTAAAAAAGGGTTGATGACCGATTATACTGTCAAGATTCCGTAGGTGGGCACCCACCAAAGGGGAAACGACGCTTTTTGGCGCCCTTTTTCCGGAAGGGTGTCGGATAATGTAAAGGATTATGGGGGGGTTCCCCCTCCCCTCTGGCTCAATTTCATTCATTAAAAGATTTTAAAAATTTACAGCGTTTCGTGACGGAGAATATGCGTGAGTGGTGTTGCCTTTTTACCAGCTGCTAGCCCTGCAGTAGGGTTTCGGGGGACACGCATGATTTCGAAACGCAAGGTTATTTTTCTACTGGGTATGCCTCTCATGCATTCTCGCCCAAACGGAAACTTTTTGCACCCATTTTCTTGGGAAAGTTCAGACTAATTTTTTAAAAGTCACCAATCTCTCTGCCTCTTTTTCTCTGGTTTCGTTTTCTGACACTTTAACCTATGGATTAATTTTGCAAACTTGTTTTTCCCCCTTGAACCCCTAAAAAAGTCTTTCCCCTAGGGGGATCATTCCCCCCCTTTGGCTGAGAAAAAACCCCTTTTTTTCTACTCAGGTGATAATATTTTAAAACCTGATCACCGGAGTGCTAAAAAATTTTTGTTTTTAAAAATCGCATGACATTATCGGGGGGTTTCCTTTTGGTTCATCTCAAATCCTTTTTGGTGGGGAAACTTGTCTTAACCATTTGGGCGCCAATTTTAATACCAACACCCCTGTTTTTCTGCCCCCCCCACTGAGGAGTTCCTGACTTTTTGTTTGATTTTTCTGATGTGTTTACGAAAGTAAATCTGCAACCTTACCTCCCCATAGGAGCTATACGCGCTATTGAATTAGTGGCCAGTAGAAAATTTCCCTAAGGGTCCCTTTTTTAACTTGTCTGTACCTGAACATGACCATCGGTCTTTATCAAGGATCATTGGAGAAGGTCTATCAACCATCCTTTTCACCCTTAGGTGCCCGGTTTTTTTTTTTGTGGCCAAAAAAGATGGTTCATTTCCTATTGATTATCCTCTTGAACAATATTACGTAAATATCCAATACCCTTACCCTTGTTTTCTGACCTTTTTCCAGGTGAAAAACGCTACTTGGTTTACCAACTACCTCAGGGGGCTATAACCTTATTCGCATTAACACGGGATAATGGAAACGGGCATTTACCCCCCCTAAAAGGCATTTTGAGTACCTGTGATCCCTTTGGGCTCACTAATGCTCCTTCCTCTTCCAGCCTTCATGAATGACATTTTCAGGATTTTGTGACAAGTTTGATTTTTTTTTTGGAATATCTTGATTTTTTTAATGACGGACTCTCAGTGAAACATGTTCGAACTGTATTCCAGTTTTAGAAGAAGTCTTTAGGAAGGGATCAAAGTTATTTGGCGTACAGAAGATCTCATTTCTGGGATTCATTTTGTCCCCATCTGTTTATTGAAATGGACCGGTCAAGGTTCAGGCCATCTGTGATGGTCCAACCTACTTCATTAAAGCCTTCAGAGATTTTGGTTTTGCCAATTTTATCGTAAATTTATGGTAATTTCTCTGTTATTGTTAAACCATTAACTGATTTGACCAAAAGGGTTCTGATGTGTGAATGGCCTCCTGAGCAGTCTCTGCGTTTCAGAACTTAAGCAGAGATTCACTTCTGCTCCTGTTCTACGGCAGCCTGATGTTCTCTGCCATTTCAGGTGGAGGTTGATGCCTCTGAAATTGGGGCAGGTTCCGTTTTGGTCCCAAAAAGATCCAGAGACCTCTAAAAGTAACCCTTGTGCCTTTTTCTCTCGAAAAATTTCTCCTACTGAACGAATTATGACGTGGGTAATCGGAGTTATGCCATGAAGTGGGCTTTTGAGAGTGGAGACATTGGCTGGAGGGAGCCAAACATCAGGTGGTGTCCTTACGACCATAAGAATCTGGTCTATCTGGAATCTGCCAAGCGACTCAATCCTAGACAGGCAGTGGGCCTTGTTTTTCACACGTTTTAATTTTGTGGTTTCCTTTCTTCCTGGCACTAAGAATGTTAAGCGATGCCCTCTCGAGGAGTTCCTTGCGGACTCTCCTGACTATCTGATCCCTCTGTTTTTTGAAGGAGGTGTAGTTCTTTCCGCCATCTCGCCCAATTTGAGACTTGCTCTGGAGGGGTGTCAGGAGGAAAGCCCGAGCGCTGCCCCTTGAAAATTGTTTGTCCGGACCAATGGAAAAGAGTGTGATGTCTGAGATTCCATTGTTCCGCATTGGCTGGGCATCCCGAAAATTTTTTGGGACCAGAGACTTGTTAGTCGTCCTTTGGTGGCCTACCTTGTCTCGCGATGTCAGAATTTGTGCAGTCCTGCGGGACTTCTCCGCTCCAAGCCTTGCTCTCGCTCTAGTGTTTTTGATGCCATTGCCTGTGCCCAAGAGACCATGACCCATATCTCTAAGGATTTCATTTCCGATCTTCCTGTTTCTCAGAGAATGACCACCATCTGGGTAATTTGGTGATAGTTTTCCAAAATGATACATCTTGTGCCATTACCTAAGTTGCCTTCCTCCTCTGAATTGGTGCCGTTGTTCCTTCACACGTGGTTCGTTTACACGGCATTCCTGAGAACATTGTGTCTGACAGAGGAGTCCAGTTTGTTTCCAGATTTTTGGAGGACTTTTTGTTCTAAACTGGGTTGTTCAATTGTCTTTCCTCCTCGGCATTTCATCCTCAGCCAATGGTCAAACTGAGAGAACAAACCAGACATTGGAGACTTATCTAAGATGCTTGTGTCTGCGATCAGGATGACTGGTCTCTTTTTGCCTTTGGCTGATTTGCTCTTAATAATAGGGCTATGCTCTGCCACTTTGATGTCTCCGTTTTTCTGTAATTCGGGTTTCACCCTCGATTTTCTTCAGGACAGACGGAGGCTTCTGTCTGTCCAGGTGTTGACTCTGTTGTGAGCGTATGCAGCAATTTGGACCAGTAGTGGAGAGGTTGTCCCTCTCTCAGGAAAGGCCCACGGTTTGCTAACCGGCTAGGACTGATGTCCTCGTTTAAAGTGGGGGACTTGGTCGGTTGTCCTCAAAGAATATTCCTATGAGAGTAGCATCTCCTAAATTTAAGCCTAGGTTCAATTGACCTTATAAGACATGAGATTATTAATCCTGTTTCTTTTCGTTTGCTTCTTCCAGGACATTTAAGATCCATAACGTGTTTCCACAAGTCCTTGTTGAAGAGGTTTGTTGAGCCAGTGGTTCCTGCTGCTGTGCCTCCTGACCCTGTTTTGGTTGAGGGCAATCTGGAGTATGTGGTTGAGAAAATATTGGATTCTCGTTTTTCTAGACGAAGACTCCAGTATTTGGTTAAATGGAGAGGTTATGGTCAGGAAGATAATTCTTGGGTGTTTGCTTCGGACATCCATGCTAGGAGACTTATCCGTGCGTATCATAGAACTCATCCTGACCGACCTGGTTGCTCAAATGAGGGTTCGGTGACCCCTCCTCAAGGGGGGGTACTGTTGTGAATGGGTTTGAGATGAGTTCTGAGCAGAGGCTCCCTCTGGTGGTTTCAAGCGGTACTAGTGAGGATTGGGAATCAGGTGTTACTGATTGGTCTTATTTAAGGGAATCATTTTCCCATCAGGGTTGCCGGTGATCAATTGTTCTGGTCTGAATCCTTCTTTCCAGTTTCCCTTGTAGCCTGCTGTGTCGTGTCTGCATCTCCTGCTATCAGATAAGACAATTTCTTATTTTGTGTTTTTGCTATATTTTTGCATTTTGTCCTGCACTTCTGTGGGGGCCTTCTGGGTCCCCTCCGGGGGCTTTTGCCCTCTCAGTTTAGTCCAGCCACTGTGTTTTGTAGTTTTGCTTTTTCCAGTTTTTTCAGTGGCTGCTGTTTTTGTTACACCAGAGAACTAATTTAGGTGGTAGAGGTCGTGTGATCTCAGGTGATTTTGAAATTAGTAGAGTTGGTGTTTTTCAGGGTTTTCTGGGATTGCAGTAAGTACCCTTCCTGTCCTTTTCTATTTAGATAGTTTGGGCCCCAGCGTTTGCTCATACTATTTTCTTTCTGTGTCAGTATTTCCTCTTGTCTAACCGCCATTACATGTTTGGGGGCTTTCTATTATCTTTGGGGTTCTGCTCCGGGGCAGATAGCTTTCCTATTTCTATCTTTAGGTGTAGTTAGTTTCTCAGGCTGTGACGAGGCGTCTAGGACCATCGTAGGAACGCTCCACGGCTGCCTCTAGTTGTGGTGGTTAGTCAGGGTACTGCAATCCCATAGATTCCATCTGCTCTGGTGTATTTCCTTTTTTTTACCTGCACTCCTCAGCTACCGTAACATAACACATGACTAAAAAATGGACGGATTTTTCAAGGTGGTCAGACAAGGCTTGTCAAGCGTTTTCCTCCTTGAAAAAATGTTTTGCTTCGGCACCCATACTCATTCAACCTGATGCGTCACAGCCGTTCATTGTGGAGGTAGACGCTTCTGAGGTAGGGGTGGGAGCGGTATTATCTCAAGGTCCGTCCCCTGGTAAATGGCATCCGTGCGCCTTCTTCTCTAAAAAATTGTCATCCGCTGAGAGGAATTATGATGTTGGCAATAGGGAACTCTTGGCCATTAAGTTAGCTTTTGAGGAGTGGCGTCATTTTCTGGAGGGGGCAGTACACCCGGTCACCGTCATTACCGATCACAAGAACCTGCTATATTTAGAGTCCGCAAAACGTCTGAATCCCAGACAAGCTAGGTGGTCGTTGTTTTTACCAGGTTTAAATTTGTCGTCACATATCGTCCTGGGTCAAGAAATGTAAAGGCGGATGCCTTATCTCGCAGTTTACCTGGGGCCGGGAAGACGGATGACCCGGTTCCTATCCTTCAGGAGGGGGTGGTGGTGTCGGCAGTATGCTCTGAGCTTGAGGAGGAGGTATTGGAGGCTCAGGGGGACGCCCCTGTTGGACCTCCAGGGAGACTGTTTGCTCCAGATCAGTTGAGACAAAAGGTAATCGAGGCACACCATAATTCAGCTTTGGCAGGACACCCAGGGAGTAAAGCAACTGTGGATCTCCTCTCGCGCCGGTTTTGGTGGCCTAACTTACATAGGGAGGTGGTAACTTTTGTCGCGTCCTGTGGGGTTTGTGCGCGCTCTAAGACCCCACATACCCGTCCGTCTGGGGCCCTCTTACCTTTGAAGATCCCGGAGCGTCCGTGGACTCATCTGTCTATGGACTTTATTACGGACCTACCGCCGTCTTCAGGTAAAACAGTCATACTCGTTGTAGTGGACAGGTTCAGCAAGATGGCACATTTTATCGCTCTTCCTGCTCTTCCTAATGCTAAAACTCTTGCGCAGTTGTTCATTGGGGAGATTGTGAGGCTTCACGGGGTACCCTCTGATATGGTGTCGGATCGGGGGTCTCAGTTTGTGTCCAAATTCTGGAAGGCATTTTGTACACGGCGGGGGATGCAGTTGTCATTTTCATCGGCTTTTCATCCGCAGACCAATGGTCAGACAGAGCGTCTGAACCAGAGCTTGGAGACATATCTCCGGTGTTTTGTGTCAGAGAACCAGGAGGACTGGGCTTCTTTCTTGCCTCTGGCGGAATTCGCTCTTAACAATAGGCGGAGCGAGTCCACTGGTAAGTCCCCGTTTTTTGGGGCATATGGTTTTCACCCTCAGTTTTGTACTTTCAATAGGGGGGGCTCTTCTGAGGTTCCTGAGGAGGAATGATTTTTGTCGTCACTTGCTTCAGTGTGGAGAGGAATGCTGAATAATCTGAGTACTATGGGGAACCGATACAAACGTATGGCTGATAGGAGGAGAGTGTCTGGTCCGGACCTAAGTGTGAACGATCGGGTATGGTTGTCTACCAAGAATATAAAACTTAAGGTTCCCTCCTGGAAACTGGGTCCCAGGTTCATCGGGCCATACAGGATCAGTTCTATAATTAATCCGGTGGCATTCCGTCTTGACCTCCCCCCTACGTTTAAAATTCACAATGTGTTCCACAGATCGTTGCTTAAGAGGTATGTGGCGCCGGTGATACCATCACCTTTACCTCCTCCTCCTGTGGTGGTCAATGGTAACTTGGAGTTTCAGGTGTCGAAAATCATCGATTCACGTCTGAATCGCCGGTCCCTTCAGTACCTGGTTCATTGGAAGGGGTATGGTCCTGAGGAGAGGACGTGGGTTCCTGCGTCGGATATTAACGCAGACCGATTAATTTGGGCCTTCCACACAACTCACCCAGATAAACCTGGCCCTGAGGGTCCGGAGGCCCCTCGTAGAAGGGGGGGTACTGTCACGGGTGTGTCGCCACGAAGATCGTCGCAATTACACAACCTGTCTTTTCACAGCTGAGTTTTTGGTGCTTGGTGTTTGTCGGCAGTGAGGGAGTTAATTCTCCCTCTCTCTGTGCTAGACGAGGCCCAGCCTCGCCCAGCTTCAGTTAATGCTGCACTAATGAGATTCCTTCAAATACCTGCCAGTCTGCAAGGGAAGTGTCGGTGAAAGCATTCATGCAGACCAGCAGAGCGGATCGTGGTATTGTGAAGTCTGAAGTGAAGAGTACCTGGTGTGGTTTTCTCCCTCCTCGCTTTATTATTTATCTCCTTACCCGTTGGTGTTCCCTCTGTAGTTGTATAGTGAGTTTTGTATGCAAGGTGGTCTTTTATTTTACCCCTTGTACTGTCTCGTTCGTCTTATACTGTGTGTAGGCATTTACCTTCCCGTTCCCTGTGGTGGTGATCAGGGTCCTTCTCAGGACTAGATTACAGAGGGTCAGGGATTCACAGGAGATAGGGTTACGCTGGCGGCCTGGACCTCTGTACCATCAACAGTACCTCCAGGTAGAGGGATTAGTCAGGGCCCCAGCTTAGGGTCAGCATAGACCCCGGACCTCCTGTATACAGTGACAGCATGACAGATAATGAGTGTGCAATTCTTGCAGGAAACAAGTTGATAACCAAAGTCAAGGCAGATGAACAATTATATCATTTTGACAAACGAAAGGAACAGATGAAGGTATGTACACATGATCACAAAAACTGTATTCACATGTGGCATAGACGTCTAGGACATAGACAACCGGACAGTATAAGGGAACTACAGAGAAAAGAATTGACAAAAGATTTAAAGATATCAGATTGCTCAATTACCGTAAGATGTGAATGTTGTATAAAATCCAAAGCCACAAGGATATCTATTCCAAAAGAAAGTGAGATGAAAAGCGAAAGACCACTTGATTTGGTGCATACTGACGTATGTGGACCCATGAAAGTGACTACATCAGGAGGCAATAGATACATGTTGACTTTTATAGACGATTACTCAAGATACACAGTCACATACTTAATTAAGAACAAAAGTGAAGTTTTTGATAAACTTGTAGACTATGTAACAAGATCAAGTAACAAATTTCAAAGGAAACCAATTGTCATCAGAAGTGATAATGGAGGTGAATTTACAGGTCACAGAATAGAAGACTACTTAAGACAAAATGGAATAGAACATCAGAAAACTGTTCCATACACACCTGAACAAAATGGAGTAGCAGAAAGGAAAAACACAACTCTAACAGAAATGATGAGATGTATGCTGACAGATTCTAAACTACCAGAGAAATATTGGGGTGAGGCAGCAATGACAGCTACATATCTACAGAACCGACTTTTTTCCAGAAAACTGAAGAAAACTCCATATGAACTGTGGCAAGGTATGAAACCAAGTGTCAATCATTTAAAAGTTTTTGGATGTAAAGTTTTTATATTCATTCCAACAGAAAAACGTTCCAAACTTTAAAACAGATCCATGGAAGGAATATTCGTTGGATATAGTGAAAACTGCAAAGGATATAGAATCCTAGATCCCAAAACAGACAGAGTTACAGTGAGTAACAGTGTGACATTCATTGAAGATTTAAATGAAGACATTATGATTTCAGTTGAAACAAAAAATGAGAAAAACAATAGTGACATAACTGAAGAAATATCTGATGAGAAAGAAGCAGAAATGAATGAAGAACAAAATACTGAAAGTGAAGAATCACAACTACAAGCAGACACAGAACCAAGACATTCAATAAGAGAGAACAAAGGAAAACCACCAAAACGTCTCTCATACAAGACAAGTATAAGAAAAATGTATGAACCTACCTCTTGGAAAGACATATCTAAACTTCCTGAAGAAGAAGCTAATAAATGGATAGCAACAGAAACAGAAATTAAATCCATGCATGATTCAAATATATGGACACTAAAAGATTTGCCAGAAGGAAGAAAAGCCATAGGATGTAAATGGATTTTTAAAGTAAAATACCAAACAGATGGTACACCTGAAAGATATCGAGCAAGACTCGTAGCTAAAGGGTATTCTCAAAAATATGGAGAAGACTATGATGAAACATTTGCTCCAGTTGTCAAACACACTACAATAAGAACTTTACTTACAGTTGCAGCAGTGGAACAGATGGAATTAAGACATCTGGATGCAAAGACAGCTTTTTTGAATGGAGATTTAACAGAAGACATTCACATGGAACAACCTCCAGGATTCAAAGATGAAAGAAATCCAAACAAAGTTTGCAAACTACAGAAAAGCATATATGGTTTAAAACAAGCAGCTAAAGCGTGGAATGACAAAATCACGGAAGTACTAACAAATGAAAAATTTCAAAGAAGCAAAGCTGATTCATGCTTGTACACAAAAAGGCTGAGTAATAGATGGATTTATGTACTCATATATGTAGACGCCATTTTGATTTGTTTTAAACAAGAAAGGGATAAAGAAAACATTCTAAAAATCCTGAAGCAACATTTTGAAATCAAAGACTTGGGAAATGTAAAACAGTACCTAGGAATACAGATAGAAAGACAAGAAGTACTGTGGTTAAGACAATTGTTGACAGAATTAGGACAATCACACTTGGAACCAACAAAACTCAAAGAGGACAAAGGAGTCTTAAAGTTGGAGTATTGCCCTACTGAAGAAATGACAGCGGACATTTTCACGAAGGGGTTAAATGCTGATAAACATCAGAGACTAATAAAAGAGTTGGGTTTGATTGAATAAGTCCTTACTGTTGAGAAAGGGTGTTGTCATATGCAACAGATCAAAACTTATTATATATGTGTAACAGGAGGACTTTATGCTGACCTGACAGTAGATGGCGATGTTGTGTAACGTTTCCTTCTTTAATGTATTGTATAAGAAT
Source organism: Oophaga sylvatica (assembly GCA_033576555.1). Lineage (NCBI taxonomy): Eukaryota > Metazoa > Chordata > Amphibia > Anura > Dendrobatidae > Oophaga > Oophaga sylvatica. Next base: position 36,831,422 of record JARQOD010000004.1, read on the forward strand.
TAGTCTCTTTTCTTTTTAGTTTCACTTTCGTTTTGTTCCTGTTACCTGATGCAATGCTGTAATGACTGTGCATTATTCCTTCACCTCATGTTCAGAGAAGTAAACGCTTGTTATCCCATGCAACTTGCTCTGTGAAGTTTCCTCTGCAAAGGTGTGGATTCAGAAGCTGTGCAACAGTTGCAAAATGCTGTGGTAGCCATGCTGGTTAAGTATGCCTTCAATTTTGAATAAATCCCCAACAGTGTCACCAGCAAAGCGCCCCCACACCATCACACCTCCTCCTCCATGCTTCACGGTGGGAACTAGGCATGTAGAGTCCATCCGTTCACCTTTTCTGCGTGCAAAGCAGTAATCAAAGCAAAAGGTGGCTACTTTGAAGAACCTAGAATGTAACACATATTTTCAGTTGTTTCACACTTTTTTGTTAAGTGTAATGTATAATTCCACATGTTTTAATTCATAGTTTTGATGCCTTCAGTGTGATTCTACAATTTTCATAGTCATGAAAATACAGAAAAATCATTGAATGAGAAGGTGTGTCCAAACTTTTGGTCTGTACTGTATATAATTTATTTATTTTTTCATCCATGAAAATCACTCATGAAACACTAATGGTAAAATTGACACTGACACTGGTTTGGGGTGAGCTGGACCGCAGAGTGAAGGCAAAAGGGCAAACAAGTGCTAAGCATCTCTGGGAACTCCTTCAAGACTGTTGGAAGACCATTTCCGGTGACTACCTCTTGAAGCTCATCAAGAGAATGCCAAGAGTGTGCAAAGCAGTAATCAAAGCAAAAGGTGGCTACTTTGAAGAACCTAGAATATAAGACATATTTTCAGTTGTTTCACACTTTTTTGTTAAGTATATAATTCCACATGTGTTAATTCATAGTTTTAATGCCTTCAGTGTGAATATACAATTTTCATATGAGAGAGACACCGTGAGCACAACTATTTTAGGGTGGTGCTTAAAGTTTAGGTTCCCAAACCAAATAACTAATAGATAAAACTAAGCACTCAACTTAAGTGAAAAATTTTATTGTGGTACATCCAAAACGTTTCAGTCGATGTGACCTTCATCAGTTACGTGTACAATTTTCATAGTCATGAGAATACAGAAAAATCTTTGAATGTGAAGGTGTGTCCAAACTTTTGGTCTGTACTATATATATATATATATAATATATTCCCCAGTACGGTCACTGCCAGCTACATAATAATACAAATAAAGGAACCAGTACTAGGTGCAACTAATCGTTTATATAGGCCGATTGGACACTCGTTCCAGGTGGCACCCTTTCAAGGGTGCGGTTTACAGAGCAAGAGGAACAGAGCTATTAAATTTTATATATTTAATCCAGAAATGTAAGGAGTGTTTATAAAAATATGCAAAGATGGTACAAAATTGGAACAAAACAATACAATATATACAATTACATAAAATAAAAAGGAATAACGTAAGAAAGTTACTGAACCTGAAGTCACAGAGATGGCACAGATCTCAGCGAAGGAAGCACTCTGATTGGGTAAATAGACCACCCTCAAAGCAAACTATGACTTCCAGAATGAACAAAGACTCATACCCAAATACTGCTTTGTATTAACTCAAGGTTATGTACACATACCTCCCCTTGATGAGCTCATATGAGCGTTGATTGTGGGATGTGCTAGGTCTGTTAGAAGTTTAAGGGATCCACAACTTACAGGATATCTTTGCCCCTGAAGGTCCCAAGCAGTAGATAATGTCATCATATTCCTTATCGTAATTTTACCTTTATATGGAGATCAAACATGACCTGGATAGCACCATCTTTGGACCGTTGTTAAGTTGAATGTGTTAGAATGGCCTTACAGTGATGTGAGTGAATGCATTTTGTTTGTGCCTTTGCTACAAAAAGTGTTTAACTGCACTTGTCAAGTTATTCTTTGATCATAATAAGCTTAAACCTGGGAAGCACACTTCTCCTCTGCGTAAACAAATCTCAGCCTTGTCATTTTAACAGCAAATCTTCTGTTTTAATTATCTGGTCACTGCAGAGGGCCGCTTCTATCTGTGGAGATGGAGGTATTAGCTCTCTCTCCCTCTTCCCCTGTTGTAATTAGTTTTTCTCATCTCCCCATATTTTCAATGTGAGGTTGATATTTCAAGGTGCTCACTAGTTCTCTTAATTATGGATCAAACACTAATTTCTTTAGATATATATATTAAAAAGAAAAAAAAAAACAACATACACATAAAAGACCATGGTGTATTTTAAAAATGAGATATACACCCAGATAAAAATTACTTATTGAGGGATATAAGTCAGATGGGAGGAAGATAATTTAGCACTATGCAGCCCTATTGTCTGGTACTGCCTTGCCACGTAGAAGCAACATAAGTTTGTGGCGACCCCTCTCAACGTAGACTTTCCCTCACTGTCCCTAAAACCCTACACAAAATTCACCCATCAACAGCCAATATAACATAAGCAATGACAAGGTAACACAAAAAATGGGTCACATAACCAAGCCCAGTAGTGATAAAACAGGAAGAGCCCTACTCACAGCATACAAATCTATGTCCATATGCGTTTATATGCATAATTAGTGATGTAACCGGTCACAATAGACATACCCAATGTACACATTTGCTTAAAATGGGAAAAAACACTAATTAACATAGTTTGATAAAAAGCATAAATTGCAAAAGAAAAGGGCTACTGAGGAGGATAAAAATATATCCTACACTTTAAAAAGTAGTCTTTAGGCATGGCTTAAACGCGTTTGTATGGTGCAGGGCAGTACTAGTAGCATTTCTGTATTATGCACACTGTATCATTCTTTGCTGTAATGTCCCAGTTACTTATGCAATTGCACACTCTACATGCCAGTATTGATACGCTCTTTATTTTTTGCAGTTTTTACCAAATAATCATCCACCATTGTTGTTCATTGTTACCAAGTTCATATCATCATCTCAATAAATATAGACTTTAGAATTTATAAGGTCTTTTTACTGGGAAGTGGATGAAAGGTTTAGCCGTATGCTGGAATCCACACAGCACTACACGTGGAGGAAGACAGAACACTGGAGATGTCTGTATGGATTAAACAACTATTCATGGTTTTGCGTACAAGAAAAATCACAGATGTCTGAACGTGGATTAGGAGACAAAGGCCTCAATTTATTTAGACTGGTGTTTTAAACTATAGTCTTAATGAAGGTAAGTCATGAAATAAGAGGTGTCTGACTCATAAGGCGCACGCCATTAAATGAATCAGGCATATCTTACAAGTATATCAGCCATATCAACAGAAAGCTTACTCCAGTCAAAAGACTGGAGTAAGATTTCTGGTGTAAGGTATGCCACATCTGGTCATGAATTAGATGGATGGGCTTTCCCACGCCCCCATCTTGCCCTGCTACCTCCACTTTGCCAGTTTCCAAGACTCACCACGAAAACACCAAAAGTCACAAAAAGTTTGCACAAACTTCACATTGCGTGTAAATTTTGCAACTTTAATAACTGTTTTACTCTAAGTTTTCAAACACTTTTATGTATCGGCCCCATACTGCCAGTACTTCCCTTATTCATGTTACACATGAGTCTGTACAGACAAGCTCGCAATGTGGAGAACTACTTAATTTACATTAGTAATTCTCACATCTGCGTTTCTAAGTTCCATTTCTTTGTTCTTTTTTAAGAAAAGAGAAACATAATTCACAAGATAAAACAATCAGTTACAAAACTGATAGATTAACTATAAAAGGGTCTGCCTGTTATTAGGGTTTAAAAAAATGGGTAAATGTGGATTTAATCTGCGCTGCTGAGTAATTCAGGATCCAGACCATGTAGCCATTAAAATGTGGATTTATTCTCAACGCGTTTCAAAGTTGTGCTATTATTCTCCAGCAGGACATATTGTTATTAGGGTTTCTGATTCTGTGTCCTCAAAAAGTGAGGTGGGGGACGCTGTTTGCCTAATCTGCCTAGGGCACCTTGTCTCGGCCCTTGGCATAACTATAGCCACAGCGGGTAACACAGCTGCTCTTGGGGCCCAGAAGTTGTTTAGTCCACTTAGTGCAAGGACATTGTACCCTAAGGAAAGAACAAGTTGGTGACTTTCTGCCACAACTATGTGGGTTCTCCATAAAATGTCAATATTATCAATACCTTTAATTGCCAATTAATTTACTTAATCGATTGTTAATTTGCTGCTGTTTCACTTTTCTGTTATTATGTGGTGGCCATCTCATTTTGCTGTGGGGCTGAATGAACTGTGGTAGTTCAGCTCACTCAACAGTACATGGAGGAAGAAAACAGGAACACCATCTCTTTAAATATTCTGTTGATTTATTAGACAGACAGCATAAACCATCATAAAGGGAAAAATAAATACAGCACTTTGGGGCAAAATAGAAAAACAAAGAAAACAAATGCTGCAACACGGACCATGCAATTGCCGGGAGCGGCCCGCACTGGAGCAACACAGGTTCAGTCTCTCTTAACTCCCCAGGACACAAACCACAGAAGAACCTCTCTCCAGCCCTGCCTAAGGCTACCTTCACACATCAGGTTTTTTCCATCAGGCAGGATCCAGCTATTTTTTGAAAAAACAGAACCGGCGTAATCTACCGCCGGATCCATGCGCCGCATGGCCTCGCGTTTCTTCAGTTTTTTTGCCGGATCCGGTGAAAGTTTTCATTCCGGCGTCTGGAAAAAACGTCTTCAGTAACGTTTTTTGTCTGCGGCAAAAAACCGGACAACGCAGGATACGGCGCTTCCGGCTTTTTGCTACAATAGAAGTCTATGGGCGCCAGAATGCGCTGGATCCGGAAAAAGACGGATCCGGTCACCGGATCCGGTTTTTAAGTCTGAGCATGCTCAGATCCAATGAGCCAGCCCTCAGGAAACAGATCATCATTTGGGAGCCTCCCATGAGTGTTTTTAAAAACCGGATCCGTCATAAAACGCATAATAAACCAGACAAAACGGATGCAAAACTGATGAAACGGATCCGGTTCATCAGTTTTTACACAATTTACGCCAGATCCGGCGCTCCGTCGCGACGCCGGATCATGCCTGATGGAAAAAACCTGATGTGTGAAAGTAACCTAACCCGGACTGCCTCTGGAGTCCAGCTATTTAAGCCACAGACCACACCCTGGGGTGGAGATAAGGTTAACATCCTCCCTCCCGCTCTATGGATGTCCACATAAAAGCCAGCCCATTATACAAATTTGACTTTGTCGCAAAACACTAATTATGGCACTGGTGATACATATCAAATGAGTGCTGCTAATAGTCACTGAATTTGCCATCCAAAATAGTGGTGGGACATTAACAAAACAAAAAGATGGCCCCCGTGCTTCAAAATGGAGCTATGGAGTGATATCATTGGCTGTGCGCATAGGCTTTATTCACAGGGTTCCCTTGGATGTGATTGTGTGGTGCCAAAGGGTTTACTTGGCAGCCAGGGGCTTTTGAAGACTCCTCTTGCTGTGATCTTGTTGCTCTTGTGAAGCCCAGCTTGTGACTAAGATTCATGAGACTTCTTTTTCACTATATACTGCAGTGTTGCTGAATTTAGAACAAGTTCTCAAACTATTGAAAATTCAAGCCACCTAAGTGGACTAAAACCCCCCTAAAAATAAGTTTTTTAAAATATATGTGTGTGAATTACCCCCCTCTGTTCCCAATTTGAAAATAAACAAATAAATAAATTTAAAAAACACAGATTTTTAGAAACTTAACTTTGCTGTATTCGCACTACTGATCTGAAAGATCATGTTGTCAATTTAGTGACACAAAAAACAATGGCGGTGGTAAATTTTTTCACTGTTTCACTCAACTTTGAATTTATTTTGCCATTTTTCAGTACATTGCATGGTAGAGTAAATGGTGTCATTAAAAACTCCAACTCTGCCTTCAAAAAACAACCATTCAAATAGTCGTAGCGGCAGAAAAATGCAAAAATCAAAGCTCTTGGAAGAATGAGGGGAAAAAACAAAGCACAAAAGCCCCCAACAGTCCCCCACACAGTATGATGTTCTCATAGCCTCTCCACACCCAGCATGATACTCTTCACATGGTATGGTACCCATCACAGTCCTTCCCACACACAGTATGATATCCCAACAGTCCCGTATACAGGAAAATGGCAGAATAGCCACCCCCACCCCCACACACACAGTATGAAATTGATACAGGACCCATAGATCTCCAAACAGTATCATGGCACCCACAGTCTGAACACACATAGTATGATGGTCTCCAGAGTCCATCCACACACAGTATGATAATTCTGACATTCCCAACACACAGTATGATGGCCCCCTCAGTCTTCCCACTTAGTGTGATTGCCTTCACAGCCCTCCACACAATGTGATGTCCCCACAGTCCACCCCAACAAAATACAATGATCCTTACTGTCCTCCACACAGTATGATAGGCTCCATCTCCACAGAGTATGCTGTACCCCCAAAGTCTTCCACACAGTATGATGACCCGATAGTTCTCCACACACAACGACACAGTTTGATGGCCCCTACACAATATGTTAACCCTCACAGCCCCCTCACACTCAGAGTACAATGGAACCAACAGTTCCTCAACACAGTATAATGTCCCTACGCTTCCTGCACACAGTGTGATGGTCAAACAGTCCACTCATAAAATATGACCCCCACACATTATGATAGCTTCATAGTACCCCCACACAATCCAATGTATCCCATTGTGAATAAATTATGTGGATCATCATTGCGGGAAAGTAATGTAAACAGAGATTGATGGAGACCACCTGTTTGATGGCCTATAGTGTCAGTGTCAATTTTTTTTTTTCATTTTATTGCATTTCTTGCTACTGTATTAGAAAAAAAAGTAAATTTTGGACAGCCTCTGTGAATGATAAAATTCTGACTGCTGACTACCGCGAGTAGAGGAAATTTAAAGGACTATTTCCAAGTTGCCATCTTAATGTAAAACCTTACTAAACCTCATAATACATTGCCTTGCGAAAGTATTCAGCTCCCTGGAACGTTTCAACCTTTTCCCACATATCATGCTTCAAACATAAAGATACAAATTTTAATTTTTGGTGAAGAATCAACAACAAGTGGGACACAATTGTGAAGTTGAACGAAATATATTGGCTATTTTAAATTTTTGTGGAAATACAAAAACTGAAAAGTGGGGCGTGCAATATTATTCGGCCCCTTTACTTTCAGTGCAGCAAACTCTCTCCAGAAGTTCATTGTGGATCTCTGAATGATCCAATGTTGTCCTAAATGACTAATGATGATAAATATAATCCACCTGTGTGTAATCAAATCTCCGTATAAATGCACCTGCTCTGTGATAGTCTCAGGGTTCTGTTTGAAGCACATAGAGCATCATGAAGACCAAGGAACACAACAAGCAGGTCCATGATACTGTTGTGGAGAAGGTTAAAGCCGGATTTGGATACAAAATGATTTCCAAAACTTTAAACATCCCAAGGAGCACTATGCAAGCGATCATATTGAAATGGAAGGAGTATCATACCATTGCAAATCTACCAAGACCCGGCCGTCCCTCTAAACTTTCATCTCAAACAAGAAGAAGACTGATCAGAGATGCAGCCAAGAGGCCCAAGATCACTCTGGATGAACTGCAGAGATCTACAGCTGAGGTGGGACAGTCTGTCCATAGGACAACAATAAGTCGTACACTGCACAAATCTGTCCTTTATGGAAGAGTGGCACGAAGAAAGCCATTTCTCAAAGATATCCATAAAAAGTGTTGTTTAACCCCTTCACCCCCAAGGGTGGTTTGCACGTTAATGACCGGGCCAATTTTTACAATTCTGACCTCTGTCTCTTTATGAGGTTATAACTCTGGAACGCTTCAACGGATCTTCGCGATTCTGAGATTGTTTTCTCATGACATATTGTACTTCATGATAGTGGTAAAATTTCTTCCATATAACTTGCATTTATTTATGAAAAAAACGCAAATATGGCAAAAATTTTTAAAATTTTGCAATTTTCAAACTTTGAATTTTTATTCCCTTAAAACAGAGAAATATGTCACACAAAATAGTTAAGAAATAACATTTCCCACATGTCTACTTTACATCAGCACAATTTTGGAAACAAAATTTTTTTTTGTTAGGAAATTATAAGGGTTAAAAGTTGACCAGCGATTTCTCATTTTTACAACAAAATTTACAAAGCCATTTTTTTTCGGGACCACCTCATATTTGAAGTCACTTTGAGGGGTCTATATAGCAGAAAATACCCAAAAGTGACACCATTCTAAAAACTACACCCCTCAAGGTACTCAAAACCACATTCAAGAAGTTTATTAACCCTTCAGGTGCTTCACAGGAGCTGAAGCAACATGGAAGGAAAAAATTAACATTTTACTTTTTAGTCACAAAAATGATCTTTTACAAACATTTTTTTTATTTTCACAAGGGAAAAAGGAGAAAAAGGACTGATAAAGTTGTTGTGCAATTTCTCCTGAGTACGCCGATACCCCATATGTGAGGGAAAACCACTGTTTGGGCACACGGCAGAGCTCGGAATGGAAGGAGCGCAGTTTGACTTTTCCAAACCAAAATTGGCTGGAATTGAGAACGGACGCCATGTCGCGTTTGGAGAGGCCCCGATGTGCCTAAACAGTGGAAACCCCCCACACGTGACCCCATTTTGGAAACTAGACCCCTAAGGAACTTATCTAGATGTGTGGTGAGTAGTTTGAACCCTCAAGTGCTTCACGCAAGTTTGTAATGTAGAGCCGTGAAGAAAAAAAATCATATTTTATCCACAAGCATGATGTTTTAGTCCCCAAATTTTTATTTTCCCAAGGGTAAGAGGAGAAATTGAACCACAAAAGTTGTTGTCCAACTTATCCTGAGTACGCTGATACCCCATATGTGGGGGGGAACCACTGTTTGGGCGCACGGCAGGGCTTGAAAGGGAAGGAGCGCCGTTTGACTTTTCCAAACCAAAATTGGCTGGAATTGCGAACGGACGCCATGTCGCGTTTGGAGGGCCCCTGATGTGCCTAAACAGTGGAAACCCCCCACATGTGACCCCATTTTGGAAACTAGACCCCCTAAGGAACTTATCTAGATGTGTGGTGAGCACTTTGAACCCTCAAGTGCTTCACGCAAGTTTGTAATGTAGAGCCGTGAAGAAAAAAAATCATATTTTTTCCACAAACATGATGTTTTAGTCCCCAAATTTTTATTTTCCCAAGGGTAAGAGAAGAAATTGGACCACAAAAGCTGTTGTCCAACATGTCCTGAGTACGCTGATACCCCATATGTGGGGGGGAACCACTGTTTGGGCGCACGGCAGGGCTTGAAAGGGAAGGAGCGCCGTTTGACTTTTCCAAACCAAAATTGGCTGGAATTGCGAACGGACGACATGTCGCGTTTGGAGGGCCCCTGATGTGCCTAAACAGTGGAAACCCCCCACATGTGACCCCATTTTGGAAACTAGACCCCCTAAGGAACTTATCTAGATGTGTGGTGAGCACTTTGAACCCTCAAGTGCTTCACGCAAGTTTGTAATGTAGAGCCGTGAAGAAAAAAAAATCATATTTTTTCCACAAACATGATGTTTTAGTCCCCAAATTTTTATTTTCCCAAGGGTAAGAGGAGAAATTGGACCACAAAAGTTGTTGTCCAACATGTCCTGAGTACGCTGATACCCCATATGTGGGGGGGAACCACTGTTTGGGCGCACGGCAGGGCTCGAAAGGGAAGGAGCGCCGTTTGACTTTTCCAAACCAAAATTGGCTGTAATTGCGAACGGACGCCATGTCGCGTTTGGAGGGCCCCTGATGTGCCTAAACAGTGGAAACCCCCCACATGTGACCCCATTTTGGAAACTAGACCCCTAAGGAACTTATCTAGATGTGTGGTGAGCACTTTGAACCCTCAAGTGCTTCACGCAAGTTTGTAATGTAGAGCCGTGAAGAAAAAAAATCATATTTTTTCCACAAACATGATGTTTTAGTCCCCAAATTTTTATTTTCCCAAGGGTAAGAGAAGAAATTGGACCACAAAAGCTGTTGTCCAACATGTCCTGAGTACGCTGATACCCCATATGTGGGGGGGAACCACTGTTTGGGCGCACGGCAGGGCTTGAAAGGGAAGGAGCGCCGTTTGACTTTTCCAAACCAAAATTGGCTGGAATTGCGAACGGACGACATGTCGCGTTTGGAGGGCCCCTGATGTGCCTAAACAGTGGAAACCCCCCACATGTGACCCCATTTTGGAAACTAGACCCCCTAAGGAACTTATCTAGATGTGTGGTGAGCACTTTGAACCCTCAAGTGCTTCACGCAAGTTTGTAATGTAGAGCCGTGAAGAAAAAAAATCATATTTTTTTCCACAAACATGATGTTTTAGTCCCAATTTTTATTTTCTCAAGGGTAAGAGGAGAAATTGGACCACAAAAGTTGTTGTCCAACATGTCCTGAGTACGCTGATACCCATATGTGGGGGAACCACTGTTTGGCGCACGGCAGGGCTTGAAAGGGAAGGAGCGCCGTTTGACTTTTCCAAACCAAAATTGCTGGAATTGCGAACGGACGCCATTATGCGTTTGGAGGGCCCTGATGTGCCTAAACAGTGGAAACCCCCACATGTGACCCCATTTTGGAAACTAGACCCCCTAAGGAACTTATCTAGATGTGTGGTGAGCACTTTGAACCCTCAGTGCTTCACGCAAGTTTGTAATGTAGAGCGTGAAGAAAAAAAATCATTTTTTTTTTCCACAACATGATGTTTTAGTCCCCAATTTTTATTTTCCAGGGTAAGAGGAGAAATTGGACCCAAAAGTTGTTGTCCAACATGTCCTGAGTACGCTGATACCCCATATGTGGGGGAACCACTGTTTGGCGCACGGCAGGGCTTGAAAGGGAAGAGCGCGTTTGACTTTTCCAAACCAAAATTGGCTGGAATTGCGAACGACGCCATGTGCGTTTGGAGGCCCCTGATGTGCCTAAACAGTGGAAACCCCCACATGTGACCCCATTTTGGAAACTAGACCCCCTAAGGAACTTATCTAGATGTGTGGTGAGCACTTTGAACCCTCAAGTGCTTCACCAAGTTTGTAATGTAGAGCGTGAAGAAAAAAAATCAAATTTTTTCCACAACATGATGTTTTAGTCCCCAATTTTTATTTTCCCAAGGGTAAGGAGAAATTGGACCACAAAAGTTGTTGTCCAACTTGTCCTGAGTACGCTGATACCCATATGTGGGGGGAACCACTGTTTGGGCGCACGGCAGGGCTTGAAAGGGAAGGACGCGTTTGACTTTTCCAAACCAAATTGGCTGGAATTGCGAACGGACGCCATGTTCCGTTTGGAGGGCCCCTGATGTGCCTAAACAGTGGAAACCCCCCACATGTGACCCCATTTTGGAAACTAGACCCCTAAGGAACTTATCTAGTGTGTGGTGAGCACTTTGAACCCTCAAGTGCTTCACGCAAGTTTGTAATGTAGAGCCGTGAAAAAAAAAATCAAATTTTTTCCACAACATGATGTTTTAGTCCCCAATTTTTATTTTCCCAGGGTAAGAGGAGAAATTGGACCACAAAAGTTGTTGTCCAACATGTCCTGAGTACGCTGATACCCCATATGTGGGGGGAACCACTGTTTGGGCGCAGGCAGGGCGTTGAAAGGGAAGGAGCGCGTTTGACTTTTCCAACCAAAATTGGCTGGAATTGCGAACGGACGCCATGTCGCGTTTGGAGGGCCCCTGATGTGCCTAAACAGTGGAAACCCCCACATGTGACCCCATTTTGGAAACTAGACCCCCTAAGGAACTTATCTAGTGTGTGGTGAGCACTTTGAACCCCAAGTGTTTCACTAAGTTTATAATGCCTGGCGTGAAAAAAAAATATATTTTTTTCCACAAAATGATGTTTTAGTCCCCAATTTTTTATTTTCCCAAGGGTAAGAGGAGAAATTGGACCCAAAAGTTGTTGTCCAATTTGTCCTGAGTACGCTGATACCCCATATGTTGGGGGGAACACTGTTTGGGCACAGGCAGGGCTGAAGGGAAGAGCGTGACTTTTGGAAATGCAGACATTGATGGAATGGTCTGCGGCGTCATGTTCCGTTTGAGGCCCCTGATGTGCCTAAACAGTGGAAACCCCCCACATGTGACCCCATTTTGGAAACTAGACCCCCTAAGGAACTTATCTAGATGTGTGGTGAGCACTTTGAACCCCAAGTGTTCACGCTAAGTTGTTAATGCTAGGCGTGAAAAAAAAAATATATTTTTTCCACAAAATGATGTTTTAGTCCCCAATTTTTATTTTCCCAAGGGTAAGAGGAGAAATTGGACCACAAAGTTGTTGTCCAATTGTCCTGAGTACGCTGATACCCCATATGTGGGGGGAACCACTGTTTGGGCGCACGGCAGGGCTTGAAAGGGAAGGACGCGTTTGACTTTTGCAAACCAAATTGGCTGGAATGGTACTGCGGACGTCATGTTCGTTGGAGGGCCCCTGATGTGCCTAAACAGTGGAAACCCCCACATGTGACCCCATTTTGGAAACTAGACCCCCTAAGAACTTATCTAGTGTGTGGTGAGCACTTTGAACCCTCAAGTGTTCACCAAGTTTTAATGTGAGCCGTGAAGAAAAAAAAATCATATTTTTTCCACAAACATGATGTTTTAGTCCCCAATTTTTTATTTTCCCAAGGGTAAGAGGAGAAAATTGGACCACAAAAGTTGTTGTCCAACATTTTTCCTGAGTACCTGATACCCCATATGTGGGGGGGGAACCACTGTTTGGCGCACGGCAGGGCTGAAAGGGAAGGAGCAGGGCGTTTGATTTTCAAACAAAATTGGCTGGAATTGCGAACGGACGCTCATTCCGTTTGGAGGGCCCCTGATGTGCCTAAACAGTGGAAACCCCCCAAGTGACCCCATTTTGGAAACTAGACCCCCTAAGGAACTTATCTAGGTGTGTGGTGAGCACTTTGAACCCCCAAGTGTTCACTAAGTTTATAATGCCCTGAGCGTGAAAAAAAAAAAATCTTTTTTTTCCACAAAAATGATGTTTTAGTCCCCAATTTTTTTTTTTCCAAGGGTAAGAGGAGAAATTGGACCCAAAAAGTTGTTGTCCAATTTGTCCTGAGTACGCTGATACCCCATATGTGGGGGAACACTGTTTGGGCACAGGCAGGGCTCGAAGGGAAGCAGTGACGTTTTGGATTTTCAGACATTGGATGGAATGGTCTGCGCGGCGTCATGTTCCGTTGGAGGCCCTGATGTGCCTAAACAGTGGAAACCCCCACATGTGACCCATTTTGGAAACTAGACCCCCTAAGGAACTTATCTAGTGTTGTGGTGAGCACTTTGAACCCCAAGTGTTTTACTAAAGTTTATAATGCCTGGCGTGAAAAAAAAATATATTTTTCCACAAACATGATGTTTTTAGTCCCCAATTTTTTATTTTCCCAAGGGTAAAGGAGAAATTGGACCACAAAAGTTGTTGTCCAATTGTCCTGAGTACGCTGATACCCCATATGTGGGGGGAACCACTGTTTGGGCGCACGGCAGGGCTGGAAGGGAAGCAGTGACGTTTTGGAATGCAGACTTTGATGGAATGGTTGCGGGCGTCATGTTCCGTTTTTTTTTTTTTTTTTTTTTTTTTTTTTTTTTTTTTTTTTTTTTTTTTTTTTTTTTTTTTTTTTTAAAAAAAAAAAAAAAAAAAAAAAAAAAAAAAAAAAAAAAAAAAAAAAAAAAAAAAAAAAAAAAAAAAAAAATTGTTGTCCAATTGTCCTGAGTACGCTGATACCCCATATGTGGGGGGGAACCACTGTTTGGGCCACGGCAGGGCTCGAAAGGGAAGCAGGCGTTTTGACTTATCAACCATAATTGCTGGAATGGCGGACGGACGCCATGTCGTTTTGGAGGGCCCTGATGTGCCTAAACAGTGGAAACCCCCCACATGTGACCCCATTTTGGAAACTAGACCCCCTAAGGAACTTATCTAGGTGTGTGGTGAGCACTTTGAACCCCCAAGTGTTTCACTAAAGTTTATAATGCCCAGGTGTAAAAATAAAAAATCCTACTTTTATCCTCACAAAAATGATGTTTTAGTCCCCAATTTTTTATTTTCCCAAGGGTAAGAGGAGAAATTGGACACCAAAAATTGTTGTCCAATTTTTCCTGAGTACACTGGTGCCCCATATGTGGGAAAAAAACTGTTTGGGCACAAGTCGGGGCTCAGAAGGGAAGTCGTGACGTTTTGGAATGCAGACTGATGGAATGGTCTGCGGGCGTCATGTTCCGTTTGCAGAGCTCCTGATGTGCCTAAACAGTAAAAAAAAAACACAAGTGACATAATTTTGGAAAGTAGACTCCCAAGGAACTTTTCTAAATGTGCCCCCCTTCTGGAACTAATCTTTCCTGTAAAGTAAATTAGTAGTGCATTGAGGTGTGGTACAATTTGAAACAATCCTTCATACACAGGCCAGGTTTTTCGGGGCAGGTGTCGCATTGGTAAGTGGTGTCCTTGCGTATTCCCCTTTTGTAACACACTCGGCACCTTTTTTGCGGCTTACCTTTGCTTCCAGTTGGCGGGACCACCCCCGGAAAATGCTGACCTGGTATGATACGAGCACCTTCAGTTCCAGAAGTACTGGGGCCCGCTGTTTCCTGAGCGCCAAACATCAGGGCCTTAACCACTACCTCCTGGAACTGAAGGTACGTCGTATCGCTGTTGCGTGCACATCGTGACAGCAGGAAAGCGTTGAGCATTGCCATTTGGACGATGTGCACGGACAGCTTTCTTGTACCACACCTTGGCCTTTCTCAAAGCACTGTACGGTTGGAGGAGTTGATCAGAGAGATCAACACCCCCCATGTATTTATTGTACCCCAGTACACAGTCCGGTTTGCGGACCTGTGTAGAGGTACCCCGTACAGTGCTGAGGGCGCTGCCATCACCATGTATGGTGGTCAAGAGAAGGACATCCCTCTTGTCCTTGTACTTGACCACCAACAGGTGGTCGCTACATTGGGCTCTGCTCTCACCCTTTCTGAGCATCTGCCCAAGTAGCGTCTTCGGGAGGCCTCTCTGATTTTTGACGACGGTACCGCAAGCTGCGGTACCTCGCGCAGAGAGGGATTTGTAGAGTGGGACGCTGGAATAAAAGTTATCGGTGTAAAGGTGATAACCTTTATCCAGCAGTGGGTGCACCAAATCCCACACAATTTTCCCACTCACTCCCAGGACGGGGGGTGTAATGTATGTGGTACAGTTCATATAGCGTCTTGTGCTTGGGTGCGATGAAAATACTTGAGACACAGGTTGATAAAGAAAGTCTTGTATTGCTTCATACAAATTGGCAAAAATAAACACACAGGTTGCAAACACAGAAGCAGGAGACACAGCAGGCCAGAGTAATCTAAGCTCAGCAATAACTCTCCACAACAGATTCAGATCTTCTTCTCTGTTACCGCAAGTCCATGCAAACGTGAGGCTCTCAAGAGCAGAGTTCAGAGTCCACAAGTGCTTCAGAGTTCCTCAGTAGGAATGGCTGGAGTACAAGGTCCAAGGCTTCAGGAGTCAGAACACAGGTTCACTGCAGGCTAGATTCTGAAGCACTGATTGCTCAGCTGTGGCTGTTTAAGAAGCAAACGGAGAGAATCAGGGCGGGAACATGCAAGCTGGAAAACTCCATTTTGACTGAGGGCAAGATAGCTGCAGCAAAACAGAAAGCAAAATGGCCGACGAACAAACTGAGTTTCAGAAACAGATACACAGAACCTTACATTACTCCCCCTTAGGGACAACCTCCGGATGACCTCAGACCAGGCTTGTGTGGGTACCTCTGATGAAACTGACGGAGCAAGCGAGGAGCATTAACGTTATTGACTGGCTCCATGAGTTGTCCTCCACTGGGTAGCCCTGCCATTTAATCAGATATTGTAACTGATTTCTATACAACCTGGAATCTAAAATCCTTTCCACCACAAATTCTTCCTGACCATCGACTAGCACTGGGTCAGGGCAAGGAGAAGAACGTCCAGGAAACGTATTGGGTGTCGCAGCCTTTAGTAGGGATACATGAAAGACAGGGTGGATTCTCATAGTTCTGGGCAATTGAAGACGACAAGCAACGGCACTTATAATCTTACTGATTTTATAGGGTCCAATGTACTTATGTCCCAACTTAGACGATGGAATCCTTAACTTAAGATTTCTGGTTGACAGCCAGACCAGGTCTCCTACCTTAAAAGCTGGTGCAGGTTTACGAAATTTATCTGCTGCCTTCTTGTACCTTTCCTGAGCCGATTCCAGATTCTCCTTTAGAAGATCCATATTCTTCTGTAAAGTCGTGACTCTTTCAGCCACTGCTGGCAAAGGCGTCTCTATGGGAAATCGTGGTAGAATGTTAGGGTGATAACCTAGATTAGAGTAAAAAGGAGACTGTTTAGTGGAGGCACTCTGAGAGTTGTTGTAAGAGAACTCAGCCAATGGAAGTAGATCCACCCAATCATCCTGTAGGTGGCAGATAAAGCAGCGGAGATACTGCTCCAGGGTTTGATTGGTTCGTTCGGTTTGTCCATTAGTCTGGGGATGAAAAGCAGAAGAAAGGTTTACTTTAATGTCCAATGCTGCACAGAAATTTTGCCAAAACCTAGAAGTGAATTGCACCCCTCGATCCGAAATAACCTCATCCGGTACTCCATGTAAACGAAACACATCTTTAATCATCAAATCTGATGTCTGTTTTGCAGTGGGTAAGCCGACACAAGGGATAAAATGAGCTGCCTTTGTTAAACGGTCAACCACCACTAGAATAGTGTTCTTCCCTTGAGAGGTTGGTAACTCCACAATGAAGTCCATAGAAATGGATCCCCACGGGCGGGACGGGGTGGGAAGAGGCTGTAACAGACCAGTTGGTGAAGAGCGAGGTGTTTTGCATCTTGCACAAACCTCACACGAAGTGACATAGTCCAAAACATCCTTCCTACAAGTGGGCCACCAAAAGAAACGAGAAAGAAATTCCTGTGTCTTTAGAATTCCTCTATGCCCGGCTATTTTGGAATCGTGAATGAGTTGCAATACTCTCAATCTGACTGTTTCAGGTATATACAGACGTTGTCCCAGAATCCACACACCATTCTTAAAGACAAGACTTACGTCCCTTGGGGGTTGAGCCAAAAAAGAATCCGCATGGTATGCTTCCTTGATGTCTTTAATTAGGTCTTGATGATGAATCACTCCTAGGAATCTAGAGTCAGGAAGAATAGTCTTAGGAGGAGTAATTGGACGTGTCTCTGCTGAGTAAATCCTAGAGAGTGCATCAGCCTTTCCATTGCGCGATCCTGGTCTATAAGAAATAATAAAATTAAATTGGTTTAAGAAAAGATTCCAGCGAGCCTGGCGAGGAGTCAGGCACTTAGCCGACCTGATAAACTCAAGATTACGATGGTCTGTCAGAACGACTATTTGCTGTGCAGCTCCTTGAAGAAGGTGTCTCCATTCTTTGAAGGCGGCAATAATGGCCAACAACTCTCTATTGCCCACATCGTAGTTCTTCTCAGCCGAAGACAACTGCTGGGAAAAGAAGGCACAGGGATGGAAGACATTCTTCTCACCTGTTCTCTGAGAGAGTATAGCTCCCACGGCACAGTCTGAAGCATCCACCTCTATTATGAAGGCAAGCTCTGGGTTGGGATGTACTAGGATAGGTGCAGTGGTAAATTTATCTTTTAGACGGGAAAATGCTTCCTGGGCTTGGGGAGTCCAGGAGAACTTAGACTCTTTCCGGGTAAGTTGGGTGATAGGTGACACTACCTCAGAGAAATTTCTAATGAAACGTCTATAGAAGTTTGCAAACCCGATGAAGCGCTGTACCTCCTTCACATTTCTAGGACTTGGCCAATCATTGATGGCTTGGGTTTTACTTCCATCCATACTAATTCCTTGTGTAGACAGTACATACCCAGAAATTGAATTTCGGTCTTATGGAATTCACACTTTTCAAGCTTGATGTAAAGATGATTTTGTCTTAGACGTTCCAAGACCATTCTCACATGTCCATGATGTTCCTCTGTGGAGTTAGAAAAAATTAAAATATCATCCAAATAAATTACCACGAATGTATCTAGGAGATCCCTGAAGATGTCATTCACCAAGTGTTGGAAAGTGGCTGGGGCGGTACTCAGACCAAAAGGCATAACCAGATATTCAAAGTGTCCATAGCGTGACCTGAATGCAGTCTTCCATTCAACCCCAGGTCTAATACGGACTAAGTTATAGGCCCCACGAAGATCTAGTTTAGAAAAAATTTTGGCATGTCGCACTCTCTCCAATAACTCAGGGATTAAAGGCAATGGATAACGGTTTCTAATAGTAACCTTATTGAGTTCCCTATAGTCTACGCATGGTCTCAGGGATCCATCTTTCTTCTTTACAAAGAATATGGGTGCCCCTGCAGGAGATGAAGAGGGGCGTATGAAGCCCTTGGCTAGATTTTCGTCTATGTACTCTTTTAAAGCCTTCAGCTCGGGCCCCGCCAGGGGGTAGATCTTACCAAAAGGTATCTCTGCTCCAGGCAATAATTCAATTGGACAATCATATGGACGGTGAGGAGGAAGCTGGTCAGCGTTCTTCTTGTCACATAAATCCACATAGTCCTGGTATACAGCTGGTAGTTCAGGGACTGACATGGTTCCTTTAGGAACAGAGCAAGCTGAAATTTTTGGACTCATCTGTTTCTCTGGAAAGTGTAATTCCTTGGTCTCCCAGTTAATGGTAGGATTCTGAGCCTGCAGCCATGGTAGCCCTAGAATAATGGGAAAGTGAGGAGAAGAGATAAGCATAAAGGACAGTTTCTCTTGATGATCTTTACCCATAAGAACCTTTAAAGGCTCTGTTTCCTGATCCACTGGTCCAGAGGTCAGCAGGGAGCCATCCACAGTTTCCATCTGTACTGGAGTAGCCTTCTTCACTGAACGTATTCCCTGTTTTAGAGCAAAGGAGACATCCATAAAATTTCCACTTGCACCTGAGTCGATCATAGCAGAGCTAGACACCCAGGCTGAGTCAACCCAGAGTTTGATGGAAAGAAAACAGTGAGAATTGTTTTTCTTACAACTCAGCTGGGACACCGCTGAGGAAACTTGAAAGATGGCAGCATTTACACAGTCAACGTCCTCAGAGGTAACGGAGTTTAAGTCCGAGAAATCAAGATCTGTTGCTGCAGCTCTCTCTGGAGCCTGAGGCTCGGACCTGACAGATCCCCTCTCGCAACACTCACAATGAATGAGTGCTGCAGTAGTCTTGCGAGAACGGCTGGGACAGTTAATAATAAAGTGCCCTGACTTACCACAATAAAAACATAGATTCTCCTTAAAACGATGTTCCTTGCGTGCATCACTAACCCGTCGTAGTAAAGAGTCTACCTGCATGGGTTCAGGTTCAGGTTCCCGTGTAATCCTATTCAAAGGTTCCTTAGCTGGAGAGGAAGGTAGGAAAAGGTTAGTACGATTGCTTTCGAACCATCTCTCTTGCCTGCGTTCAGTTAAACGAGTATCAATACGGATGCAGTAGTTAATAAAGTCACCTAACGCAGTGGGAGGGTCGGCACGAGCAAGTTCATCCTTAATCAGTGGGGATAACCCCTTTCGAAAAATAGATTTTTTGGCGGAATTGTCCCAGGTGGTATCAAGGGCCCATCTCCTGAAATCCAAGGCATATTCAGCTACCGAGTGCTTACCTTGGCGCAAAGCTAACATGGCTGCTTCAGCTGTTGCACCTCGATTGGGGTCATCAAACACCTGCCCCATGGCTGAAATAAAATCATCAAGGTGATTCAAACAATCATCCTCAGTCTCAATCAGAGGGTTTGCCCATATCAAAGCCTTGTTGGTAAGCAACATAATTATAGTAAGCACCTTAGATCGTTCAGTAGGAAATTGTGAAGCATGTGCAGAAAAAAAAAAATTGCATTGATTAACAAATCCCCTGAATTTTTCACGTTCACCACCAAAACGAAAAGGGGGCAACTTGGGAATCCCAGAACTCGGGGCCACGGCAGGAGCCTGGACTCGCCCCTCCAGAACCTCAATCCTGGCTCGCAAATCCTGGGTAGTCTGTCCAACCATTGCAAATTGTGATTATTTAGGTCCTGAAGATTTGTAAAACGGGTCTTTATATTCTGCAAATCTGCAAGGATATTATCAGTCACTCCGCAAAGTTCCTTTATGCGGGCCTCCATTTTCCAGATCTTTTAAGACAGGATACTGGAAGAAGAGGAGAGAAAAAAAAACAATAGTGTTCACCTGTGGCAACACTGAAGAAAGAAAAAACTTTAAGGGAACTGCTCACCTGGAATGGTTGTGAGAAGTCACAACCACTATCATCACAGAAAGCTTTCAGCCAGACATCTGATATCCAGAGTTTCAGCAGACAAAAAGAGAAGAGAAAAAAAAAAAAAACAATAGTGTTTACCTGTGATAACACTGCAGAAAAAAAAAACTTAAGGGAATTGCTCACCTGGAATGGTTGTGAGAAGTCACAACCACTGTCATCACAGAAAGTACAACCGGACATCCGATATCCACAGTACAGCAGACAAGCCTTTCCAGACCCAGCAGACACTAACGCTTGTCTTCAGAATCTTGTAATGTATGTGGTACAGTTCATATAGCGTCTTGTGCTTGGGTGCGATGAAAATACTTGAGACACAGGTTGATAAAGAAAGTCTTGTATTGCTTCATACAAATTGGCAAAAATAAACACACAGGTTGCAAACACAGAAGCAGGAGACACAGCAGGCCAGAGTAATCTAAGCTCAGCAATAACTCTCCACAACAGATTCAGATCTTCTTCTCTGTTACCGCAAGTCCATGCAAACGTGAGGCTCTCAAGAGCAGAGTTCAGAGTCCACAAGTGCTTCAGAGTTCCTCAGTAGGAATGGCTGGAGTACAAGGTCCAAGGCTTCAGGAGTCAGAACACAGGTTCACTGCAGGCTAGATTCTGAAGCACTGATTGCTCAGCTGTGGCTGTTTAAGAAGCAAACGGAGAGAATCAGGGCGGGAACATGCAAGCTGGAAAACTCCATTTTGACTGAGGGCAAGATAGCTGCAGCAAAACAGAAAGCAAAATGGCCGACGAACAAACTGAGTTTCAGAAACAGATACACAGAACCTTACAGGGGGACACTCAGGGGGTTCAATCCTGGTGTCCTTTCCTTCGTAAACTCTAAAGCTGTGCGTGTACCCTGAGGTACTCTCGCACAGCTTGTAGAGTTTAATTCCGTACCTTGCCCTCTTGCTGGGCAGGTACTGGCGGAATCTGAGCCGTCCCTTAAAATGAACCAAGGACTCATCCACGCAGATGTCCCTTTGGGGCACGTACACTTCAGCAAACTTTTTGCTGAAGTGTTCGATGACCCGGCCGAACTTTGAACAGACGGTCAAAGTTGGGGTCATTTTGTGGGGGACACTGTGCATTATCATTATAATGCAGGAATTTGTGGATGGCCTCAAAACGCGTCCGAGCCATGACCATTCGGAACAGTGGAGTGTTGTATAAAATATCAACACTCCAATATTGCCGAAGTTCTGGCTTCTTCAGGATCCCCATATGGAGGACCAGGCCCCAAAACTGCATCATTTCACCTGCGTCTACAGGAGACCAGTTGGAAAATGATGACACTGGGTTTTGCGCCAAAAATTGCCGAGCGTACAAATTAGTTTGCTCCACCACGAGGTTAATAAAATCCTCAGAGAAAAAGACTTTGAAAAAGTCTATTTCTCTGAGGCCCGTGGTGTCAAACTTGATTCCTGATTCTGCCACAAAATCAGGAATCAGTGGCTCGTAATTTTCGGGGGGCGGGGTCCATATGGGGTCCGAAGAGGGGTGCGCTGGTTCATTTTCAGGGGTGGGCGCTGCCTCATCTTCTGTCCTGGGGCGTCTGCGTGGCGGTTCCGCAGGACCCGAGGAGGAAGATGAGGAAGAGGAGGAAGAAGAAGAAGAGGATGAAGAATCTGAAAAGTAAAGAAATGTGGGATCCTCTCCCTCGCTATCAGTGTCGGAGGCAAGTAAAGCGTATGCCTCTTCCACTGAATAGCGCTGTTGGGAAGAACGTGACGAGCGGGACATTTTTTTTGTGAATGTGGTGCTTTGTGTGAACTTTATTTATAACTGTGTGTGTGTGTGGGGGGGGGGATAGTGGTTGGTGCAAACTATGCTGAAAGGAAAAAGCTAAAAGAAAAGAAAGAGAATAGGGAAAAAAATGCCTGTGAAAAAAAGTCTAAACCAGCAGGCACGAGCTCTGATAAGTGACCGGTGTCACTTATCAAAGTTCTGCGGCTGCCGGATGTGCGCACAGGAGTGGCGGAAAGGGAAGTGAAAAAAAAAAAAAAAAACGGCAGGAACGAGCTCTGATAAGTGATCGGTGTCACTTATCAAAGTTCCGCGGCTGCCGGATGTGCGCACAGGAGTGGCGGAGAGGGAAGTGAAAAAAAAAAAAAAAAAACTGGCAGGAACGAGCTCTAATAAGTGACCGGTGTCACTTATCAAAGTTCCGCGGCTGCCGGATGTGCGCACAGGAGTGGCGGAAAGGGAAGTGAAAAAAAAAAAAACACGGCAGGAACGAGCTCTGATAAGTGACCGGTGTCACTTATCAAAGTTCCGCGGCTGCTAGATGTGCGCACGGGAGTGGCGGAAAGTGGAGTGAAAAAAAAAAAACTGCAGGAACGAACTCTGATAAGTGACTGGTGTCAGTTATCAAAGTTCCGCGGCTGCTGGATGTGCGCACAGGAGTGGCGGAAAAGGGAGTGAAAAAAAAAATGCAGGAACGAGCTCTGATAAGTGACTGGTGTCACTTATCAAAGTTCCGCGGCTGCTGGATGTGCGCACAGGAGTGGCGGAAAGGGGAGTGAAAAAAAAAAAGACGGCAGGAGCGAGCTCTGATAAGTGACCGGTGTCACTTATCAAAGTTCCGCGGCTGCTAGATGTGCGCACAGGAGTGGCGGAAAGGGGAGTGAAAAAAAAAAAAAAAAAAACGGCAGGAACGAGCTCTGATAAGTGACCGGTGTCACTTATCAAAGTTCCGCGGCTGCTAGATGTGCGCACGGGAGTGGCGGAAAGTGGGGTGAAAAAAAAAAACTGCAGGAACGAGCTCTGATAAGTGACTGGTGTCACTTATCAAAGTTCCGCGGCTGCTGGATGTGCGCACAGGAGTGGCAGAAAGGGGAGTGAAAAAAAAAAAAAAACTGCAGGAACGAGCTCTGATAAGTGACTGGTGTCACTTATCAAAGTTCCGCGGCTGCTGGAAGTGCGCACAGGAGTGGCGGAAAGGGGAGTGAAAAAAAAAAACAAAAACGGCAGGAACGAGCTCTGATAAGTGACCGGTGTCACTTATCAAAGTTCCGCGGCTGCTAGATGTGCGCACGGGAGTGGCGGAAAGTGGTGTGAAAAAAAAAAACTGCAGGAACGAGCTCTGATAAGTGACTGGTGTCACTTATCAAAGTTCCGCGGCTGCTAGATGTGCGCACGGGAGTGGCGGAAAGTGGGGTGAAAAAAAAAAAAAACCTGCAGGAACGAGCTCTGATAAGTGACTGGTGTCACTTATCAAAGTTCCGCGGCTGCTGGAAGTGCGCACAGGAGTGGCGGAAAGGGGAGTGAAAAAAAAAAAAAAACTGCAGGAACGAGCTCTGATAAGTGACTGGTGTCACTTATCAAAGTTCCGCGGCTGCTGGAAGTGCGCACGGAGGGGGGTGCAAAAGAAAAACGAGCACGAGTGTTGATCGGTGAACTGCGTCACCAATCAACGCTCGGCGGCTGCTAAATGTGTGCAAAGGGGGGTAAAAAGAGGGGGAAAGGGAAGGGGGGAGGGGGGAATGGGGGATTGGGGTGGATCGGGCAGGGATCGGGGCTCAAAAACTCACGTTTGTAGTCTCTCTTCTTTCTTCTCTCTTCTTTCTTCTCTCTTCTTTCTTCTCTCTTCTTTCTTCAGCAGGAGTTGTGGTGTCACAGGCTACTGTGGCACCACAAGGCCCAGCACAGGAGGAGATCTGGCGTGTGACCGCACTGCAGGAATCCTCAGCAAGTGTGAGGACCCCTGCAGTGCGGTCAGACAGGTCAGATCCAGTTTGCAGACAGGTCACAGAGCGGTCACATCGCTGCTGTGACCTGTCATTGGTGGGATCGATGATCACATCGATCCCACCAATCAGAGGAGACCCTTGTTTTGCCGGTTGCTAGGCACCGGCCTAGTAATCGGAGCTCACTGCTCCGATTCCTAGGCAGGTCACCGGCAGGTCAGGAAGCAGGGCACAGAGCGGTCACACCGCTGCTGTGCCCTGTGATTGGCGCGATCGTCTATGACATCGATCGCGCCAATCAGCAGCTGCAGGCCCTACTGGGCCTGTCCTAGGCTCCGGCCTAGGATCGGTGCTATTACTGCACCGATCCAGGCAGGTACAGGCAGGGCACAGCGCGGATACACCGCGGCTGTGCCCTGCGATTGGCGCGATCGATGTGATCGGCGATCGCGCCAATCCAGGGGGGGTCTGCTCCTTTCTATGCCCAGGCCTAGGATCGAGTACATCGGTACTCGATTCTAGCCTGGGATCTCACTGTTTCAGCCCATCGGATTGGCTGAAACAGTGAGAAAGGCTGCGATTGGCTGTTCAGAATTGAACAGCCAATCACAGCGATCGGGAGTGAGGGTGGGCGGTGACAGACCCCGGGATGCCGGCGCCATCTCTCCTGAGGTAAGATGGCGTCGGAATTTTAATGCGATCATTGCGACTTAAGTCGCAATGTCGCATTAAAGGGCTGGACGTACTATCCCGTCCCCGGTCATACGGGCCCAGGTACCATGGACGGGATAGTACGTCCGATGGGAGTAAGGGGTTAAAGTTTGCAACAAGCCACCTGGGAGACACACCAAACATGTGGAAGAAGGTGCTCTGGTCAGATCAAACCAAAATCGAACTTTTTGGCAACAATGCCAAATGATGTTTGGCATAAAGGCAACACAGCTCATCACCCTGAACACACCATCCCCACTGTCAAACACGGTGGTGGCAGCATCATGGTTTGGGCCTGCTTTTCTTCAGCAGGGACAGGGAAGCTGGTTCAAATTGATGGGAAGATGGATGGAGCCAAATACAGGACCATTCTTGAAGAAAACCTGTTGAAGTCTGCAAAAGACCTGAGACTGGGACGGAGATTTATCTTCCAACAAGACAATGATTCCAAACATAAAGCAAAATCTACAATGAAATGGTTCACAAATAAACGTATCCAGCTGTTAGAATGGCCAAGTCAAAGTCCAGACCTGAATCCAATCGAGAATCTGTGGAAAGAGCTGAAAACTGCTGTTCACAAACGATCTCCATCCAACCTCACTGAGCTACAGCTGTTTGCCAAGGAAGAATGGGCAAGAATTTCAGTCTCTCGATGTACAAAACTGATAGAGACATACCCCAAGCGACATGCAGCTGTAATCACAGCAAAAGGTGGCACAACAAAGAATTAAGTTAAAGGGGCCAAATAATTTTGCACGCCCCACTTTTCAGTTTTTGTATTTCCACAAAAATTTAAAATAATCAATAAATTTAATTCAACTTCACAATTGTGTCCCACTTGTTGTTGATTCTTCACCAAAAATTAAAATTTGGTATCTTTATGTTTGAAGCATGATATGTGGGAAAAGGTTGAAAAGTTCCAGGGAGCCGAATACTTTTGCAAGGCACTGTATTTTATATGCACAGTAAATGTGCTCTCAGTGAGTTCCTGAGACTCCTCTGCTTTCCTGTATTTCAAGAAACGTTGGCTTTTAGAAAGCATATATGGGTGATCCGCCAGCATGGAGCACATGTGACGTAGTGAAGGCCTGCTGGGACATGTAGCTCCACTGGCGGTGGATCCGGTACAACGAGCCAGCTCCCTGCCGTGAACGGTGGGAGCCGACACCCAGTGAGAGCCACTAATTTCACTGAATGGCTCTCACTGGGTGTAAAATTCCAGTGGTGGACGGACGTAACCCTGCCCCACAGAACCAAACTCCACCCACTCATCCATATAGTTAACAGCAAGTAGGCGGAGTTTCTGCAGTGTGTGGGCGGAGTTTGGGCAGAATGAACGTCAGCTTGAATATATGTTTACCTATTGTGAACACATATTTAATAGGGATCCATTTAGGAAACAAAAGAGTTGGTGAGCAGAGCCAGGATGGCCAGATTTACCAAAAAAAGCTGGACTGCCCATCGCTAGTTTGTACCAACTCACAGGAAGTGTGTGCACTGAGCCGGGAGGCTCCTCCCAGACATTTATATGGCAGCTTATTGTGAGGAGAGTAATCACCTAACTGTCATATGCATACATTGACCAGTAGATGGCAGCACAGTACAACGCACAAAGAATCCTCAGCAATGTATCACATCTAATAACTCACAGGGCCTGAAGTAGTTCTGGCACACTTGAACAAATCTACTGGCACACGACAACTGTTTCCCTCAGCAGCAGTAGACTGGGTACTGGGATACCACTATATCATCTAAGGATAGGTGATAGGAAAAATCTTTTAAAGGGAATCTGTCAGTAGGATCAACCCTCTGCAAACATCATATGTATGGAAGTCTTTCAAATGTAAATTCGTCAACACCTTTATATCTTCTATCTGCTTCTGCATATCTGAAAAAATAATGTTTTCACTTAGATGCAAATGAGGCATTAAGTGCTCTGGGCGTGACAGAGCACTTAAGGAGTCACTGCCTTCTTAGCAGCAGCCTCTTTATCTTGATTGATAGCTCACTGTCTTTGTGACCTCAGGTATCAGGAAAGGAAATCAGTGTGCTATCATAAAAGCTAAGAAGCTGGTGCTGGGTGGGGTACACCCTCAAGAGGCAGTAGCTTGAGAAGTGCTCTGTCATGCCCAGAGCACTTAATAACTCATGATAGAAGATCAAAGGTGTTAATGGATTTTTATTTCAAAGACCTGCATGCCCATAATTACAGTTTGGGGGTTTGATTTTACCGACAGATTGTCTTTAACCCTGCTGTTCTGTTCGCATTTGCTATACACTTGTACTGTGCCTGGGTCAATATGACCCAACCTATTAATTTTTGATTTTTAGCTACTCTAAGTGTTTTATTTGAATACTTTTTTCATTATTATACTGTATGTGAACATGGTTGTTCATAAACAAATGAAAAATTTAAATTCAAACTTACCGTATATACTCGTGTATAAGCCGAGATTTTCAGCACCTTTTTTTGTGCTGAAAATGCCCCCTCGGCTTCAACACGAGTCATTGGGCAAAAACCAGCGGGGGAAAAAGCTGCGGCAGGAGCCGGTGGCAGGGACATCATACTCACCCTCCCCGTGCCATCACTGAACGTCCCGGCAATCCTCCGTTGTACCCGGCTTCCTGCAGCTTTCCTGTGCTGAGCGGTGACATAATACCGCTCATTAAGACCATGAATATGGACGCGACGCCACTCCCATAGGTGTGGCCTCCATATTCATGGCCTAAATGAGTGGTATTACGTTACCACTCAGCACAGGAGAGCTGCATGAAGCCGGGTACAACACAGGATTGGGAGGGTGAGTATGATGGAGGAGGATGGGGGGAGCATGGAGGAGGACAAGGAGCATGGAGCAGGATGGGAGGGAGGACGGAGAGCACAGAGGAGCACTGAGCAGGATGGGGGGAGGATGGAGAGCATGAAGCAGGACGAGGGGGAGGATGGAAAGCACTGAGGAGCACGGAGCAGGACAAGGGGGAGGATGGAAAGCACAGAGGAGCACGGAGCAGGACGGGGGGAGGATGGAGAGCACAAAGCAGGACGAGGGGGAGGATGGAAAGCACAGAGGAGCACAAAGCAGGACTGGGGGGCACAGGAGGACGGAGCTGGAAGGGGGTAGCACAGAGGAGGACGGAGCAGGAGGGGGAGCACAGAGGAGGACGGAGCAGGAAGGGGGGAGCACATCGGAGGACGGAGCAGGAGGGGGGAGCACAGAGGAGAATGGGGGAGCACAGAGCTGGATGGGGGAGCACAGCAGGACGGCGGTTTATACACCCGGCTTATACTCGAGTCAATAAGCTTACCCAGTTTTCCGTGGCAAAATTAGGGGCCTCGGCTTATACTCGGGTCGGCTTATACTCGAGTATATACGGTAATAATTTATTTTTTTTCATAAAAAGCTTACACAGGCTTTTTACAATTATCTTTGGTTGTTGGCATTCTGCACACAAATAACAAAGAAGCTTTACATTACTATTACTAAAACATGAAATTTAACTTTTTGAAAACAATATTTATAAATCAACAAATGAAAAATCATAAAAACTTCAACCTTTTTAGAAAGAAACAAGAAAAAACTGAACATGTTCATGCGTTTTTACACTGAACACAATAATAAGGCACATGTCCTTTACACAGATATTTAGAACATCCAGCACATGTCAGATTAGTCTTATTGTAACAGGAAAATGGACAGAAGCTACATCTCTTCCTTTTTTTGCTGGTAGCTGTGCTGCTGGTAGCTGTGCTGGTGGAGGCCGTGGATGTGGAGTCTCTTTATTGAGCATGCTGGACACTTTTTACAATGGCTGTTGCTCCTCACTTCTGGGGGTCACTTTTCTGCTCTCAATATATGGCCTAACCAGGAATTTTCACAATTCCTCAAGAAATAATCTTCTTTTATGCAGCTTATTTCGGTTCCAATCTGGGTCGATTTCTCTCCATAAGACAAATGCATTGTATGCAGAAACGTCCAGTATGTTATAAAATAAAATCATTGGCCACCGATTGCTTTTGCGTTTGCATGTATTTGTTGATATTGCTTGGTCTAAAGTATCAACTACTCCCTTTGTGGCATTATAATCCAAAATAATGTCAGGCTTTCTGTCTTCTCTATCACTTACGGCATTGTCATGGTGCATTGTGCTCATTAGAATTACCTGTTTGTTTTTTTTTGGAACATAAGAAGCAACAGTTGTATTTCCAGAAAAATAAAAAGTAGAACTGTACACCTCTCTCTTGCTAAGGATACCTTGCGGTAGTACAGGTTTGTTTTTTCTTATAGTACCCAGCATGGTAAGTTGTTTTTTCTTCAACATCTGGCCTAGTTGATAGGATGTAAAAAAGTTGTCACATGTGACATTTTGTCCTTTTAGTCCATGAGTCAAATCAAGAACAACACGCATACCCTGATTTTTTTCAGGTCTTTCACCACGAGTTTTTCCTGTATACACTTGAACATTTAGAGCATATGAACTTTTGCTGTCGCAAAGTGTCCAGATCTTGATGCCGTATTTTGCTGGCTTACTTGGTATACTGTATATTGTCTGAATGGGCACCTACCTCGGAATGCCACCAGTTGCTCATCAACAGTTACATTTTCACCACTATTATACTGTTGGAATAATGCATATTGATTTGTATGTATTGCAACAACTACTACTTTACTGTTTGATATGTTGTGCATATTGTGAGGTTGTTAACAAAGTTTTGTAAAAAAAAAAATCCTCACTCACAGACAGGATGCCTCCTCCTTCTCTTCCTGTGTTGTTATGTTTTTCATGCTGCAGCCATAGCAGATATCAGGCTGATCACATTTCATGCTGTGTTGTAAGCTGTCTATACTGGATGTGAATAAATCTACATTCTCTGTTGCTGACTCTGGATGTTACGCTGATTAATCCGCTGCTAACAGGTTATGGGCCCAGAGTTCCCAGAGTGCCCAGAGTCCAAGAGTCCCAGAGATCCCCAGAACACAGAGAAAAGAAAAGAAAGAAAGACAGCAAAGATGGCCACCAGCAGCAGCAACTCCATGAAGTTTACAGTACCAAGTCTCACTAACCAGAACTATCAATCATGGAAATTCAAAGTGAAGATGCTGTTGATAAGGGAAGGTACGTGGAAATACACACAGGAGCCTAAACCTGACCCAGTACCACAGGAGTGGATAGAGATGGATCAGAAAGCACAGAGTACCATATCACTCAGCATAGATGATGATCAGATTGTTCATGTGTGTAAATGTGATACTGCAAAAGAAATGTGGGAGCAGCTGCAAAAGGTATATGAGAGGATTAATTTAAGCAATAAACTGTATCTTATGACAAAACTGTACCAGTCTAAGCTACAGAAAGGCCAGGATATGCAGGAGTATATCAGGAGTATTCTAGAGCTTGTAGAACGCTTGAGAGGCATTGGGGAAGATCTGAAGGACTTTCATGTAGCCGCATTACTGCTTAGTGGTCTTCCAGAGAGCTATGACACGCTAGTGACCGCACTAGATGCGCGCCCAGATGATGAGCTTACTCTGGAGTATGTAAGAGGGAAGCTTATAGATGAATATAAACGGAAGGCAGAATGTATAAGCACCAAGACAGAGTCTGCTTTACAAACACAGAGTCTATATGATAACAGAAAGCACCTAAGAGAAACACGTGTTTTGTTTGCAAGAAATCAGGACATTTGAAAGCCGACTGCAGAGTTTGGAAAGCTAGAATGAATCAGCTGAAAAAGCAAAACAGTCAGCAAAGGGTTAAGAGTGCTGTGTCTGGAGAAAATGATTCTGTGAATACTGAAATTGCATTTACTGTCAGTGCAAATACATCAAAGCATGCATGGTGTATAGACTCTGGAGCAACTAGTCACATGACGAATAACAGAGACTTCTTTTCTAAGCTTAAAGGGAATCTGTCACCCTAAATTGGCGGGATATTTAAATGATGACAGTCAGGTCAGATGGGCGGTGTTTTGGGTACTTGCCTTAACATGTTGTTCACCGCTGTCTCCATTATTTCTGGGAATTGTAGTCGTTGCCCTCCATATAACGCGCCTGCACATTGCAATCTTGAATTGCGCACGCGTAGTATGCTTTGCTCGCAGATTGCAATGCGCAGGCGCGTTATATAGTAAACTTTGCAGAAACAAAATGTCAGGGGGAAACTGATATTAATGTTCTCAATGGGATCATTTCTTGTATCTGATTCATCACTGGTTACATCAGACTGGTCTGGGAGTCAAATAGAAAATGTTGCACATCGCAATTTCCCGTTCGACTGTCGGCACTGGTCCAAAACTCTGTCATTGCCTGTGTCCGTTTTAAACTAGCTGCTTTGTGAATAAAAAATATTTCTATCATTGTTGAAGAATTGATTTACTCCTGCAGCTCAGTCCACCTTACGTGTTTCATCCAATTAGATCCAATGTTTCATGATTATGATTAAGGTAATACAGTCGTTATTTAGAGAGGTTGTCCCACATACAAGGTTCATTTTAATCAATAGATCTTGGAATGATAATAATTTCCACAATTGGATATGATTAACTACAATGTTCCTGTGCTGAGATAATCTTATAAATGTGCCCCTGCCGTGTACTGTGTAATTGCTGTGTCTGACCGTACAGGGACATGGTCTGATCATACCACAGCTCCTGGGCAGGCGAGGAAGCAAAAGAGTATACAGACATTACAGCAGGGGAGGAAGCAAAAGAGTATTCAGACAGGACAGTATGAGATCACAGCTGATTATTTCTGTGAGGTAAAACATTGTTTATAACAGACAAGGAAATGTTTTACCTCACAGAAAGAATCAGCAATGATCCCATAGTGTCCTATCTTTATACTCTTTTGCTTCCTCCCCTGCTGTCCTATCTATATACTCTTTTGCTTCCTCGCTGCTGTTGTAATAAGGTGACACGGGGTGGTAGTCACAGGGCGATTCCACTACAGCAGAATCAGTCCACAACCCGGCCCCTTGCTCATAAAATGTCAGTTCTAATCTCAGCACTAGCTCACAATGGGTTACCTCAGTCCTGCAGCTGTTCTCCACAATGGGACGATGTCCTCCGGATGAACCACGCTTCGCACTGTATAGGGCCCCACAGTGGCAACTTGTATTTTATTAATAAAGAAATAGAAATATACAAGAGAGGAATGATTCCTATTCTGTCTCTAAGCACAGCAACGGCTGCAGCAGCAAAGTACATGACTCTCAGTTAGTTCTCCGGAGCCAAAGTCTATGGTGGGGCACATATCCAGTCTCTGTGTCCGTTCCTGCTGCCCGCAAGTCCTGGCAGCCTGAATTCCCCAGCCAGGGTTTCCTTCTGTCTCAAATGGGGATGCGCATATGCCCCAGATGGGGGCTGCTTCTGTCCAAGATGGGGATGCACAAATGACCCAGATGGGGATGCACAAATGCCCCAGATGGGGGCTCCTTCTGTCCCAGACAGGGGACGCACAAATGCCCCAGATGGGGGCTCCTTCTGTCCCAGACGGGAGCACAAATGCCCCAGATGGTGGCTCCTTCATGTGTTTTCAAGCGGGGACGCACCTGTGCCCCAGACGGGGGCCTTCCCTGTCCTAGATGGGGACCCACACCCTGCCTCAGGCCATCCTGCCTGGGCTCTGAGGAGGAAGCAGGAGCTTCCTGCTCCCAAGAGGCTGCAAGTCCATCCGACAAAGTTAACCTGTGCTGACCTTGCCTCTAACACATGTAATAACATTGCAGACACAGCTCACTAATAGAATACAGTAGCATACAGGTACATAACATTAATACAGTGAAGTTTACGGGATCAGCACATAGAAGAGGGGAAGCAATGGTGTTATGATTTGGTAGCTGAGGAGAGCAGGCAAAAACGGCAATACACCAGAGAGGTTGGAATCTACTGGATTGCAGTACCCTGACTAACCACCACAACTAAAGGCAGCCGTGGAGCGTACCTACGTTGGTCCTAGATGCCTCGTCACAGCCTGAGAGGTTAACTACACCTAAAGAGAGAAAGAGGAAAAACTATATGCCCCGGAGCAGATCCCCAAAGAACATAGGAAGCCCCCAAACATGTAATCGCGGTTAGACAAGAGGAAATACAGACACAGACAGAAAATAGTATGAGCAAACGTTGGGGCCCAATCTGCCTTGACAGTAAAGGATAGGAAGGATACTTACTGCAATCCAAAAAAAACCCCTAAAAAAAAGCCAACGCTACTAATTGCAAAAACACCTGAGATCACACGACCTCTGCCACCTAAATTAGTTCTCTGGTGTAACAAAACAAAGCTGCAGCCACTGAAAAAACTGGAAAAGGCTAATGAACAAATAACAGTGGCTCCAGAGGAACTGAGAGGAGCCCAAGCCCCTGGGGGGGGAAACCTGGCTAACCTCACAGAAATGCAGAGAAATATGCAAATGATAAGCACAAAAACAAAAAACAGAAAATATCTTATCTGAGAGCAGGAGAAGAGGCAAGACTCAGCAAGCTTCCAAGTGAACCAGGAAACAATGTTGAGACAAGAACAATTGATCACCGGCAACCATGATGGGAGGGAACCTCCCTTATATCCAGCCAGTCTGTAATTCCTGATTGCCAATCCTCATTGAATGGTTCAGCACTATCTGCAACCACCAGAGGGAGCTTCTGCTCAGAATTCATTTCTAACACATTCACAACAGTACCCCCCCTTGAGGAGGGGTCACGAACCCTCATTTGTGCACCAGGTCGTCAGGAACCTGTATACGAGATCAGTTCTACGATGCGAACTAACACAGAATGTCCCCTGTCCGATACCTCTCCACTACCAAATACTGGATCTCGTCTAGAAAACGAACCAATATTTGTCACCCATACTCCGATTCCTCAACCAAACAGGTCAGAGGCCAGCATAGGACCACTGCTCGACAAACCTCTCAATAAACTGTGAACGTATGATTTAATTCCCTGGAAGATACGAAGAAAGATTGAGATTCCTGTCTTATAAGGTCCAATGAACCACTTAAACTTAGAATGACCTCATAGGATTTCTTGAGGCAACCAGCCCAAATCCCCACTTCAAACGAGACTCAGTCTTGCGGTGGAAACGTGGGCCCCTCTGAGAGAGGACACTCAACCTGTCCAAATTTGCATATGTGTCGACCCGACCAAATTGTGGGTTACCAGGCAATGGGTATCAAGCCGAGCCCGTAAAGTCATGGATTTGTCACAGGTAGCCGGGCTCGTCTGTGGCCCTGGCGGTCTGGCGTATGTTGGGGGATATTTACAGGGGATTGATTTATGTACAGTTCGTGACGCCACCTGTAGATTCGGTAATTAGTACCAGCGCTGCTGTAGATCTCTGAGGGATGGTGAGGCAGCTAGATGTCGGGTCCCCTACAGGTGGGACTGGTCCCTCAAAGTCTATGGGATTGTGAAACGGGGTGCAGAAAAGAACACAGTCTCACTCCCTGGTCCAGATCTCTTCCCATACCTTACTTGTAAGAGTCAAGCAGCCCAAGGAGAGCTGTGATCCAAGGAGATGTATTTCGGATAGCACTGGCAAGTTAGGGGCCTCCTTTACTTCCAATATGACGAGTCCAACTAGCATGAAGCGTAGTTCCCTCCAATAAATCTGTTCTTCTACCACCATGCATGAAGCTATGGTGATGCTTCGGTCCCAGTAACCGGTTAACAGTGCAGGACTTCCAATCCTAAAGCACTCACAATATCTACCACTGTGCCTTTCGCCTTGCCCGTGCTGGTAGCATAAGCATCCCTCACTTCACAGATATATATAGCAGTCAGTTCCTTCTTAGTTCCTTCCAGAGCTTGCTAGCAGAATACCAGTAATACTTTTAGGCAGGAGCACGTCTCTGAACCTCTACCGTCCTCTAGACAGGCGTCTGAATTCTCTGCAGCTCACTCCTCTCCTCCTGCACAGTCTTCACACTCTGACTGAACACTAACTGTCTGACTGACCAACTGACCACTCCCTGCTGATGTCACTAGCTTATGTACCTGTGGGCGTGTCAAAGTGCATGTTGGAATGAATGTTCATTTAGCATTAAACTGCTATCTCTCCACACATCCTCCAGGGTACTGCGTGTGCCTTCACACACCAGGGCTACACACATACGCTCCACAACAGAGTCAACACCCGGACAGACAGAAGCCTCCGTCTGTCCCGAAGAAAATCGAGGGTGAAACCCAAAATTGCAGAAAAATGGAGACGTCAAAGTGGCAGAGCTAGCCCTATTATTAAGAGCAAACTCAGGCAAAGGCAAAAAAGAGACCCAGTCATCTTGATCAGCAGACACAAAGCATCTCAGATAAGTCTCCAATGTCTGGTTTGTTCTCTGTTTGTCCATTGGTCTGAGGATGAAAAGCCGAGGAGAAAGACAATTGAACACCAAGTTTAGAGCAAAAGTCCCCAAAATCTGGAAACAAACTGGAATCCTCTGTCAGACACAATGTTCTCAGGAATGCCGTGTAACCGAACCACGTGCTGAAGGAACAAAGGCACTAATTCGGAGGAGGAAGGCAACTTAGGTAATGGCACAAGATTCATTTTGGAAAACCTATCACAAATCACCCAGATAACGGTCATTCTCTGAGAAACAAGGAGGTCGGAACCAAAACACCGCCCATCTGACCTGACTGCCATCATTTAAATATCCCGCCAATTTAGGGTGACAGATTCCCTTTAATCAAAATAAGTCAGAGAAAGTGATTATGGCTAATGGTCAGTACATGAGTTCAGAAGGCATAGGAGATAGTTATATTGATTGTCAAATCTCACCAACACAAAGCAGGAAGATCCCAGTAAAAGATGTGCTCTATGTGCCTAGTCTTGAGAGTAATTTACTATCTGTGAAGAAACTCACAAAACAAGGAAATGAAGTTACATTTAAGCATGATAGCTGCATCATCTCAAAAGAGGGTCACACACTAGCAGAGGGAAAAATCACAGATGAACTTTATCAGCTGAAATGTAAAGAGTGTGTGTATACTGCTCAACAAGAAGAGCACAATAACTGTATTCATGTATGGCATAGGCGTCTGGCACACAGAGACCCAGAAGCAATAAGAAAGTTAGTTCAGAAGCAACTAGCTGATGATATCACAATTGATCTATGTAACCAGACAATGAAGTGTACTAGCTGCATCAAAGGGAAAATGTCTAGAAAAGCTTTTCCTAAGAGAAGTACTACAAGAACAGAACAGCCACTAGATTTAATACACACAGATGTCTGTGGTCCAATGAGCACTCAGACTCCTGGGAAGAAGAGATATTTTCTCACATTTATTGATGATCATTCCAGATATACAGTTGTCCATCTGCTTCACAGCAAGATAGAAGTTCCAGAGAAACTTGAAATATATCTAGATGAGGTATATAATAAATTTGGAAGAATGCCAAAGATTCCACGTGCAGATAATGGGACTGAATATACAAGCAATGAGACACAGAGCATTCTAAAGAAAAATGGAATCCTATTTCAGACCACTGTACCGTACAACCCTGAGCAAAATGGTATTGCGGAAAGAAGGAACCGAACACTCTGAAAGTGCAAGAAGTATGTTATTTGATGCAAATCTGCCTACAACATATTGAGGTGAGGCAATCATGACAGCTTCCTATCTTCAGAACAGACTACCAGATAAAGCTACAGAGAAAACTCCATTTGAGCAATGGAACAGCAGAAAGCCAAAACTGCACCACATAAGAAAAGCATTTGTACATATTCCCAGAGAAAAGCGAACTAAGTAGGAATCTCACGCTAAAGAAGGTATCCTGGTAGGCTACAGTGAAACCCAGAAAGGTTATAGGATTCTACACCAAGAAACAAACAAGGTCACAATAAGCAGAGATGTAGTGATTGATGAGAACTTTGTATCACCCAAGTTTTGTGACATCACGCCAGCAGTCCAGCTGAAGTCACAATTACAAGACAACAACAAGGAGGATGTAGAAGTCTGGCTGGATTCTTCAACCACTGAAGGAACAACAGAAAAATCAGAAGAATCTGAAATCAGAAGATCATCAAGATCAAACAAAGGTATACCAGCTAAACGTCTATCCTACATTGTCAAGACACTACCTGAGTCAGAGCCGCAGTCATGGGATGAAATGCAAGGACTACCTATCCATGAAAGAACAAATTGGATTGATGCCGCTAATGAGGAAATCAAGTCGCTTCATCAACTCCAAACTTGGAAACTCACCAAGCTACCACAGGGCAAAAAGGCAATCAAGTGCAAGTGGGTCTTTAAAACCAAATATGACTCTGAAGGTAAAGTCCACAGATTTAAAGCAAGGTTGGTCGCAAAAGGATATTCTCAAAGTATGGCGAAGATTACGATGCTACATTTGCTCCAGTCGCTAAACAGACTACGTTCAGAGCTTTGTTAGCTGTAGCTGCTGTACAAAAGATGTATGTCAGACATTTGGATATAAAAACTGCTTTCTTAAATGGTGACATTGAGGAGGACTTATACATGACTCAACCTGAAGGTTATGTAAAAGAGGTGAAGAGAATCTTGTTTGCAAACTACAAAAATCTCTCTATGGTCTTAAGCAATCAGCAAGAGCATGGAACACCAAGATGAATAAAGTCTTGTTGGAAGAAGGATTTAAGAGAGGTCAAGCAGATCCATGCTTATACACAAAATATACAGATGGAAAGTGGATGTATATTCTCTTATATGTGGACGATGTGATTGTAGTTCATCAAGAAGATGCAGAAATTGGAAAAATGACTGAAATTCTGAATCAGCATTTTGAAACAAAAGACCTTGGAAGTGTGACATATTATCTAGGAATCCAAATCCAGAGAGAGGAAGATGGGAGTTTTCTTCTAAACCAAAGTGCAAAACTTAATTTGATTCTGAATCAATTTGGAATGTCAGAGGCCAAAGGTATATCAACCCCAATGGAACCATCCTACCTGAAGCTGGAAGAAGAAGATGACCTGTTGCCTAACAATGAGAAATATCATCAGGCAGTGGGGGCACTTCGGTACATATCAACTATGACTCGACCGGATATCACAACAACAGTTGGAATCCTTTGCAGATATGTGGAAAAACCGCGCCAAAGAGACTGGAATGCTGTTAAAAGACTTCTGCGATATTTGAAAGAAACGCAAGATGTAAATTTAAAACTATCTGCAGCGGGAGATCTAGAACTTACCGGCTATGTAGATGCTGATTGGATTGGTGATTTGCGTGATCGTAAATCCACAAGTGGATACTTGTTTAAAGTTGGAGAAAGTTCAATCTCCTGGTCTAGTAGGAAACAAGTGTCTGTTGCCTTGTCATCCACAGAAGCGGAGTATGTGTCCGCAGCCTATGCAAGCCAGGAGGTCGTTTGGCTAAGACAATTGATGGACGATCTTGCAAACCGTCAACTCAGCCGACGGTGATTTATGAGGACAACCAAGGATGCATTAAACTTGCATGCAGTGAAAAGATCAGTGCTAGAACCAAGCACATTGAAGTCAGACACCATCATCTACGTGATTTGATAGATCGTGGCATAATTCAGTTTGTCTATTGTGAAACTGATAAGATGCTAGCTGACATTATGACAAAGCCATTGCCACGGGCCAGGTTCCAAGAATTGAGAACCACAATGGGAATAAGAGGATAAGTAGTTGTTGAGTGGGGGTGTTGGAATAATGCATATTGATTTGTATGTATTGCAACAACTACTACTGTACTGTTTGATATGTTGTGCATATTGTGAGGTTGTTAACAAAGTTTTGTAAAAAAAAAAACCCTCACTCACAGACAGGATGCCTCCTCCTTCTCTTCCTGTGTTGTTGTAATGTTTTTCATGCTGCAGCCATAGCAGATATCAGGCTGATCACATTTCATGCTGTGTTGTAAGCTGTCTATACTGGATGTGAATAAATCTACATTCTCTGTTGCTGACTCCGGATGTTACGCTGGTTAATCCGCTGCTAACATATACAAATTTGGTAGAATCTCTACCCATTGATTCCAAACATTTCTAATAGGTGCTAGTTTATCTTTAGCTCTTCTTTCCATTCTATCTGTTTTAGAATCAAACTGCAGTACTCTAGTAATTTCATGAAACCTTTCATGACACATTGTAGCTCTAAATATGTGGCGACCGGTTTCGCAATTCCACAAACTTTTAGTTGATTCACCATAAGATTTGTATACTCCCGCTAAAAGAAGTAAACCAATATAAGCATTTAGAGCTGTCACATCTATTTTTTTCCATTTATCACCATAAACTACTTGTCCCTCAATATTTGTCATTTGTATTATAATATTTAGGATAGTCATATTTAGGAACAATGCGAATGCTGATCCTATATCAGATATTCTTGATGTTAACTTTTGCAGTCAGAAATAATCAGAGACCTGTAGAACAGTATAAAATGCTATCGGGTCATATTGACCCAAACAGTAGAAGTGTAACAATCAGCGTGTAGCAAAAAGTAAACAAAAAATATATATAGAGCTCCACAAATGAGAAGTCAAGATACCACTAGTTTCAAATCCTCATATAAAAAAAATCTACAGGGTCTCAAAAATATCATTTCGGGTCATATTGACCCGAACAGTACAGCAGGGTTAATTGACTTCTGAAAGAGTGGGGGCTGTCAAAAGCATCGCTGATTTGAGAAATATAGTAAACTTTGCAGAAACAAAATGTCAGGGGGAAACTGATATTAATGTTCTCAATGGGATCATTTCTTGTATCTGATTCATCACTGGTTACATCAGACTGGTCTGGGAGTCAAATAGAAAATGTTGCACATCGCAATTTCCCGTTCGACTGTCGGCACTGGTCCAAAACTCTATCATTGCCTGTGTCCGTTTTAAACTAGCTGCTTTGTGAATAAAAAATATTTCTATCATTGTTGAAGAATTTTTTCCAGCAGCTCAGTCCATCTTACGTGTTTCATCCAATTAGATCCAATGTTTCATGATTATGATTAAGGTAATACAGTCGTTATTTAGAGAGGTTGTCCCACATACAAGGTTCGTTTTAATCAATAGATCTTGGAATGATAATAATTTCCACAATTGGATATGATTAACTACAATGTTCCTGTGCTGAGATAATCTTATAAATGTGCCCCTGCCGTGTACTGTGTAATGGCTGTGTCTGACCGTACAGGGACATGGTCTGATCATACCACAGCTCCTGGGCAGGCGAGGAAGCAAAAGAGTATACAGACATTACATCAGGGGAAGAAGCAAAAGAGTATTCAGACAGGACAGTATGAGATCACAGCTGATTATTTCTGTGAGGTAAAACATTGTTTATAAACAGACAGGGAAATGTTTTACCTCACAGAAAGAATCAGCAATGATCCCATAGTGTCCTATCTTTATACTCTTTTGCTTCCTCCCCTGCTGTCCTATCTATATACTCTTTTGCTTCCTCGCTGCTGTTGTAATAAGGTGACACGGGGTGGTAGTCACAGGGCGATTCCACTACAGCAGAATCAGTCCACAACCCGGCCCCTTGCTCATAAAATGTCAGTTCTAATCTCAGCACTAGCTCACAATGGGTTACCTCAGTCCTGCAGCTGTTCTCCACAATGGGACGATGTCCTCCGGATGAACCACGCTTCGCACTGTATAGGGCCCCACAGTGGCAACTTGTATTTTATTAATAAAGATATAGAAATATACAAGAGAGGAATGATTCCTATTCTGTCCCTAAGCACAGCAACGGCTGCAGCAGCAAAGTACATGACTCTCAGTTAGTTCTCCGGAGCCAAAGTCTATGGTGGGGCACATATCCAGTCCCTGTGTCCGTTCCTGCTGCCCGCAAGTCCTGGCAGCCTGAATTCCCCAGCCGGGGGTTCCTTCTGTCTCAAATGGGGATGCGCATATGCCCCAGATGGGGGCTCCTTCTGTCCCAGATGGGGATGCACAAATGACCCAGATGGGGATGCACAAATGCCCCAGATGGGGGCTCCTTCTGTCCCAGACGGGGACGCACAAATGCCCCAGATGGGGGCTCCTTCTGTTCCAGATGGGGACGCACAAATGCCCCAGATGGGGGCTCCTTCTGTCCCAGACGGGGACGCACAAATGCCCCAGATGGCGGCTCCTGTGCCAAGCGGGGACGCACCTGTGCCCCAGATGGGGGCCTTCCCTGTCCCAGATGGGGACACACACCCTGCCTCAGGCCATCCTGCCTGGGCTCTGAGGTGGAAGCAGGAGCTTCCTGCTCCCAAGAGGCTGCAAGTCAATCCAACAAAGTTAACCTGTGCTGACCTTGCCTCTAACACATTCAATACATTGCAGACACAGCCACTAATAGAATACAGTAGCATACAGGTACATAACATTAATACAGTGAAGTGCACGGGATCAGCACATAGAAGAGGGGAAGCAATGGGGTTCTTCGCCACCTCCTTACACCGTCCTGTCGGTATACTCTTTTGCTTCCTCCCCTGCTGTCCTATCTTTATACTCTTTTGCTTTCTCCCCTGCTGTCCTATCTATATACTCTTTTGCTTCCTCCCCTGCTGGCCTATCTATATACTCTTCTGCTTCCTCCTCTGCTGTCCTGTCTGTATACTCCCCTGCTATAATGTCTGTATACTCTCTTTTGCGTCTTCCCCTGCCCAGGATCTGTGGTATGATCAGACCCTGTATGGTCATACACAGCCATTACACAATACACAGCAGGG
Organism: Oophaga sylvatica; assembly: GCA_033576555.1. Classification (NCBI taxonomy): domain Eukaryota; kingdom Metazoa; phylum Chordata; class Amphibia; order Anura; family Dendrobatidae; genus Oophaga; species Oophaga sylvatica. The sequence goes on from JARQOD010000004.1 coordinate 36,872,861, forward strand.
CGCATTTATAAGATTATCTCAGCACAGGAACATTTCTTTTAAACATCTCCATTTGTGGAAATTATTATTATTCAAGATCTATTGACTAAAATGTACTTTATTCATGGGAAAACCCTTTTAACAACAAAAAAGGGAATAAAACTACTGAAGACAATACAGCTGTAGACGTCATCACGAAAAAAAAAGTTTCTGGAGAAGCATGTGGTATTACACAATCAGAGGATGGACGGCTTTCCTGCAGACTCTGGTTGGTGCTCACTGTTCACTACCAGCCATCCTGCTACAAGGTCAGCGGCTCTGGTGCTCAGGACTGCACAATGTCTGCACGGATTCTGTATATTGCTCTGATTTTTCTTTACTTCCTGAGCGTTGTAAAGGCTTCATGCCCAAAAGGTAAATCAAATACTTTCAGCTTACACAGCTCTGTCTTATCATTTATTTGTTTTTTATTTATTTTACTGGTTATATAGCGTCATTAATTCCACAGCGCTATACATACATTATCGTTTGTACTTTATTTTAAAGGGTCTGGCGGGATCTATAGTTTTAATATATTCAATGTATTAAACTCTGTAATTTTTTTCTAATATGAGACTGGTAATTCATAAGCAGCATACATTTTGCCATACTGTATAGATAGATGATAGATAGATAGATAGATAGATAGATAGATAGATAGATAGATAGATAGATAGATAGATAGAATAATAGATACATAGATAGGTTATAGATAGCTAACAGACAGACAGATAGATAGATAATAGATAGATAGATAGATAGATAGATAGATAGATAGATAGATAATAGATAATAGACAGATATATAGATAATAGATAGATAGATAATAGATTTATAGACAGATAAATAGATAGATAGATAATAGATAGATACAAAGATAGATAATAGATTTATAGATAGATAGATACTGTATATAATAGATATTAGATAGATAGATAATAGATGATATATAATAGATAAAAGAAAGTAGATAGATAATAGATAGATAAAAGATGGATAGATGGATAGATAGGAGATTGATGACAGATAAATACCATAGATATTTACAGCCACGGGTGGATTAGAGGCACATGTCTGCTGTTCAAAACAGCTGACGTGCCGGAAAAGATGGTTTGGGGTGAGCTGGACCGCAGAGTGAAGGCAAGAAGGGCCAACAAGTGCTAAGCATCTCTGGGAACTCCTTCAAGATTGTTGGAAGACCATTTCCGGTGACTACCTCTTGAAGCTCATCAAGAGAATGCCAAGAGTGTGCAAAGCAGTAGTCAAAGCAAAAGGTGGCTACTTTGAAGAACCTAGAATATAAGACATATTTTCAGTTGTTACACACTTTTTTGTTAAGTATATAATTCCACACGTGTTAATTCATAGTTTTGATGCCTTCGGTGTGACTGTACAATTTTCATAGTCATGAAAATACAGAAAAATCTTTGAATGAGAAGGTGTGTCCAAACTTTTGGTCTGTACTGTAGGTGAAGCAATACCTTTACCTAGCTAGTCCATTCCTCTGTTACTGAGAAATCAGTGTTTGAATTGATATGCAAATGAGGCTGTAGATCTGAAGCCTCTGTCACTCCAGCTCTATCCTCCTCTAACACTGCCTCTTCCTTCTTGACAGCTTCTATGCTGTGTAAATTCAGACAATGCTGTGTAAATTCACACATAGGAGCTGTTAGTAAAGCAGTGGTCATGGGCGGGGAATAGAGCTGGAGTGACAGAGGCTTCAGATCTGCAGCTCTTCAGTCTCATTTCCATATCAATGCAAATGCTGATTTCACAGGAATGGCAAGTCTAGTAAGTCAAAATAACCAAATAAAACAGGGTGGGACAGATATCATCTGACTCAGGAGAGGACTGGAGTGGCACTTAACTTGGGTAAGGCGATAATGGATTAGTACATGAGTATATTACTATACTTACACTATAATATAGACATATTTAGACAGGTTTAAGGGTTTTCCAGTACTCAGACAACCTCCTCTCATTCACTATGTTTTCTGTAAGTAAAATAACATCCTATACTCAACTCTGGCGCCGTTCCGGCATTAGCTATCACAGAGTTTGCATGACGTTGTTATGTCACGCAATCCCTGCAGCCAATCAGCAACCACTTCTCTCTCCTCCTTTAGACATAACTGATATGTGGAAGAAGTGAGAGCTACTGCTGCTGTTCTCACTTTCCCTTGATGTTTGATTTGTCTGAAGTATGTCACATGAACTCCAGGAGAGCCAGTGGCGACATCCCTGAGAGGTGTGTAACTGGCTGTTATTGTTTTATATAGTGAATCGGAAGGGGTTGCCCAAATAGTGGCCAACCCTTTTAAGGAAATGTGGCAGTGATTGTTTAATGATTGCATCCTCTGCATCTCTCTAAGCTTATCCCTGAGCAAAGGTATTAAACTTATACATAAGGCCTGCATAAGTACCTAGTACTGCAATTCAGCTCCTATTCACCTCCATTGGCCACCACAGGAGGTGACAACAGGTAATCTAAAGGGGTGTCAAGTGTTGGACCCCCACCAATATTACTATCAAGATCTATCCAAGGCTGATGTTGTCAAGATCAGTTCAAGGCTGATGTTAGGGATCAAATCAGTCTATATAACCATTTTTGAGACATCTGTGTGCACTCAGGAGAGTTTACCGGACTTCTTCTAACAAATCCGTGATTACGTGATCTGTGTATTTCCTTCTGTCATCACTGTTTGTATATGTCTTGTGTGCAGTGTAGCCCACATCTTGTCAGAAGATGTAATCTGTTGCTCGTATAGTCTGCAGTTGGTCTTAAATTGCTTCATTAGTTAGTACTCTGACTTCCTACAAATGTCCTCACACATGTAGTAATTACATCACAGAACTGTATGAAGAAAATTTGTTAAGCAATTTGGGTAGTAATTAAGAATGAAAGGTTTTACACTTTGCCTTGAGACTGTAGAATTCAATACGCACACAACGTCTTTTACAGGGGTTGTCCAGGTTTGCCACAAATGTCTTCTGGAGTACAAAATGCTGATCCTTTTGATGAATTTGAAGTGACTCCAAAATAGCATGAAAACGTCAAAAGTTGCAAACTTTTTGCACAACTCTTCATTGCACAAAAAATGTTGTGATTTTTCAAAGCTTTTACATCAGTTTTCTGCCATTAAAGCTTTGATCAATCGGCCCCATAGTCTTTTTCATCAGTGATAGGGCTCTATTTTCAATATATGAGAAAAATAGACCAAGTTTCATCAGTAATGTTCAGCAGCGTTTCATTAGTATTTCTCATACGAAAAAAAAAGGTTCTCCATCTTCTCCTATCTAATAGTATGTGAAAATCACACAGCAAATGTATGGCATCCAAGCGCTGTCCGATTTTTTTTCACAAACCCATAGGCTTGCATTACCAATTTTGACCCGACACACGGATCAATCTTGGACAAGTCTCCGTGAAAGACAGGGATAACAAAACTGACGTGTGAATAAGAACTTTTCCTTCTAGGACAGATAATTCTAATAACAATGGATCTACAATAATTCAGATTGTTGTCTTTTGATATAAGGGTGGCGTGGGTTCTCTGTTTTGAATAATCTCTGACGTTTTCGTTGACAACAAGCTGATCACAAAATGTCCCCTTGCTTAGACCCACATGGATCAGCTATAATCTTTGGGGATACCTAGCGGAGCTCGAAATCCCTGAATACCCACCACAGGGGGTATGAAACATTACAATGTGCCCTTTTTGAGTCTATTGATTGCTTAATTAATAACCACGCAGAACAGGTTTATCAATGCAAGAGCCAATTCCACCACTTCATTCTTCACAAAACCACTTTAGCCAAAAGATGAGGGTACTGAACCAAAGACGTTCCTTAATTTACTCAGAATTTCCTAATAGAGTTGATGAAAATGTTTCTTTTTTTTCTAAACGGCCAACATCTACAAGACAAATATTAATTAAATTGTATTCTCTTTTTTTTCCCTACAGTTCCTGTAAGAACCAGATCCTTCATTACCAGAAATTGCACATCATCAATTTTAGACAATGAAATTCAGGAGCATCTGAACTCCATCATCACTACCAGGGTGGTGCCCACTATCTATACTGTGGTATTCTTCTTCGGTCTTCCAGCAAATGGTATTGCTTCTGTGGGTGCTCACTTTCCGGGCCAAGAAGATGCCTTCTACTATGCTACTAATCAACCTGGCTGTCGCAGACTTGTTGTTCATGCTGGCTTTACCCTTCAAGATAACTTACTATTTCATGGAAAACAACTGGATTTTTGGAGAATCTCTCTGTCGATAGTCACTGCCGTATTTTATGGAAATATGTATTGCTCGGTGTTTTTCTCATGGCCATCAGCATTGACCGTTACATTGGTATAGTCCTTCCATTCCGTGCCAAAAGTCTACGTGATTGGAGATGCTCCACGTGCGCTTCTATTGGGATCTGGCTTGTGGCAATCGCTGCTGCATCTGTATTTGCTGTTGTACCACAGACAAAATGTTTCGACAATCCACACAGAATTACCTGCAATGACATCTGGGCAAGCTGTTCAGACTATGAATGGTACGGGCTATATTTTCTTGGACTATTTGCTGTAGGGTTTGCCATTCCATTGGTGGTCACTCTGTTGTGCTATCTGCTTGTATTGGTGACGTTGGTAAAGAAGAAAGAATCCTACAAACGTGTGATTGGACTAATATCACTGGTGCTTATAGTGTTCATCTTCTGTTTTACACCCAGCAACATCTTACTTGTGCTTCATTACTTGGCAAAAAGTTGGGCTATCATAACCAACTGTACCTCTGGTATGTTCTGGCGCTGTCTCTGACGTCACTGAATAGCTGTATTGACCCTTTCATTTATTATTCCGTTTCTAATGATTTTTGGACACTGGTAAAAGATACACTTTGTGGTAATCGTAAAGGAAATAGTATGTCATCGGAAAGCACTAAGAAATCTAAGCTTACATCATCTTCAGAAAAAGAGATGTTACGCTCTGCGGCATAGCATGGTAACTTCGAGAACTTTTGTTTGACCGTATACCAATAGTGCGTCATAAGAAAAAGAGGACGCCGTTCTCTGGGCTGAAACAAGAAGCTACCTTTGTATTTGAGTTCACATTGCTTGGGTAGTAACATTGTAGCTAAAACGAGCAAAAAAAACAACTAACGAATTTTTAACTGACAGATTCAACAAGAAATAACTAATTGTAATTTCCCTATGGTCCCCTCCTGGCCGGCCTGATAGTAGCTTCTATTGACAATTCCTCTTCTTATGGTGTACTATATATGACCCAAATTGCCATACAGTGCCCAAGTAACACTGCCCCGTCAATAAACTCAGCAAGGAACATGTGGCTGTGTCTTGACCTTAAAGGTCACATTTTCTAAAGCCAGTCTTGAGTCGAATTTAAGGGTTGCGTGCGTATAAAAGCCGCATTCCGAAGAATTGAAGCAGAGTCTAATCTTGTAGAGCGTTCTTACCAGTCGCATACATGCCCCATCACCACCTTCTGATGGACCAGCGCAGATGACACAGTTGGGTGCAACCTTCCCATTTAGAAGCCACAGATTCAAACGCCATCTTATAAAAATACATTACCCCCAGGTGTTATGACTATTCATTTACTATGTACAGTTTTTTCATTTTTGACTGGACTGGGTGTCCCTTAATGAATCTGCACTAATGCGGATA
>JARQOD010000004.1:36878656-36929064 GCA_033576555.1 Oophaga sylvatica
AGTAAGAGGAAGAAGAAGTCCTGAGCGGCGCTCCCGCGCCTTGCTCTATGGTGGCGTCACTGAATTTTAGCGACTTATGATTAAGACTCGGGAGAGTCGAAACGTCAAATGATTTGCCTGTCGCTTATATTTACTATATGCCTCCTTTCTCATTGGTTGTGTTAATAAATTTCTGAAATTTTGCATAGAATTCCTACAGAGTGTGCAGCGCATTATATCACTTTATGTCAGGATCAGTTCCGTTGCACTTGCACCTCGACTCTTTGATCGTGTGCACACCATTTTTTTCATTATATGACAAGTTAACTTGCAGCAACAGCAGGAGTGGCCTACCTGTACTGTTTCACTGACAAAATGTCGCCAACAAAACATGTCCACTTTTTATATGGTGAGGGGCATGTGACTTCAGCAGCCAATGACAAAAGCCCTTGTGTCATGACGTTGTGGATGGTTTCTGAATCCTGATTGGCTGCCAGAATGTACTTATTTTAAGTTATCAAAAAAATTTACCCCAACCGCTCCTCTGACCTATACACACCGCCTCCCATCATAAAACACATCCCCCCTGCTCATCATACAGAACCACTATCCTAGCCAAAGTCATAACAAAGCATTTAGTGGAAACGCGATCATTTACTGATCTGTGATGGAACTTGTCATATAGTTAGATAGTATCCTGACCTGTGTGAAATCGACCTTCCATTATCTAATTAATTTGTGCTTGCTGATAGTGTTGTGCAGGCCAGAGTCCACATTTCCTACTCAAAATCATTTGGGCTAATACTGTGCTGAAGTCAGGACTCAGGAGGCCCCATTTGCTAATCAAAATCATTAGGCCTAATAGTGGGGTTCAGCCAGGAGGCCCCATTTATTAATCCAAATCGTTAAGGCTAATAGTGTTGTGCAGGCCAGAGTCCACATTTCCCACTTAAAATTGTTTGGCCTAACACTGCGTTGCAATCAAGACTCGAGGTCAGATTTACTAATCAAAATCGTTTGGGCAAACATTGGGGTGCAGGCACCAGGCCCAATTCCTAATGGTAAAAAAATATGTAGTTCCAGCTGACTTAAAAAACAATCTTAATTTTATTTAATCCATTAAAAATAAAGAACGTGGTAACATGTTCTCCAAAGTTAAGCCAACAGCTACAAGAAGTGACGCATTTCGATCGCGGGATAGACATCAGAGGGGGTCTCCTTACGTGAGAGGCATTCTGGATTTACCATCTAAATACCAGTATCCCTGGTGGTTTGAACAAATGCAACAAATTAATGTTACATTAATTATTATTAATTGTCAAATGCAATTTTTTTTTTATGTTCAAATTAGCAATATATTTGTTTATGATAGTTTTGTCGTATATTAAGGAACTTTCAATTTGTCATGTGATGGTAATTTGAAACACCATTGGTGGATCTTTTCTATATGGTGTGTTATGTGCCACATTGTTATGGCTTTGACAAAGATCTTCATTGATCGAAACGCATCCTCTCTTGTAGCTGTTGGCTTAACTTTGGAGAGCATGTTACCACGCTCTTTATTTTTAATGGATTAAATAAAATTAAGATTGTTTTTTAAGGAGCTGGAACTACATATATTTTTATCATGTTATCCACTTTCATCTGACGGAGTTCCGAGTGGTTGTTGGTGAGCTGGCTTTGCTCCCTATTCTTTTGACCCATTTCCTAATCCAAATTGTTTGAGCTAATACTGAGTTGTAGTCAGGACTCAGAAAGTCGCATTTACTAATCAAAATAGTTTGGGCTAATATTGGTGTGCAGGCTGGAGTCCTCATTTCCTAATTAAAATCATTTGGGCTAATATTCTGATGCAGGTACCAGGCCTCATTTCATAATATAAATGCTTTGTGCTGATAATGTGTTGCAGGCACCAGACATCAGTTTATAATCCAAATCGTTTGGGATAATAGTCTGGTGCAGGCACCAGACCTCATTTCATAATACAAATTATTTGAGATACTACTCTGCTGCAGTCACCAGACCTCATGTCATAATACAAATTGTTTTGGATAATAATCTGGTGCAGGCACCTGACCTCATTTCAAAATCTTTAGTGCTAATTCTGTGGCCCAGCCACCAGACCACATTTAAAATTATTAATCTTTTGTGCTAATTCTGTGGTCTAGCCACACTATATCAGCCATTAAATACTGATTATTAATTTAGTGACAGGTGACTGACAGGTCTGGGCCTGTGAAACAGCTGGTTAACAGAGGGGACAGGTACATCCAACATGAGTGGAAAAAAAAGGTTGTGGTGGAAGGGGGAATAGGTTTGGTGTTTGAGGTATACCTGGGGTAGGTGGTAATGTTACTGAAAGCTCTACTGAACAAACCACGGCTTGCCCTATCCAAAGACAACTGACAACTTGTGTTACTGGACGGGCAACTTGACTCTTTGGCAACCGAACAGCAGTACACCTTGTAGATGAGAGCCAGAAAGAGCATGTGCTCCAGTGGATAGCAAGATGGCATAAAGTGGCCTCTCCTCCTCTTCCTCCACATTAATATCACACACAGTACAGTCCTCAGAGTTGGCAGCAGAATTACACTTGTTTCTACTGTGTCACATCTCTTCAACCGCCCAACTCACCCAGAGTACAAATTGTATAATGGCGCAGCATGGGTACATGTGGCATGGCCTGGGACATGACTTGGACCAGCACTTCTAGCTTAAACATTGATCATTAACAGGTGGATGAGTGACAGGTGTAGGCCTAGTCCTTTGATAGCCCTGCTAAATTCAGGCAACAGACATGAAGGACTATCTTCTCCAGTCGTTCACAATGTGTCCAACTTGTGTGGATCATTATCCTCTTCATCTCCTGACTGTGCGTGCCCAGCACCTTTTCCTACTCATCCTCCTCCATTTGTTCCTCGGCTCCTGCATCTTCACTAACAGTTTGTCTTGTACGACGACGATCCGGAACTTTGAGACATTGTTATCCGTTCTGCATCCTCCTTTGCTTCCTCCTCTTCCTCTCGGACCACCACCTCCTCCCGCAGACTACTCAAAGTGTGCTTAGCATGTAGATGACCAGAATAGTGATGCTGATGATGACTCATCAACACTAACCATCTTATTAGCCATTTCGAAACTGTGCAGAAGGGTGCTGAGGTCCTTCATCTGTTTTCACCCCACAAGCGTGTTTTGCATCATTGCCATACTACGTTCGCCCAGGCTATGCAAAAGAACATATTGTACTAGGGCTCGTCGCTGCTGCCACAGTCGCTGCAACATGTGGAGAGTGGAATTCTACCATGTCAGCTTACCTCATATCCAACGGTTAATCGTTAGGCAGAAAGACCTCTGTAACGATGCAAGTCAATGACCAGCAGGGTGCGAACATCAGAAGTGAACACACAGCGACCGTGCTTTCTGCAGCAGCACATTCAGGCCAGGGTAGTGGTGGAGAAATTATTGTACCACCAGGTTGAGGACATGAGCCATGCAAGACACATGTGTCAGGCTTCCCCAGTGTAGGGCAGGCAATATATTTGCACCATTATCGCACATGCCCTTCACTGCATCCAGGTTCTGTGGAGATAGCCTTTGCTCAAACTCAGCCTGGATAGCTGTTCATAACTCTTCAGCTGTGTGACTTCGATATCCAAGCCATATTCATTTAAACACTGTCTGATTAAGGAGAGCTTGAGGGCGCAGGTGGAGGCCCTAGAGGAGATGGAGGAGGCAGAAGCTGTGGAGAAAGTGTTAGATACAGAGGTTTGTCCTGCAAGCCTTGGGGATTCCAAGACTTGGTATCTAGTGACAGCTTGGTGTCTAGTGGTTTAGTTTACCATTCCATGATGTGTAGTGGTTTAGTTCTCCATCCCCTGGTGTGTAGTGGTTTAGTTCAAGAACCCTAGGTGTTTAGTAGTTTACTTCTCCAACCCCTGTTGTCTAGTAGTTTAGTTCTCCATCTTCTGGTGTGTAGTGGTATCGTTATCCAACCCTAGATGTTTAGTAGTTTAGTTTTTCAATCCTTGCTGTATAGTAGTTTAGTTCTCCATCTTCTTGTGTGTAGTGGTTTAGTTATCCAACCCTATGTGTTTACTAGTTTAGTTTGCCAACCCAGACCTTGTGATGTCAGAAGACCAGACCAACTCCTTGGTATCTGGCCCGAGTCCTAGTCTCCAGAAATTGCAGGAAAGTCCATTATTAGCCCTCCTACTGCCTCAAACAGTTGGCGCATGCTGCCCCCAGCAACCCCTGCACCTGGACTTGACCTTCACTATGTACTTCTCTAACGGACACTGAACTCGGAAGTGCCCCCCTTTTATCACCTCTAGTGCTCACCCACTGGGCTAGTTCTATCCTTAATCATTTCCTATCTAGTACACCTATATTACCTATTATCCTTTTTCTATATCTTATGCTATATTCACATTATGCATTAACACTTTACATACTGTACACCACCATTGCATTTTATTAGACACATGTTCCTTTTACATAAAAAAAGCACAACAGTATTCACATGGCACATCTATTGTCTTCAGGGGAAGGAACAGGGTAAGACAGTCCACATCCCTACATAAGGGTGGATAAATAATAATGGCTTCTTTGTTCTTTAAACTTTGTGTAATAGAGATCACAGGGGTCTCTAATTAACGGAATCTGTCCTAAACTGTCTATCTCAGGGTTCCCCAACTCCAGTCCTCAAGGCCCACCAACAGGACAGGAGTTGGGGAACACTGGTCTATATGAATGTGCAGGTAATAGAGAGTGGACTAAGATGACACCTTGATATCTGTGATCCGATATCTTATTCAAGAGAAATTCATGTTTTCTTAATATATAAAGGAGTTGTTAAGATCAATGGGTCGGACATATATCGCCCCGAGAATCTGCCTCCAGAACGTATTTTAAACTAAAGGGGCCTCTGCAGTGAGGTCAGGAGCACAGACTCTCTCAGTTTTTACATGTCTCACAATGGTAATGCCTTCTTTCATTGAAAATAATTTCTAGAGGTAGATTCTCAAGGAGATTTATGTCTGGTCCATAGATCTTAAAGGGGTTGTCCGGTCTAAATCGATAAGTCTGCAGTCACTCTGCATACAAGTGTAATGGGAGTATGTAAAACTCATACATACCCTCCGGTCCCGGCTGTGGTCATGACTGTCGATTAATCAAGACTCTGCAATTAGCATGATACTTTGAATATCATATAAATGTTATGAAGTACAGAAATAAATATTACATATCTATTTCTTAAACTTCAACTACAAGTTTTGAAGTTAAAGGGAAACACCGATCAAAGTTTGCTATTTACCATTGTAATTATTTATCAGGGACTTTTTCAGATCTTCTAGCGAATAAAGTCCCAACCACACCAATGAAGAATCACTGGCTTCAATTTTTATTTATTTTACTTGCTAATATTGTGCCATTAATTCCATACGATATACAGATATTATCATCACTGTTACCACTGGGACAATTTAAATTCCCTAGTAGTATGTCTTTGGAAAGTGGGAGAAAACCAGAGGAAACCCACACAAACATTGGGAGAACATGCATGCTTCTGGCTGATGTTGTCCTTAGTGGGATTTGAAACCCAGCACTGCAAAGCAACAATGCTAACTACCGAGCCACCGTGCTGCTCTATGTTTGATGTGTGTCATTACGTCTGGCTGGATGACACAGTGGATATGTCTGGTCTTGAATAAATCTATATTTTTACCTACATTTTGAATATTTGAGTGTTTCTGATACAGGTTTCGGTGGTTTCAGGAAGAGGACAATGATGGACAGAACATGACATTAGGTTGTGGTTAAGGTTTTAGTCTGGGACCATAAGTAGTTAAGATGGACCTGCTAAAAGATTTTATGTTAAATTTTTATGAAATGTTTTATTTCATTCTGGATTTGTTTTACAACATGTCAGAGGATAAAGTACAGATTTCACATTTTTCATTGTCATCCTCGATGATCTGCCAGGAGAGTGAGGGATGAGAAGTGACTCCAGGGATAAGAACATTTAGCTCATGCAAGAGGTTGTAAAATCCCTGTACTTGCCTTAAATAATATTATGCTGCTGTGTATAGACCTGGAAATCAACAGATTTTCACAAAATATATGAAAAATGTCAGATTGGTGAGGGCCCTATCACTGAGTCCTAACCCCAAGTTTCTCCTCACTGTGGTCAGGATTGAATGGAGCAGCATGGTCGTGCATGGTCACTGCCACGCCATTTTGAGTCAGCCAAGTAAAGCAATTGGCTAACCCGACCAGCCCCAAAAACATGAATTGAACAGCAGGGATACCACTCCATTCAGCTTTATGTGTTTGGTGCAAGCACCAGCACTGGAGACCCCATAGATCAGACAAATCATTTGGATAAGTGCTAGATGTCTTTGTGGGAAAACCTTGTTACCTCTACTTACCTGGCATGAACTCCAGTTGGATTTACCCATTGGGTAGTACGGTGGCTCACTGATTAGCAGCAAGGACAGCGTCTACATAAGGTTTTATGTTCTCTCTGTTTTTGCATTAGCTTCCTCCCCCCATCCAACAATATATGATAAATTTGGGAGTCTGAGAGATAAATTAGATCAAGAGCCTCATTTGGGTGTGCATCGCTACAGAATATGTAGGTGTTATATAAAGAAACGTGGAATAAGTTGCATTTCAAAAGTTTCCATCTTTTCTGAAAACTGTTAAAAGTAACACTCATTAGCATGGGTTCCATTTTTCACTATTATTTAATTTAAAAACACGCAATTCAGACATTTTGTACTTACAAACCGGCTGCTCTAATGTTTATTTTACAAGAGGCTGTGAGTCATCGGATAACACCATGATGCCAAGACGGCCAAGAATGTTATAACTTAATAGTTTCAAGACTTAAATAGTTTTCGGGCTCTATACATGGATAGTTTTGTGCAGAATCAAAAGACTTGAACAGAAGTTTATACAAAGAATATATCTAGACTACAGATAAGGACAGGCAAAACTCAACTCAATCAGGTTGGGTAACCATATAGATTAAGGCTGCAGGCACCATGGCAGTGCTTTGATGGTCTACATTACATGAAAATACTCCTTATATTGAATATTTATTTGATTCATCACGTTACTTGCTGACTTGGCCCCGATCCAGCATCATTTTTCTTATTGAGCATGGTGCTAAGTTCCTGGAGTAGCTTGTCTTGCATATTAGAGGATATCGGGGAGGTCTTCTTCCAGGGAGGAATCTTGGTTGGATCTGAAGGGGCTGACGGTTCAAAAAACAATGGCAATGTGCTCAGGTCCAGTGTGCTTTTAACTACTTGGCTTCTCATAGAACCAACCTGAGTTCGGTTTGGCTCCAGCTGCCTTTCAAGGGAAGCAGTTTTCATAATGGGAGCACCAGTGCCTCTGTTGGGCATGGGGGATTTGGCGACATCACCTGAGACCATTTTAAGATCATCCACACAAAAGTTTCTGTCTAGAGATTGAGTCTTGGAGTAACTGTCCTGTTCATGCTTCTCTGGAGATTGGGGTTTAGTTGGGGTTAACTTTGGCTCCTGGTTTAGTACTGGCTTCTTTGTCCGGTCCAAGGGAGGGGGCAATTGGAGTCGTTCCATTGAAAAAACACAATCTGAATCGGGACGCTGGATGCTCTGGAAATGTCCAACTTCCTCGTACAAAGGCTCATGATCCTCATCTTGTCTTTCATGTAGCTCCTCCAGAGAGTCTTGATGCATCTTCATTGGCTAGAAAAACACAAATATATTCAATTGTAATGTATAATTTGGTGTCCACAAGAATGGAAGAAGTTAGTTAATAGTTATTTATGCATCTGGTGGAATTCAAGCACAAGTATGAGTGTGAGCACAGCCAACACATGCAACGTGCCATGCGTTCAGGTTAGTAACCATATGCTATAGTTTTAATACCTTAGGTCATGGGACTACCACATATGTGCAAAAAAGACTCTAAATTAAAGTTTCAGAATGCAAGTAATGGCAAAACAAATGGTTAAATGAACAATTAAAGTCTCCAGAAAAAAATGCTCTTTAAGGAACCAGTTGTAGTTTGGTTTAAAGAACACAACTTTTTATATCCATTCTTCACTATTTTCAAGATCTGATGTCAAACAGATATATTAAACTGATGAGAAACAGAAATAAATTATAATAAAATGTGCAAGTTTGAAATTAGAAAAAAAAGTCCACCAGCAACCTGCCCAGCAGATGTGCCTGGTATTACAGATCAATGGTAATCACTTGATCGATGCCGTGTTGCAGACCTGCACAAAAACTACTTTTGTATTTGGAAAATAGTCCACATTATTTCTAATCACATATAATCTCTTTTTTAATGGTGTCTGATATTTCTTGGTTCATGCTGCTATTTGACAGGATCAGTGGTTACGACATGTTCAGCCTTCATGCTACATCTTCAGCTTAGTAACCTGACATGCAATGTCCAGAGCACATTAGGAGCACATGCAGGTACGTATGTCGGCATGTATATACTTACAAAAAACATTGACAGTGTCCTTCGTGTGTGGAGGCGACGCTGAAGAACAGAAATAGGTTGTGAAGGAAAAACAAGAATTTCATATATAATTTTAGCCATTTGACAGGAAGAACCAGCAGAGTAAGGAAAGTGTAAAGGGAAACTGTCATCAGGATGTTACAACACTAACTAATGGCGTGTGAGTAACGAGTCTGTAATCCTTATTAAATCCATGCTTAGCTTGTATAAGCTTATTTTGACATCTAAGGGCTCATGCAGATGACTGTATTTTTGTTCCAAGTGTGATCCGACAAAACACAGGATCGCACTCGGACCAATGTTATTCTAAGGGGCCGTGCACATGTCCGATTTTTCTCTGTCAGAGGAAAAAAAGAAAATTGCAGCATGTACGATTTGCATCTGTAAATCGGATCACACTCGGCCACGCAAGTTAATGAGTCAGTGGAAACAAATGGAGAACATGGAGACATTTATTTCCATCTTCTCCACATCTGAGAAATCGGATCACACTGTGATCAAACTCTTATCAGTGTGTGATTAGCCGAATTATCCCAATTCTCTTGTGAGAATACGGTGCTGTGACCCTATCCTTTGATGAATCCACATTGAAGTTGTAGGCGCACTGCACTTCTAGCTCTCCTTCCTCTTCCCCTCGGATAGATCACTCTTGTCTTAGTGACCTGTCTCAACCACCCGAGATTTCGCACAGGCGCTGTTATTGCCCTGGGGTCCTCTCCTCAGAGAAGGTGGTGGCACATGCGTAGCAAGCTCTTTATGATGTTTCAAGAGCCAAATTGATCTGTCCCTCTAAGGAGACGACTCCGGGGTAATGATGTGTCTTGTGCAAAATCTTGGAGGAGGATGGCAGGTCACTGAGACAAGAGTGACTTTTCCATCAGAGACTAGAGGCCGCAGTAGGCGGAGAATATGGAGACAGCAGAGCTGGAAGAGCAGAGCCTACTCCCTACGCATGCGACTAAAACTTCAACACTGGATTTCCCTAAGATGTCAAAATAAAATTCTACAAGCAATGTATGGATTTAATAAGGATTAAATGTTCTTTATTCAATGTGATTAGTCAGGGTGGTAATAGCCTGAAGACAGAAGACAGGTCAGCATAAGTAAACCTTGCACCGACCTATGTGAGAGCAGCATACTGTATTATGGAGGGATAGAAGCTGAGCTGTGTTATGTATGGAGGATATGTGTAGTGTTGCAGTTCCTAATGTGTTATTGTGTAGTACACAGTCAAGATAACAGATACTATGTCTGAATAGTTTTTATGATAGTCAGATTTCTGATTAACACTGACAGAACTCATAGGACTTTTAATCATATAAATCTACAGCTCTGGCAAAAATGAAGAGACCACTTTCAAATGTTCAGTTTGTCTGATTTTTCTCTTTATAGGTATATTTTTGAGTAAAATGTAAATTGTTCTTCTAGTCTATAAACTTCTGACAACATGTCTCTGAATTTCCAAGCAATAAATTTTGTATTTTTTTTCTGACAAAGAAAAATGGTCAAAATTAAAAAAAACAGTGCTTTCAGATCTCAAATAATGCTAAGAAAACAAGTTCATAATCATTTAGAAAGAACAATACTAATGTTTTAACTCAGGAAGAGATCGAAAATCAATATTTTGTGTCATAACCCTGATTTTTAAAAACAGCTTTCATGCGTCTTGGCATGCTTGCCACCAGTCTTTCACACTGCTTCTGGTGCAAAAATTTAAGCAGTTCTTTGTTTGATGGCTTGTGACTATCCATCATCCTCTTGATCACATTCCAGAGGTTTTCAATGGGGTTCAGGTCAGGAGAATGGGCTGCCCATGGCAGGGTTTTGATGTGGTGGTCTCTTAATTTTTCCCAGAGCTGTATATAATCACAGATCTCAGTTTCTGTCCCTCTATCATATGCTGCACTCACCACATTGGATAGTTTCCCAGAAACAAGAACCTTTTCATGTCTATGGCCACCACCAAGAGCAGGTATAGTCTACTTTATTCTTATGTAACATGATCTTTTAAAAAGTATGACCTACAAACACTATCAAGAATGGAGGGATTTTTTTATTCAATGGTTAACTGCTTGTTGGCTATGTTACCGGCCACCACTGCAGTTTACACATTGCTCTGGAGTTTTCTGGATTGCTGGATCTGTCCAGCTTCAGTGCCTCTCCTTGGATGCACTGGCAAACCCTTCAGATGTATATCTTTTCCTATTGGGCAAAACTCTCTTTTGGTTAAACATCCTAACTCAAGTGACAAGGCTCGTTGAAACATTGGATATGAACTTTTAGATCACAACTTCCAAATGGTATAAATAGAGAACCTAGTTCTTTCCTTTTTGGAAGAGAGCTACTTTTCATACATAGCATTGCCTATCATATACAGTGGGTACGGAAAGTATTCAGACCCCTTTACATTTTTCACTCTTTGTTTCATTGTAGTCATTTGGTAAATTTAAAAAAGTTCATTTTTCTCATTAATGTACACTCTGCATCCCATCTTGACTGAAAAAAAACAGAAATGTAGAAATTTTTGCAAATTTTTAAAAAAGAAAAACTGAAATATCACATGGTCATAAGTATTGAGACCCTTTGCTCAGACACTCATATTTAAGTCACATGCTGTCCATTTCCTTGTGATCCTCCTTGAGATGGTTCTACTTCTTCATTGGAGTCCAGCTGTGTTAAATTAAACTGATAGGACTTGATTTGTAAAGGCACACACCTGTCTATATAAGACCTCACAGCTCACAGTGCATGTCAGACCAAATGAGAATCATGAGGTCAAAGGAACTGGCCAAGGAGCTCAGAGATAGAATTGTAGCAAGGCACAGATCTGGCCAAGGCTACAAATGAATTTCTACGTATCTAAAAACTCGGCACTCAACTTTGAATGATCAATGAAAATATTTAATGTTGTCCACAGCGTAGTAAACGGAAAAAACGTTTCGGTCAACAAACAGACCTTCATCAGTTACCATTCACTTTGCTTCAATTTTGTAATAATAGAGTAAGCTTTGTTAGATAAATCAGAGTAATAGCCAGTGAAGTTAAGTTACTTCAGGTTGGTTCAGCCTGCATCACTGGGGCGGGTCTGTATGATGGTGGTGCTTAGCGCAGCGTACCAGACGCGGTATCCACCGCTAGTCCCGGGACTTTAATTGGCAAATTTTCTTTCCATTTTTTTATCCTTTGCATATCATCGACATGTCTATCAATTCTGTAATTTACATAATTGCACAACTCTTTTATTTCTTTTTGTTGCAACTTCAATGTTGAGATGTGTAAAAACATATTCAGCAAAATAAAATTTTTTTGCAAATGGAGCATAGTCGCTTACAATGCAGACCCTACATTCCCCCACCAACCACCATTTTTGGAATCAAAGGGGGTCCCAAAAGTCAGGTTGATTATACCATTTATTAACTAACTATTGAATAGATGATATTTTTGTGGAAACCCTCCACTTTTCTTGACTTTGATGCATTTTTGGCTGGAAATCATTGTTGCTTTTGAGTTTCGTTGACAATTTTGCACTGTTTGCCTTCTAAAGCTTCTGTGTTGAATGGCTACTGCAGAATGTGTTACCTTTTTACCCATGTGTTCTGAGCTTCTCTCTAATTTATGACCTCAGGCCACAGCAAAGATAAGTTGAGCTTTCTGGTCATAAATCAATGTAATAAGGAAAAGACGGATTTTGGTAAGACCTTACTTGTAAAATCCTTTTCAGCGAAGGAAGGAAGGGAGACACAGTCATTACTAGTGGGTAGGCGGAGCCCACACAGGATAGAACACCTCAGATTAAAAAGAGTGTTGACCGGCCCCTCCAGCTTGGGCTCCTCCTACTCCAGCTCTCCAGTCCGTACACAAGCTAAGGAAGAGCAAATATCACCAGCGGAGCAACATAACCCCTTCTGAAAAACTTCAGAGAAAAAAACAAGGAAACAGGTTATGCATATAACAGAAAAAACCACACAGTCCCAGGTACTACTCACTGAACCTGACCACTGCGATGAGCTGGCAATGCTGGAAACAGAGCCTTAGCGCGCCGACCTCAGCCCAGATAATCGCTATCAGAGAAGGGTCACGCCGCATCTGAAAACACAACAACACACTTCTGCCATGGGAGGGAGCTGTGTCTCCCTTCCTTCCTTCGCTGAAAAGGATTTTACAGGTAAGGTCTTACCAAAATCCGTCTTTCAGCAGCAGATGGAAGGAAGGGAGACACAGTCATTACTAGTGGGACGTCCCAAAGCAGTCCAGAAATTAAGGGTGAGCAAAAAAACCAAAAGAGGCAGATTCCCAACAACCTAGATAAATGCGCAACTAGCGCTAAATACAAGTTCACAAGAACTTTGAACTACAGCCACCTGCAGGACCCTACGTCCCAAGGCCGCATCAGCGGAAGCACTAACGTCCACCTTATAAAATTTTGTAAACGTGTGAACGGAGCGCCAGGTCGCCGCCCGACAGAGCTGAGCTGCTGAGGCCCCTTGATGAAAGGCCCACGATGAACCCACAGCCCTCGTGGAGTGAGCTCGAATCTTAATCGGGCAAGGTTCACCCTTAAGTCGGTAAGCCTCTAAAATGGCCGACCGAATCCAACGAGCTATAGAGTCCTTGGAAGCTCTTTGACCACGCCGACGACCTGCTGGAATCACAAACAGAGAATCAGATTTCCAAAAACTTTGAGTAATAGACAAATAGAACTTCAAAGCCCGTACTAAATCCAATGTGTGCAAGGCCCGTTCCTTTGCATTCCTCGGCTCTGGACAGAGCGAGGGCAACACAATATCCTGGTTAACATGAAATTGTGACACCACCTTAGGTAGAAAATCGCCCCGTGTGCGGAGCACTACGCGATCCTGGTGAAACTCCAGGAAAGGAGGCGAGCAAGAAAGAGCCGCCAACTCAGAAACCCTTCTCAAAGAAGTGACCGCCACTAGGAAGGCAACCTTCCAAGAGAGCAAAGAAAGGCTAACAGAGTCCATAGGCTCAAAAGGCCCATGTTGGAGAGCCTCCAAGACAAGATTGAGCCGCCAAGGAGACACAAGCGCCTTCCGCGGCGAAACTGACGTGTTACTCCGCGAAAAAAGGAACGTACGTCCCTAAGCGAAGCGATCACCTTCCGAAACAGCAAGGACAGAGCAGAAACCTGACCCTTCAGAGTGCTAACTGCCAAACCCTTGTCCAGCCCGTACTGTAAAAAGGCCAACAAATTGGGAATGGAAAAAATCCTCGGGTTCCTCGAAGAACACGAACACCACGAAAAGAAGGCCTCCCAAGTCTTGTGATAAATCCTAGTAGTAGCCGGACCTCTGGCAGCTCGCGGAGTGGCAATGACTTCGGCTGAAAAACCTTGACGGGTCAAGATTTCGGTCTCAAGAGCCACGCCGTCAAACGCAGAGACTTCAGGTCCGGATGACGAACGGGCCCTTGGGTTAACAGGTCCGGGCGAAGAGGGAGAGGAAGTGGAGGCGCTGCCAGAAGCGACACCAGCGTCGAGAACCAAGTCCTCCTTGGCCAATTCGGGGCTACCAACATAGCCGGGACTCTCTCCAGTCTGATTCGACGCAACACCAGAGGAAGTAAGGATATCGGCGGGAACACATAGATTAGCTCGAATTGGTCCCACGGAGCCACCAGAGCATCCACCGCCACAGCCTTCGAGTCCTTGTACCTGGACATGAACGTCGGTAACTTGGCATTGAACCTGGATGCCATCAAATCCACTTGGGGAGTTCCCCAATGGGAGCACAGCAGTGCAAAAACTTCCGGATGAAGACTCCATTCTCCGGGGTCCATCTTTTCGCGACTGAGGAAGTCCGCCGTGATATTCTGAACTCCTGGAATGTGAATCGCAGAGATGGCTGGCACCCTGGCCTCGGCCCATACTAGGATCCGAGACACCTCCATCATAAGCCTGAAGCTCCTCGTCCCACCTTGATGGTTGATATACGCGACCGCCGTCGCGTTGTCCGTCTGCACTCGGACTGGTAGACCGCTTAAAGGGACCGTCCAGTGTTGGAGGCAAAGGAAAATTGCCTTCAATTCCAGGATGTTGATCGGCAGGACAGACTCTTCCGACGACCATACCCCTGAATCCAGAGATCGTTCCAGACCCCCCCAGCCCGTCAGGCTGGCATCGGTGGTTATGACCGACCACCTCGGAGGGAGGAAGGACTTCCCTAGGGATAACGCTTCTGGACGTAACCACCATCCTAGAGACTCTCGCACCCTGTTGGAGATGATGACACTGCAATCCAGCGAAGCCTGCGATCGATCCCAACGGTTCAAAATGAGCATTTGGAGAGCCCTGGAATGAAATTGGGCAAACGGAAGTGCCTCCATCGACGCCACCATCAACCCCAGAAGGCGCATACACCTTCGAAGGGACATTGCTGTCGAAGACTTCATGACCTGTACATGTCGAAGAAGAGTTGTTTGCTTGTCTGGAGGCAGGGACACCACTGCTCGTACCGTGTCGAAATGCATCCCCAAAAACTGGATTGACTGCGACGGTTCCAGAGACGACTTCTTCCAATTGACCAGCCACCCGAAGTCCTCCAGGAGCTGAAGGGATAGATTGCGAGCCGTCACCGCCTCCTCCTTCGAGGACGCCACAATCAAAAGGTCATCCAGGTAGGGAAGAATCGTAACCCCCTGTCTTTGAAGGATCGCAATGAGAGGTGCCAGAATTTTTGTAAAAACCCTGGGTGCTGAGGCCAACCCGAATGGCAGAGCCAGAAACTGGTAATAGTCCTGACCTATGGCAAAACGAAGGAAGCGTTGGTGGGCCCTTCCGACGGGAACATGTAAATAAGCGTCGCGAATGTCGATTGACACCAAAAAGTCATTCTGCGACAGGGCCGCCACAACCGAGCGAAGCGACTCCATGCGGAATTTCGGGTGCGGACATGCCGATTCAATCTTTTGAGATCCAGAATGGGGCGAAATTTGTCCTCCTTTTTGGGGACCACAAAGAGGTTGGAATAAAACCCTCTTCCCCGGTCCTCCGGCGGAACCGGTACCACCACACCCTTCTGCAGAAGGGAATCGACCTCCCGCAGTAGAGCGGCAAATAGCTCGGGCTCTGACGGAATGCGAGATTGACAAAAACTGTCCGGGGGTCGGGAAAGAAACTCTATGAAGTAGCCTGCCGACACAACCCGCGTCACCCAGACCCCAAGTCGATTCGAATTGGAGCAGGCGACCCCCCACTCGAGAGCCCTCGAGTGAGGCCCTGGCGTCAGTCCGCCTTAGCGGGCTTTTTGTCAGCTTCCCGCTTGTCTTGACGGAAGCTCTGTTTCCAGGGAGTGCGGGATTTCTGAGAGGTCTTTTTTCCTGAAAAAGACGGACGACCCGATCCCCAAGAGGGCTGACCGAACCGTCCCCTGGACCGAAAGGACCGCCGACTACTACCGGCACTAGGCCTGCCAGACGCAGAAGTCACAGCTCTTCGCTGCGGCAAAGCCGTTTCTTTTGCCTTTGCCTTGACAATCAGCTCCGTGAGGTCAGAACCAAATAGCTGACCACCCTTGTAAGCTAAAGATAGCAAACCTTGCTTGGAAACCGCGTCCCCGGTCCACTGTCTAAGCCACAGTGCTCTCCTGACTGTGACCGCCGAGGACTGCGCCCTGGACAGCAGTGACGCAGTATCCAAACCTGCATCGCTGCCATATCGGGCTGCATCCTCCAACAACTTGAAAAGCCCATCTACCTCAGATAGTGGGGATCCATCTTGCCACGCCGTCCGTAGACGGTCCAACCAGCTTAGGGAAGCTTTACAAGCACACATGGATCCTAGTACTGCTCTGAATCCATGACCCGCGGCCTCGTAGATAGATTTCGCCGCCATCTCCGTTTTTCTGTCCAGCGGATCCTGCAGACTCGCCTTCCCTTTAACAGGAAGTAATGAGGATTTGCTAAGCTGGGATAAAGGGACATCCACTTCAGGAGAAGGAATCCAATTATCAATCAACTCCGTTGAACACGGATACAGTGTCTCAAAAAACCGTGTCCCCTGAAAACGTTTATCTGGACACAGGCGTTCCTTCTCCACTGCCCCATTAAGATCATCCAGAGATGGTAATGCTGATCGCGACCTATGCGACTCCTGAAACATCCGAGCCGATTTACCAGGACGTCTAGTTACCTCCTCCGGTAACTGCAACGCCTTCCTCATGGCTCCAATAAAAGCCTCTGTACGGCCCAAAAGAGAGGCAGAGTGTCCCTGTCGATCCTCCTTATCCGAATCGGACATCTCCCCCGAGCTTGAAGGGGAACCCTCCATACCAGAGATCTCCGAGTCGCTACGCGGAAAAGATGGCACCGGCCTGTGGCGCTTCCTGCCATGAGAGGATCTAGCTGACACCCAATAACCTAGAAGGTCAGACAGGCCATCAATAGAACGAGTGAGGGCCTCCATTTTGACATCACTTAAACCTCCGACCGCTGCGCTTGACGCCGTCGAGGTCTGCGTGTCAGATACGCGAGACTGATCCTGTAGCGGATCTGGGAGACGGTCCGCGCCTCCTGGACCCTGATCTGACATGCCCTCACACAGTATATGGCAGGTTAAACCTGTCAGTAACTAGAACAGTGTGGTTCCTTAAGGAAACTAGAAAAGAAACGCTGAAGGGTTAACGCTCTTAAAAAGAGAGCCACCCCAGCTGTCCCCCAAATAAGGGTTAACCGCCTATTAGTATGCCAAGGGGTTAATGTCGCAGACTCCCTACAACCTCTTTAAATGAAAAGTGTGTGCGAGCCCCAGACAAAAAAAGGCCTCTTATATGAGGCCACAGCTGCAGGACAGCGCAGTCTGCCACCTAATTGTGCCTCAGAAAGGTGCCCTGTGCTGTGGAGGTGAGGAAGTTAAGCCTCTGTCCTGACAGGCAGGAACGACTCACCCAGCTGGCCGCGGTGCAGTGTTCCTTCGGTCTGACGTGAGGAGAGGAGAGTGAGGAGCCTGAGGAGTCTGCCACCTTCAGTAATGGCCGCCGCGCTGTGAAAAAGGGAAGCCGGAAAAGGAGAGGCAGGAGAAAATCGCGCGCTCCGAGCGCTTCCTGCCCGCGAATGACCGGGAAAGCGCGAAGCCACGCCCCCCGCCGGCTTCAAAAAAAGTGCACGCGACTCCTCCGCTCTCCACCTGCGGACAAAAAACACATCACCAGCCTGAACACATGTAGCAGCAGCCGCTAAAGCACTCAAACACATTAAAAATGTTGAGTACTCACCCAGCTGAGCGCCACAGGGACCCCCAGGGATTTGTGGCGCTATGCCCATCGCTTCCCCCAGGGCGGGGAACGCAGTGACCCCAGAAGCGCGGTTTGCGTCCCCGCCAGGGAAGCAACCCTCATCCCCCGGGGCCGGCAGGGTTCTGCAGGGACCACCTTAAAGGGTAATACAGATCCGCCAAGGGAGGGGTGGGGGTCCAGCAGCGCTGAGACCCCTGAGACCTCAAAACCACGGGGGTCCAAGTCTCTGACCGATTAAAATAAAAAATCTTCTGAGGAGCTGCTCCAGCAGCGACTATCCTCTGTGACCTCAAATTTTAGACTGGAGAGCTGGAGTAGGAGGAGCCCAAGCTGGAGGGGCCGGTCAACACTCTTTTTAATCTGAGGTGTTCTATCCTGTGTGGGCTCCGCCTACCCACTAGTAATGACTGTGTCTCCCTTCCTTCCATCTGCTGCTGAAAGAGGAAAAAGCTGAGAAGAAGCTCCGCAGTCCTGCGGCTACTGAACCTACCTGTTCATGCACTGGTGGATACAGTCAGGAGAGGACCCTTGTGCAAGAACCGTGTATAGGCCCTTTGCAGCCCTTGCGCTCATCATAATGGGCCCCCTTATCTCTTGGGTCCCTGTGAGGCCACACAGGTTGCACCAATGATATGTCCACCTCTGTGTTCATGCCTCGAATGCTTATGAGGCTAAAAAGGATAAAGCTCCATCTCCACTTTTCCATATGAATACAATAAAACTCACCAGTTGCTGGTTTGCAGAGACCATGGTGGTATTGGTGTCATCTCCACGGATTGGTACTAGCGGCATCGTGCCAAATTTTTGTTTAGTTACATCTGAGGAAGAGTGTCGTCTTAAAATCACAGGGCGGAGATCATCGTGCTGAAAAATCAAGGGAGTACATTTATTTTTGCCTCATAAAAGCAATGTAGAAACTATTTAGATTCTCCAACCGATAAAGGGGCAGTCCCATCATGGGCATTTCTGGCACATCGACCTACTAGGAGAGTGCAGATTATCTGACAGATGCTCAATTAGACCAACTGGTTAGCAGCAGCCATCTCAAGAGCTGTGAAAGGACTTGGGTAAGCTGTGGATATAGACAACTCGCCTACAAACTTCAAGACGTCAGCATCCCAACGCACTGCACCTCCTGTGCTGGCCCACCCTTCTTTGCAAAAGCACAAGCGGACTCAATGGATCTGAATATCGGTGGAGAAGATTAGGTGAGTGTAAACTATATTTTTTGTGGGGGCTGCAGCACTCTGGGGTGCATTATTACTGACGGTGACGGGACACGCCTAATGTATTATTACTCACAGGGCACTGATGGATCAATATTACTTGATGGGGCACTCTGAAGGCATTGACTGTGGCGTTATTACTGACAGGGGCTCTATCGGGACATTAATATTGATTCCGGCACTCTATCAGTATTACTTCTGATGGGGTGCTCTGGGGGCATTATTACTGTTGGGCACTCTCGGAGCTTTATTACTGTTTGGACACTCTGGGGTATTACTTGGAGGGGACATTCTTCTGGTATTATTACTGATGGGGCACTCTGAGGGCATTATTACTTGGAGAGGTCATTCTTCTGGTATTATTACTGATGGGGCACTCTGAGGGCATTATTACTTGGAGGGATCATTCTTCTGGTATTATTACTGATTGGGCACTCTGGGGGCATTATTCTTGGAGGGGACATTCTTCTGGTATTATTACTGATGGGGCACTCTGGGGGCATTATTACTTGGAGGGGACATTCTTCTGGTATTATAACTGATGGGGCAGTCTGGGGGCATTATTACTTGGAGGGGACATTCTTCTGGTATTATTACTGATGGGGGACTCTGGGGGCATTATTACTTGGAGGGGACATTCTTCTGGTATTATTACTGATGGGACACACTGGGGGCATTATTACTTGGAGGGGTCATTCTTCTGGTATTATTACTGATGGGGCACTCTGGGGCATTATTACTTGGAGGGGACATTCTTCTGGTATTATTACTGATGGGGCATTCTGAGGGCATTATTACTTGGAGGGGACATTCTTCTGGTATTATTACTGATGGGGCACTCTGGGGCATTATTACTTGGAGGGGACAATCTTCTGGTATTATTACTGATTGGGCACTCTGGGGGCATTATTACTTGGAGGGGACATTCTTCTGGTATTATTACTGATGGGGCACTCTGGAGGCATTATTAATTTGAGGGGATATTCTTCTGGTATTTTTACTGATGGGGCACTCTGGGGGCATTATTACTTGGAGGGGACATTCTTCTGGTATTATTACTGAGGGGCACTCTGGGGGCATTATTACTTTGAGGGGACATTTTTCTGGTATTATTACTAATGGGGCACTCTGGGGGCATTATTACTTGGAGGGGACATTCTTCTGGTATTATTACTGATGGGGCACTCTGTGGGGCATTATTACTTGGAGGGGACATTCTTCTGGTATTATTACTGATGGGGCACTCTGGGGTAATTATTACTTGGAGGGGTCATTCTTCTGGTATTATTACTGATGGGGCACTCTGGGGGCATTATTACTTGGAGGGGACATTCTTCTGGTATTATTACTGATGGGGCACTCTGGGGGCATTATTACTTGGAGGGGACATTCTTCTGGTATTATTACTGATGGGGCACTCTGGGGTAATTATTACTTGGAGGGGTCATTCTTCTGGTATTATTACTGATGGGGCACTCTGGGGCATTATTACTTGGAGGGGACATTCTTCTGGTATTATTACTAATGGGGCATTCTGGGGTAATTATTACTTGGAGGGGACATTCTTCTGGTATTATTACTGATGGGGCACTCTGGGGGCATTATTACTTGGAGGGGACATTCTTCTGGTATTATTACTGATGGGGCATCTGGGGCATTATTAATTGGAGGGACATTCTTCTGGTATTATTACTGATGGGGCATTCTGGGGTAATTATTACTTGGAGAGGACATTCTTTGGTATTATTACTGATGGGGCACTCTGGGGAATTATTACTTAGAGGGGACATTCTTTTGGTATTATTACTGATGGGGCACTCTGAGGGCATTATTACTTGGAGGGGACATTCTTCTGGTATTATTACTGATGGGGCACTCTGGGGTAATTATTACTTGGAGGGGGAGGGGTCATTCTTCTGGTATTATTACTGATGGGGCACTCTGGGGGCATTATTAATTGGAGGGGACATTCTTCTGGTATTATTACTGATGGGGCACTCTGGGGTAATTATTACTTGGAGGGGTCATTCTTCTGGTATTATTACTGATGGGGCGCTCTGGGGGCATTATTACTTGGAGGGGACATTCTTCTGGTATTATTACTGATGGGGCACTCTGGGGGCATTATTACTTGGAGGGGACATTCTTCTGGTATTATTACTGATGGGGCACTCTGGGGCATTATTACTTGGAGGGGACATTCTTCTGGTATTATTACTGATGGGGCACTCTCAGGTAATTATTACTTGGAGGGTCATTCTTCTGGTATTATTACTGATGGGGAACACTGGGGGCATTATTACTTGAAGGGCACTCTGGGGACATTATTACTGTAGGGCATTCTTGGAGCAATATTATGGATGGGGCACTCTGGCGCTGTTATTACTGAAGCGAGCACTAATGGATCTAATATCTAATATTACTGGTGAGGGAACTCAGGTAGGATTACTACTTGAAGGAGGACGCTTGGGGCATTATTACTGTCAGGGGCATTCTTGGAGCAATGTTATGGATGCGGTAACATATGTACAGTATATGATTGTATATGTAAAATTTTATTTTAAAGGGGTTGCCTTGGACTGTAACACTGATGGCCTATCCTCAGGATAAGTCGTCAATGTCTCATTGGTAGGGGCACGACACTCGGTGCCCAAGGCGATCAGCTGTTCTTGGTGTGGGCAGCGAATGGAACTGCGTAGTTGCGGAGCAGCTCAGCACAGTTCCGTAGATGGAATAGTGTCCACGGCCAGGCACTGTACATCCACCCAATATTGATTTGAATAGGTGGCGGATGTGCAGTACCCAGCCACAGCCACTATACAGTCGATGGACCTGGACTGTGAAGTGAGCAGTTCCGGCCGACACTGGGAACAGCTGAATGGCAGGGGTTACGGGTGTTGCACCAACCAATGATCAGACATTGATGATCTATCTCAAGGATAGGCCATCAATGTTAAAGTCCCAGGAAACCCCTTTAAGTGGCAAGGGAGGATGGGAAGTTATATCACTTGGGGCTTGGATTCCTGATCTTTCAAGATCCTAGCAATGTCCCTACCGGTACCATATATGACAGAAATGTAAGAATCCTGTAGTAGCCAATGTGGTAAGCCTTATTGATGTGGAACCTTCAGGATCTTTACCTGTGCTTTGAGAATACTTGTGATCCAGTCCCACATCTCTGCTTGTGTGGTACAACATAAGCACCTGCAAAATGCAAAGAAACACAAGCTGAGCCACTCATCACAGGTTGGCCCATGGAATATTGAATATGGATTTTACAAGACCTACTTTTTCTTTCAAACTTAAGGAAAAGTATCTCGCTCATTCAACTCTGACATTTCGTTTTCTGCGGTATGGACAAATATCTATATGGCTCTGGATGCGTAATGGTAGAGGATTTGAGGAGGAATCTGCGCTGAAGTCCTCCTCTGATGCTCAATGTATGAAAGGGGCGTTAGGATGCACAAAAATCAGCCCCAAAAGGGAAATAATAAATTTTATCCAGAAATAAAACTTAAAGGGAATTGATAGATGACATCAGGTGCCGGGCAGAAAACCCTTGGGCTGCTTTAATTTCCTCAAATGCTTGCTGGTTTACAGCGTCAATGGGCGACACAAGTGAAGTAGCACGCTGAAGCCCGGGTCCTTATAGTGCAGATACGCAGACCGTGGCGATGTGAGCAGGCATGAGATAGAATGTCTGGCGCTTATCAATAAAAAGAAGGAGGCAATGTAAATGACTGACTTTTTTTAGGTGCTCTGGGAGGGAAGAAGCACATAACGCCTCCTTCAGACACCAGTTTTTCTCATGTATAAAAAAAAGGGACCTATTATTTTTATCAGAGTGGCATCAGTTTTTCTCATACGAGGAGAAATAACAAAAATGGCCGATGCAGGCCGTAAATGACTGACGATCGTTTATACACAAGCCGATCAGCAGCCAGTTGTACAGACCATGGTTCTGTCCCCATGAATATCGGATTTTCAAAAGCTTATCTATTTACAAGGGGCGATATTTAGACGCACCGGACGTGATTATTGGCCCATCTAAATGGCCAAGTAAAGAGAATTTCATGTATAATACATTGCATGAGCATATACAGTGGGTACGTAAAGTATTCAGACCCCTTTACATTTTTCATTCTTTGTTTCATTGCAGCCATTTGGTAAATTAAAAAAAGTTCATTTTTTTTCTCATTATTGTACACTCTGTGACCCATCTTGACTGAAAAAAACAGAAATGTAGAAATTTTTGCAAATTTATTAAAAAATTATGCTCCCATGATGAGTTTTTGGTGCAGAATTTAAATTATGTTACTTGCATTTTTTCATGGTGTTTTTGTGTGCGTCTTTACATGCATTTTTACCTTGTTTTTGACGCTGTGATTTTTGGTCTCTTTTTGGTGTTTCATGATTTAAATAAAGCTGCTTTTTTTATACTTTTTTTTTGCTTTGACAAAACGTTATTGATATACTTAGGTGTGATAACATGTTTTTTATGCAAAAACATACTAAAAACGAGTCTGCGTTTTTTCCTTCAGATTTTCGGCATCTGATGTAAATATATGGGAAAAAATTTGCACAGAAAACTCAGTGTACCCGCAAGAAAAAACCTGACATGCTGCAGACTTAAACGCACCTCAGGTCAGTTTACGCAGCATTAAAAAGAAGCTCAGTGGGCAGGAGGTTTCTATCAATCCCATTCACTTTTCTAGAAGTTTAAGACGCTGCGTTTTTTACGCCAAAAATGCACCAAAAGCTCATGATGAGAACGTAGCCCAATGAGTTTGTATGCTCTTCCCTATGTTTGTGTGGGTTTCCTCCTGTAACACTCCAAAGACATATTGATAAGGAATTAAGATTGTGAGCCCCAATGGGGACAGAAATGATGATGTGAAATTATCAGCGCCATATAAGTGAGTGAAATAAAGAAATAATACTTACAACTGCTGTTTATCCATGTAGATTGTAAAGCCCCATCTGGTGGACAAATGATGGAAGTGCAGTTAGTACACAGACTGATTTCACATCTTGCTTAAAAGTTTTTCAAAATTCACAGAAAAAAAAAACAGATTTTTGCCTTTAGTTTGGAAAATCAATACAAAAAAGTTGGTACAAAACACAAAACTTTTGCAAAGAGTGAACACAGTCGCACCCTCTGAATTTTCAACTTTTATTCAAAGTACTATTTAAAAAGAAAATAATATTTTTTGCTTCTGAGTGCAGTCCGACAATGGAGAGAAGATGGAGAAATTAATTTTTCCGTCTTCTCAGCTGTGCGGCGATTCTCACACGAAGATAACACTCGGATCACACTCTGAGCCGAGTGTCATTAGCATAATCGACCCGTGTGACCCCGGCCTAATACAGCCGCTATAGGAGGCAAGCGGTGCAAAATGTATAACGGAACACAACTGCAAAAATTATTTTTAGCCCCAATTACCTGCACTTACACAAAGGTGGACAACCTCTTTAAAGACTAAATAAAGAGCTTTTTTTTATTTTGCACAAAATTCAAAAACCATGTGACCCATTTTGAAGAATATGGGACAAAAAATGTCAATGAATGCTACAAGACAAAAAAAGAAAAGTGACTTAAAACAAAAAAAAAAACAGCTAAACATGATTTAAAAGCAACTTGATATCAGACAATCACCTATTAACCTAACCCAATGCGCTTACAGGCAAGTACATGATTATTACAAATGTGTATGTAGGTACACTATGTGTGTTGTGGTTTTGCTACAGATATAAATTAAAAACTTGCCTCTGTGCTATGTTCAGAAATTGGAAATCTGCTGCGTTTTTTAAAACTGCAGCATGTCAATTTTTTCATCTACAGAAAGCAATAAGTAAGTGCAAATAAGCAGAAAATGCTGTTATCAGTTCTTGCAGTGTTTTTGGTAAAAAAAAAACCCCACAGGTAAAGCAAGATGTGAAACCCATTTATTTTTGTGATTTTCCCAAATTGAAACCATAATGTATTAAGGTACTGCCACACTAAACAATCCCGCTAGCGATCACGATAACGACGCATACTAATGCGATCGCTAGCGGGATTGTTTCTATATCGCTAAAGTGCGGCCACATTTAGCGATATAGTTAACGACGCTATCGCCGTTAGCGATCTCCTTAACGACTTTAGCGGTACAAAAGTACCGCTAAATCGCTAAGAAAAGGTGCCACACTAGCGATATATACTTACCCAGCGGGAGCGCCGACGAGAAAATAGGGTCCGGAAGGATTCCAGCGATGAGCGAGATCACAGCAGGAAGCTCGTCGCTGGCAGATGCCGCACTGAACAACATCGCTAACGGGATCGCTAAATAGTGACGTTTTTTAGCGATCCCGTTAGCGATATTGTTTAGTGTGGCATACCCTTAAGTCTCCTCACCTGAGCATGGCTGTTAGTATTAGTACAGTTTAGAGTTGAGCGATACTTTCCGATATCCTAAAGTATCGGAATCGGAATGGTATCGCCGATATCACTAAAATATCGGCGATATCCGATACCGATACCGGAAGTCCCATGTAAGTCTATGGGAACAAAATATCGCAACTAAAAAAACCCCATTCTTTCCTTGTAAACACTAAATATACACACATAGAATACATATATATATATATACATGTCATTGTGACATATATATATATACATATATGTATAGTTTATACACTTCTACATAGTAAAATATCCTTTGATTCAATTGCCGGGTAAAGCCGGCTTCAGTGAAAAGACAGAAGCACCCGACATGAAATGACACTTGGTGTACATAGGGTTAAACATTTCTTTTCATGTCCTTTGCTATCTAATTTGCACAAACAATTAAATCAGACTATGTGTGCAAAATTTCACACCTGTAGGGGTTAATTAAAGGTGTAAATTCGTTGTAAAAAAAACGGACTTTTTTGCT
This sequence comes from Oophaga sylvatica, assembly GCA_033576555.1. Lineage (NCBI taxonomy): Eukaryota > Metazoa > Chordata > Amphibia > Anura > Dendrobatidae > Oophaga > Oophaga sylvatica. The sequence goes on from JARQOD010000004.1 coordinate 36,904,550, forward strand.
ACGAATTTACACCTTTAATTAACCCCTACAGGTGTGAAATTTTGCACACATAGACTGATTTAATTGTTTGTGCAAATTAGATAGCAAAGGACATGAAAAGACATGGTTAACCCTATGTACACCAAGTGTCATTTCATGTCGGGTTCTGCATTTTCACAAAAGCCGGCAATTGAATTAGCGGCTATTATACTATGTAGAAGTGTATGAACTACAAATATAAATATATATATATATGTGTCACAAATTCAATGACATGTATATATATATATGAGGTGTAAAATTGCTGAAAAAAAATGCGTGGGCTCCCGCCCTATTTTCGCAACCAGACAGACAAAGCCAGTGAGTGGGGGCAGATAATAATAGCCCAGAGAGGGACCATTATTTTTGCCCCCCCCCGGCTACTAACATCTGCCCCCAGACACCCCAGGAAAGACAAATCTATAATTAGATTCGCCCTTTCTGGCACTTTGCCCGTCTATTCCCATTGCCCTGTAGCGGTGGCGAATGGGTTAATATGGGGTTAAAGCCACCTTGCTATTGAAAGGTGACCTTAAGCCAGGTTAATAATTGAGAGCTGTCAATTAGACAACTATCAATTATTAATCCTATTGCATGAAATAAAAATAAAACACACACACTTTAATTAAAAATCATTTTAATGAAATAAAGACACATGTTTTTGACCATCTTTTATTTTACTGCAAAAACCATTTCCTGTAATAAAAATAAAATAAAAAAGCAAAATTATTCTTACCTATCCCATGCACAGTCAGGTCCCACGGTGTAATCCTTCAGAAAGGGTTAATGTTTACTGCAGGGACCGCAGCTAATGCTGCAGCCTCACAGTAAACCCCAAATGAATGAGTTCCTCTCCTGCCTGACAGGAGAGTAAAGGCTGGGTGTCACATAACGATACACCAGCGATCCCGACAACGATATGCACTTGTCAGGATCGCTGGTGTATCGCTACATGATCGCTGCTGAGCTGCCAAACAGGCAGCTCAGGCAGCGATCTGGGACAGCGACACTGCGGGTAACATCGCTTAAGGGCCCGTCTCACATAGCGATATCGCTACCGAGATCGCTGCTGAGTCACTAGTTTTGTGACGCAGCAGCGAGCTCACCAGCGATATCGCTGTGTGTGACATTCAGCGACGATCAGCCCCCTGCCGGGTATCGCTGATCGTCGCAGAAATGTCAGGACCTTTTTTTGATCGCTGGTTTCCCTCTGACAGGCACGCATCGCTGCGTGTGACAGGCGGGAAACCAGCGATGAAAGGTCCTGACATTTCAGCGACGATCAGCGATACCCGGCAGGGGGGCTGATCGTCGCTGAATGTCACACACAGCGATATCGCTGGTGAGCTCGCTGCTGCGTCACAAAACTAGTGACTCAGCAGCGATCTCGGTAGCGATATCGCTATGTGAGACGGGCCCTTAAGTGGAAAGCTTAATTGATTGCTTTCCACTTTCACTTCAGGTCAGCCAGGGACACAATCAGTGACGTCAGAGGGAACTGATTAACAAAAATAGGGGTTCCCTTCGAAAAAAAAAATGGCGTGGGGTCCCCCCTATTTTTGTTAACCAGCCAGATGAAGCAGACCGCTGAGGCCTGGATTTTCAGGCTGTTAAGGAGCCAAGATCCATGGACCTTGCCAGCCTGATAATACCAGGCCACAGCAGTCTGCATATCTTGGCTGATTAACAAAAATAGGGGATCCCCTCGAAAAAAATTGGCGTGGGGTCCCCCCTATTTTTGTTAACCGCCAGATGAAGCAGACCGCTGAGGCCTGGATTTTCAGGCTGTTAAGGAGCCAAGATCCATGGACCTTGCCAGCCTGATAATACCAGGCCACAGCAGTCTGCATATCTTGGCTGATTAACAAAAATAGGGGATCCCCTCGAAAAAAATTGGCGTGGGGTCCCCCCTATTTTTGTTAACCAGCCAGATGAAGCAGACCGCTGAGGCCTGGATTTTCAGGCTGTTAAGGAGCCAAGATCCATGGACCTTGCCAGCCTGATAATACCAGGCCACAGCAGTCTGCATATCTTGGCTGATTAACAAAAATAGGGGATCCCTCGAAAAAAATTGGCGTGGGGTCCCCCCTATTTTTGTTAACCAGCCAGATGAAGCAGACCGCTGAGGCCTGGTTTTTCAGGCTGGTAAGGATCCAATATCCATGGACCTTGCAAGCCTGATAATACCAGGCCACAGCAGTCTGCTTAGCTTGGCTGGTTAACAAAAATAGGGGATCCCCTCGAAAAAAAAACGGCGTAGGGGTCCCCCCTATTTTTGTTAACCAGCCAAGTAAAATGCAGACTGCTGCGGCCTGGTATTAAAAGACTGTCAAGGCCCATGGATTTTGGCCCTCAACAGCCTGATAATACCAGGCTACAGCAGCCCCACATTTGGCGCATCAAAAGATGTGCCAATTGTGGCACTTTACCCGGCTCTTCCCACTTGCCCTGTAGCGGTGGCAAGCGGGGTAATAAGGGGTTATTGTCACCGTTGATTGCACGGTGACAATAAGCCCGGTTAATAATGGAGAGGTGTCAATAAGACACCGATCCATTATTAATCCCAAAGTTATTAAATGTTTAAAAAAAAGACAAAGCAAGAAAAAAGTATTTTAATGAAATAAAAGAGACAACACAGTTTTCATTTCTTTTATTACTCTCTCATTCCTGCGACGCCATCGATCTCCTGTAAAAAAAGAAAAAAAACAAACCAACAGTATACCACCTGTCCGACGCAGTCCATAACGATAGTCCCACGACGATCCAGCTCTGCTACATCGCAATGACAGGCAGAGCCTGTCATCGCGACGCAGCACAGCTGATTACTTGCTTCCCCGGCGGTGACGTCATCGGACTGACTGCTTTACGGCCGGGATTACCCAGCAGTCACTGCAGTTATCGCGAGAAACTGCATGTGACCGCCGGGGAGAAGAGGATGGCGGCCATGAAGCAGTCCAGGACGTGACCGCCGGAGATCTTCTGCCAGGTAAGTGCCGCTGACTCCTGACAGACCCGACCGACGGACACTGACAGTGACAGTGACAATCCCGATTCCGGTATCCGATAAGACGACAATATCGGAACTCGGAATCGGAATTCCGATACAGCTAATATCGGCCGATACCCGATATTTGCAGTATCGGAATGCTCAACACTAGTACAGTTAAATTAAATTAGTGCTAGAGGTTAAAGTACACAATGCCTACCAATTCAACATCCTACCTATGTGTTAGATAAACAATGCCGCAACAATTCAACATCCTACCTATGTGTTAGATAAACAATGCGGACCAATTCAACATCCTTACCTATGTGTTAGGTAAACAATGCCTGACCAATTCAACATCCTACCTATGTGTTAGGTAAACAATGCCTGACCAATTCAACATCCTACCTATGTGTTAGATAAACAATGCCGGACCAATTCAACATCCTTACCTATGTGTTAGGTAAACAATGCCTGACCAATTCAACATCCTACCTATGTGTTAGGTAAACAATGCCTGACCAATTCAACATCCTACCTATGTGTTAGGTAAAACTCTGCCCTACCAATTCAACAAACTACCTATGTGTTAAGTACAGAATGCCTACCAATTCAACATCCTACCTATGTGTTAGATAAACAATGCCGGACCAATTCAACATCCTACCTATGTGTTAGATAAACAATGCCGAACCAATTCAACATCCTTACCTATGTGTTAGGTAAACAATGCCTGACCAATTCAACATCCTACCTATGTGTTAGGTAAACAATGCCTGACCAATTCAACATCCTACCTATGTGTTAGGTAAACAATGCCGCACCAATTCAACATCCTACCTATGTGTTAGATAAACAATGCCGGACCAATTCAACATCCTACCTATGTGTTAGGTAAACAATGCCTGACCAATTCAACATCCTACCTATGTGTTAGGTAAAACTCTGCCCTACCAATTCAACAAACTACCTATGTGTTAAGTAAACAATGCCCTACCAATTCAACACCTACCTATGTGTTAGGTAAACAATGCCTGACCAATTCAACATCCTACCTATGTGTTACGTAAACAATGCCTGACAAATTCAGCCCCCTACCTACAGTATGTGTGAAAGTGAACGATTCTCCATCAACTCAATGCCCTACCTATGTGTTAGATAAACAATGCCCAACCAATTCAACATCCTACCTATGTGTTAGGTAAACAATGCCTGACCAATTCAACATCCTACCTATGTGTTAGGTAAATAATGCCTGACCAATTCAACATCCTACCTATGTGTTAGGTAAAACTCTGCCCTACCAATTCAACAAACTACCTATGTGTTAGATAAACAATGCCGGACCAATTCAACATCCTACCTATGTGTTAGGTAAAACTCTGCCCTACCAATTCAACAAACTACCTATGTGTTAAGTAAACAATGCCCTACCAATTCAACACCCTACCTATGTGTTAGGTAAACAATGCCTGACCAATTCAACATCCTACCTATGTGTTACGTAAACAATGCCTGACAAATTCAGCCCCCTACCTACAGTATGTGTGAAAGTGAACGATTCCCCATCAACTCAATGCCCTACCTATGTGTTAGATAAACAATGCCCAACCAATTCAACATCCTACCTATGTGTTAGGTAAACAATGACGACCAATTCAACACCCTACCTATGTGTTAGGTAAACAATGCCTTACCAATTCAACATCCTACCTATGTGTTAGGTAAATAATGCCTTACCAATTCAACATCCTACCTATGTGTAAGGTAAACAATGACCAACCAATTCAACACCCTACCTATGTGTTAGGTAAACAATGCCCGACCAATTCAACACCCTACCTATGTGTTAGGTAAACAATGCCTGACCAATTCAACATCTTACCTATGTGTTACGTAAACAATGCCTGACAAATTCAGCACCCTACCTATGTGTCAAAGTGAACAATTCCCCATCAACACAATGCCCTACTTATGTGTTAGGTAAACAATGTCCGACCAATTCAACACCTTGCCTATGCGTTAGGTAAACAATGCCCGACCAATTCAACACTCTACCTATGTGTGAAAGTGAACAATGCCCTATCAACTCAATGCCCTACCTATGTGTTAGGTAAACAATGCCTGACCAATTCAACTTCACCCACTGTTTTTACATTTGCAATTGTGTATTTTTTCATGAACTCATGTAACCTTAATTTATGGCTGTGCTTCATATATGAATCCTGCTTTTTTGCTCAGAAATTTTTTAAGACATAAATAATTTGATCAAATTTCCCTTTTTTCCAAAAATGGTTCAAGGTTTCACGTACATTTTGCATTAGTGACCTAACGCCTTGTATTATTTATGTTTGCAAGGTGGAAACAAAGCTGAACTTTGGGATCATGAAAAACACAGGAAAAAATACGCAGCAGGAAAAGCAGTAAAAAAGTCAGCAAAACCTGCATTTTGTCTGCAGCTTTTTTTTAATGCCGAGAGATTAGGTTTTGGCTGCAGAACTTATAGAAGTAAAAAATCAACTTGTGAACATAGCCTTAGCCTGAGTCATTGTGGTGGTACAGTATCCTGGTCAAGTCACTGAGTCATCCCTTGACAAAAATGCCCATTGCCCGCTCCAGCGCAGACATCTTTGAAATCCAGTGCAGACACTTCCATGATTCGGGTTCAGAACGCCTCTGCCATGTGCATCAAGCTCACTGTGTATAACAGAGGAGTTCTGGACCCGGATCCTGCAAGTGTCTGCGCTGGATTTCATAGATGAATGTGCTGAAGTCATCAATGTGGTGCAATCAATCAAAGGGAATGGGTGTTACTGTACCGCCATGATGACTCGGGCTAGCCGTTTTACACACACGGAGGCGTTTCTATACGAAAACCACAAAACGCATATGTACCCAGTTTATGATTTGAACTTTTTTTTCCCCAAGTCACTTTTCTTTTCTTTTTTTGTGGTACTTGTTGATGTTTAGTGATGTTTACTGCACCAAATCCATCAAAATGGTGCATGTGATTCATGTATTTAGAACAAAGTTAAAAATTGGCTTTTTTCTATCATTAAGCGTTTTTGGAACTTGTTGAGCAAAAAATCAAATTTTTTTCAAAATGTCACAAAACATGCGACTTTTGGAAAAGATGTGCTTAAAGGAAAAAAGTAGTAAAAAAAAAGGCTTTTAAACGGAAGATATGGGGTTAATCTGCAGATTAATAGCATTCTGAAGCTGCTTGGGACTAGCACTGAAAGCCCTGCTGTCGAGGAGAAATTAACTTTAATCCTTACAGACAGCTTTGGGCTTTCAGTCATAGAGGTGCGGCTTCAGTGACCACTCAGTAACCACACGTCCAGCACAATGAAGCCACGCCAGCTCACCACTGAGCCTGAAAGCCCGAGGCTGCCGGGAGAAAAAAAGTTCATTTTCTCCTGGCAGTGGGACTCTCAGTACTGTGGCAGGGCAGTTTCAGAACGCTGGTAACCATCAGATTAACCACATATCTGCAGGTTAAAAGTGTTTTTTTTTACATGACAGGTCCCCTTTAAAACCATGACGGAATGGACTGGAGTGTAGTTGTATCCAATTTTGGGACTTTTAAAAAAATGGAGTAATTGATGAATTGGGTGTTAACATCTGGAATCGCGAAATCCGCCCACAAAAAACAAAAAACAGGCGCAAATAGAATAATTAATTGGGTGCAATAAAATAAAAAGGCAAACAATACAAAAGCTAGACAAAAACAGGAGGTGATTGGGGTCATAGACTGGGGTGCAACAAGATCATTAAGAGGAGTGCACCTCTTAAAGACTTTGGCACATCGGTCAGCGACTATGTGACAGCATAAGAAATGACTCACGTAGTGAAGGCAGCACATTCCTATTATGATTCACACAACTTTTGTGGCATAAAACGATGACTCATTTCGCGCCTGCGCTGGGCCACATCCTTTCCCCACTAAGCTCTATTGATTTTTAAAAAAGTTGTCAAAGTTGGTGAAAAAGCTCAGAAAGTCACAAAATATTTGCACAACTATGAGTTGCACAAAAATTTTGGAACTTGTCGAAAACTGTTTGATGAATCTGGGCCATAAGAAATGTGATTCATTGACTATTATGAAGACATTCATTTAATAGGGGAAACTCCTTACTGGGTTGGAGGTTTCAATTTTTTTCGAATCCCCATGTAAATTTTGGCATTTTCAAGTGACCATTCTCTCTCTGGCTTGGAACTCTGTAAGATAAGACCAAAGATTATAATATCAGAATAAGTTTGGTGCATAAAGTGTGAAGAATCAATTCACTGAATACATTCTTACCATTAACTTTAAAATTGGCTGTCTGTATCTGCAGGAGAATGGAAATACTTTGTATTTTACTATTAAAAGGTATTTCTGTCTTAAACTACAAGTCTGCAGTCGCTGTATGTGAACTGTGAAGACTTGTGAATCCTCGCATTGTGCACATGACCACAAGGATGCAATATGCATAGTCCCGGCCACAGTCCGACTAGAAGGGCTCGGCCTCATTCAATGCAAGTGTATTGAGCAAGGCCAGAAAGTCTAGTCAGATTGTGCATATCACATACCGCCGGCACTGGAGACTCCTCACAGCGCACATTGCATGTGATGTGAAGATTCGCAAGTCCGCAGACTTGTAATTTATGACTGGGCGACCCCTTTAAAAGGAATCTGTCACCCCATTTTTCGAGTTTAAGATGCGACCACCGGCATCAGGGGCTTATCTACAGCATTCTGTAATGCTATAGATGAGCCCCCGATGTCACATGAAAGAGAAAAAAATGAGTTATATTATACTCACCCAGGGGCAGACCGCCGTCCGGTCCGATAGGTGTCGCGGTCCGGTCCTGGGCCTACCATCTTCTAGCGAAGCAGTCTTCCTTTTTGTGTTCCATCGCGGCTCCTGCGCAGGCGCACTGATCTGCCCTTGTGAGGGCAGAGCAGAGTACTGCAGTGCGCAGGCGCCGGACCTCTCTGACCTTTCCCGGCGCCTGCGCATTGCAGTACTCTGCTCTGCCCTCACAAGGGCAGATCAGTGTGCCTGCGCAGGAGCCGCGACGGGTCACAAAGAAGAGGACAGCTTTGCTAGAAGATGGGAGGCGCCGAACCGGACCGCGACACCCATCGGACCGGACGGCGGAACGCCCCTGGGTGAGTATAATATAACTTGTTTTTCTTCTCTTTCAGGTGACATCGGGGGCTTATCTACAGCATTACAGAATGCTGTAGATAAGCCCCTGATGGCGGTGGTCGCATCTTATACTCGAAAAATAGGGTGACAGATTCCCTTTAAGACCTCATATAGGCCTTTGCTTGTTTGTTTTGCAAGAAGGAAAAATGATCTTTGATCAAAGACAGACATGACCCCATTTTTTCTTTTGGTGGACACTCGGCCCACAAAACCACACAGACATTTGAGCCGGGTAAAGTTCTATCTGGGAAAGTGGCCCCTGAATGATGCATTACGCAGATCCCCAATATATAACAGTCTCTCAGACACTTACCTTCTTCTCCTTAAGCAGCAGCAGCTTACGATCCCTGATAACGAAGTATCTTTCCTGGAACTTGCTGGACAGCAGCTTCGGGGATTCCTCTCTGCACTTCAATAATCCACACTTTGGGGTCTCTCTTTTTGCACCTAACAAGAATTTAAATCAATTGTAATAATAATTTGTTTACAAATAAAGATTAATAATGGGGTTTAGCACTGTACCCCAGCGATTTTGTCAGTTGCCATCTTATAATAAAAAAATGATCTGAAGCCTATGCCACTCCAGCTCTACACCCCGCACAGTGCCACCTTCTCCTCCTTGACTGATAGCTCCTTTCCCAAAAGTTACACGGCATAGAGATGTCAATCATTTAGGAAAAGGTGGTGCTGGGCGGGGAATAGAGCTGGAGTGACAGAGACTTCAGATCTACAGCCTCATTTGCATATCAATTCAAATGCTGATTTCTCAGAACTAACAGGCCACATAAGAGTATTGCTGGACTAGTCTTTGAAAGAGCTACATGCAGATAAATACTTTGAGGCATCAAACCCTCCTGACAAATCCTCTTTAACTCCTTCACTCATGTGTGATTTTCCATTTGTCACTTTTTCCTGCCTTTTTTCCAGCCATATAGCCATATGAGGACATGTTTTTTATGTGACAAGTTGTATTTTTTGGAATTGAGGCCATTCATTCTTGCATATAGAGTACTGGAAAACGGGAAAAAAAATGCAAGTGCGATGAATTTGCAAAAAAAGTGCAATTCCGCAATGATGTTTTTGTTTTCTTTATTCACTATATTCCTGGTAATATGATAATTCTGGAGGGTTTTTTTATCGTTACATAGTTTACCAATCAGATTAATTTATTTTATATTTTGATAGAATGACATTTCTGAAAGCGGCAATACCAAATATGTTTATTTTTTTAATTGCTTTATTTTTAAAGGGGCAAAAAGGGATTATTTGAACTTTTTGTGTATTTTTTTTTTACAATATTTAATAGTCCCCTTAGGAGACTTGAAGCCGCGATAGTCCGATTGCCTGTGCTATACACAGCAGGGCTTCAGCAAAAATCACAATCTCTTATGAAAACCGGCTGCAGGCATCAATGAACCCGCCCATCAGTGCCCGCGATCATGTGATGGGAGAACCGATGGGCGGGTTCCTTTCTGCGAGTGTGTTAAATGATTGACAGCTGTCGGATCCACCCACGGCTGTTAGAGGCACTTGATGGCTGATTAAATCAGTGAGGAAAGTTATGGGCTGATAGTAGAAAGCAGGGACATGGGTGATGACATAAATATGTGACATCAGTCGTGAAGGGGTTAAATGGAATTTGTCATCAGGTTTGTGTTACCCCTCTGAAAGCAGCATGATATAGGGCAGAGACCTTGATTCCAGAAATATGTCACTTACTGGGCTGCTTGCTGTAATTTTGATACAATCACTGTTTTATCTGCTGCAGATCTAGCCGTTCTCTGAATATTAAGCTCTGTTTAACCCCGCCTACACCACTGATTATGCGCAGTGTTCACAGATAGCTACCAATCAGCGCTGAGGGAGGAGTTATACAGAGCTCTTGAATATGGAGAACTACATGACATCAGGTTTACTAGTTCTCTAGTGATATTCTCCTGCTGATAAAACAATTATTTTTTTATAAAAACTACACTAAGCAGCCCAATAAGTGACTCATCACTGGAATTAGGTTCTCTGTCTCTACATTATCTGCTCTCAGATTAGGAGGAAATACCTGGTGACAGACTCCATTTAATAATGTCCCAAATATGTATACACATGAAGATGTAGATTAATCCCTTTAATGCTCTTACAGAAAGGATTAGCTGTGTGTCAGGCAACAGACAGCATAATATTGTGTATTAGTAATAATATGGAGGATGCTGTAACCTGTGCAATGTTATGGACCCCATAATGACTCCCTTTTACAAAGCAACTTACACAGAGATATTAGGAGAGCTTCAGCTGGAGTTTACCTGTGAAAAGACAACTTCCTTCACCAACAGAGATCTTCTTTACAAGCAGAAATGCAGAACTGGGCTCAGCCAACTTGCACCACTGCAGAGCTTGCTCCAGGACCCTCTCCTTTGGATGTAACGGCCTCTCTATATAAAGGTAATAGATAAATAAATGTAAGCACAATTTGTGTGCATATAACACAGCTCACGTGTGGAATCCAAAAATTGCCACGGCTCCAATGCAAAACTTGTAAAAAGCCCTGAGCAAACATGGACCTGCTCAGATACCAAAGACAGTGTGCAGCCACTGCATCTGCACCCACAAGGATTAAACAGTAATTACGTTTTCTTATTATTTCATTATCCTCCGGGTATTGCACAATATTACATTTTTTCAATATACTTCATTACCTTATTTTGCTTTTTTCTCTCCCAAACACTATGCTGCAGTGCTTTCAATGCTCAGTTCATGCTCATTTACAATCTGCTTTTAACTGCTGCTCAGCAAAGCTCACTACACATTAAAAAAATAGTCTGTATACGGCAAATTCCCTGTTTGAGCCTTTCTGCTTCACACTTCTGTACTCAGCCAGTGGAATTGATGTACACAGGCTGCTTGAATATAGTGAATGGATATTTGTTGAGCAGCAGTTAAAAGCAACTTCTAAATGAGAATGAACTGGGAAATGAAACAGTATAAAAAAAATCACTTTTTTATGTATGAAAAATATCAAGAAAAATAACTTATTGATTTATTTAATGGCCTTCAGCGCGATCTTACGCCATGGGGACTTGATAGATGAAGGTTTTATAGGAAGATTGATCTTGTGCAAGCCTACATAGGTCCACCAAGGTCTTCTCTGCCGTTATCTTGATTGTATCAAGCCATCGGTTGAGGTTGTTCCTCTACGCCTTGTTCCTTCTATTCTTCCGACCATTATGTCCTTCTCCAGTGATTGCTCTCTTAATGTGATGTGTCCAAAAATAGGCAAGTCGTAACTTGGTGATCCTTGCTTCAAGTATCACGTCTGGCTTGATTTGTCCCAAAATTGATTTGTTTGTTTTTCTTGCCATCCATGATAAAATCCTTCTCCAGCACCACATTTCAAAGGCGTTGATTCTTCTTCTGTCTGGTTTCTTTATCTTTCAGGTTTCGCATCCATATGATACTACAGAAAAGATCAGACTACTGAATGTACGAGTCATGTCTTCATTGCCAGTGAAATGTTCCTCGATTTGAAGACGTTGTCCAGTGACTTCATTGATGATTTGCCCACAGCTATTCTCCCATTGACTTCCGGTGTGGTCGCTGCATCTTGTTTGATCCGAGTAGGTCGAAGTCCTTTACAATTCCCAGTTTGACTCGGTCCATCTCAAATGTGCCCTGGTCATATCTGGCAGTTTTCAATAACTTTGACTTCTTTGTATAGAGTAGCAGTCCCATGTAGGAGCTTTCGATCTTGACACTTTGGAATATGTTTGTCATTCTATCTATGCTTGTTGTCATCAATGTTGTATCATGTGCGTATTTGAGATTGTTGATGTATCGTCCAGCAATTTTGATACTTTCTTCTTTTTCGTCACGTCCAGCCTTCCTGAAAATAGGCTCTCCATCTAAATTGAAGAGAAATAGCGACAGGATGCCACCTTGTCTGACGCCCCACTCTACTTTGAACCATGTCGTGTCGCCGTGTTCGATTCGGACTGTTTCTTCTTGGTCGATGTAAAGGTTCCTAATGAGGCTGATCAGATGGTTCAGCACACCCCTATCCTTCATGATATTCCATACTTTCTAGGGATCAACACAGTTGAAGGCTTTGCTGAAGTCGATGAAGCAAAAATAGTTCTCCTTGTTGTATTCGTTGGCCTTTTCCATTATCCATCGAATGTAAGAAATCACTGTATCAGTGATAAAAACCAAAGGTAAGAAAACAAACCTACCACAAGAAGATTCAGAATAATCAGATTAATCTACGGGTGTGAACACAGGCCATCAGATATATATCTAGTTGGGGAACCACAAAGGCTACATTCATGGTAGATAATAGTCACTATGCAAAAATGATCTCTAAAGAGTTACCTGCTGCAATTAAGGAGAAACAGATCAGTAAATGTAAAGATATAAAGATATAATTAGATATAACCTTGTCTATATACCATATAACAAAAAGTAGCACTAAACAGTCATAAATAGTGTGGTCAGATATAATACATATTGTCCTATCTCCATGATCCAGTCCCAATATGTGGTAGGTGTAATAATATTAATATTAGCAAATACCTCCATTTAGAAATGTAGTATAGTTTTTCTGATTCTCTATGTCTCTTTCCTCATGTGCAAGAATTGCAGGACTTCATGGTCACAACCACTGGCAACTAGCTGTCACTTCATCAGTGGACGTAACCATGGATACCTAAGGTCCTGCAATGCCTGCACATGAGGAAAGAGACATAGCAAATCAAAAAGCTATACTATATTTCTAATTGGAGGTATTTGCTAATATTATTATTATTACACCTACTACATATTGGGATAGGATCATGGAGATGGGAATACCCTTTAAGGCCAAATAAGACAAAATCATAGAAAGTGCACAGTATACTCACCCCGCAACATATTAAAGGAAACCTACGCACATTTCTTTGCAACGGCTACTTCATCTGGAGTTATTAGACTAAATGCACAAACTGGCATTTTATAGTGTAATGGTTCCTTACCGCTAGTTATACATCTGGTGGCCTGCGCTCACCCCGTAGGTTACTAACATCTGGGTATTCTGAATCTTATTGAGGTAAGGCTATTTTTGTCTGTGAGGCTTTTAGCACTGATATACAGTATGTGTATTTTGCTATTTTTATTTATATTTTCTATACATAACAAAGTGATTTTTTGATCCTATATATAAGTTTCCAATACCTAAAGGAGAAGTAACTATTAAAAAAAAGTTCAGTTACTCTATAAGTCGCTGGCAGAACCTTAAAGGGGTTGTCCAGTCAATACCAACAAGTCTGCAGTCACACTGTGCGCTGCGGGGATTCATCGGTTTCAGAATCGAGACAGGAGGGTATGAATAAGTTATACATAAAGCCCGGCCAGTTGGTGCGGCCTCGCTGTCCATACAGTTGTATGGAGCAAGGTCGCGCTCTCTAGTCAGACACGCCCAGTGGCTGGCAGTGTCACTAGACAGGGCACGGCCTCGGCTCCATACAAGCGTATGGAGCGAGGCCGCGCTCACTGGCCGGGGATATGTATAACTCATACATACCCTCCGTTGCCGGGTCAGAAACCAGCAAATCCCTGCAACTCACAGTGCGTGCACTGGGGGGATTTATAAGTCTGCAGTTGTAAAGAGTTGGCCCAGGGGTGGAATCACCAACATTATCTGTATTCTTTACGCTGGCAGCTGCTTCATCCTTGGGGTAGTTCTCACCCATTTCAGAGTATAAATGATCTGAGTCAGAGTCCAGAACAACGTTAAACAGTTTAGCTTTATTTTCCTCTGGACATAGCACATCCAAGACACAATTAGCGCGTCTGACACGATACCAGCAATACATCTTCCACAACGCCGCTTCTTCTCTTCTACTACATCAGAATGGACCACAGAGTAAAATTGTGACAAGAAGCCCGGCGAAAACGGCACTTCGATTTTTTTCTCTGAAGAATACCTCAATCCAGTCAAGGAAATACTGTACACATCTACTAGGTCGTCCACCCCCTTTTGGTTATCCTGCCTGCATGCTCGCTGGTGGCCCACTCGCTTCTACTGTCCAAGCACGCAGACTTCTGCTGAGCGTTCCCACAGTGGCTGTACCACTGGCACTACTGATTCGTCAGCCCACAGACTTTGGCTAAAGTTCCCACGGTGACATATTCACCGGCTTCAGTACGGTTGCTGGTACCCTTCACTGTATTCACTTCTTGTGTCAGTTGCACAGCTCGGGATCATGGACGTCCTAACATTAGCAGGGTCCACCCCTGACTCCCACTTTCTAGGAAGTCCCTTACACTAAATCCCACACTTCACCTACTTAACCCCTGGGTGTCTTACAAGTCTACACTACACTGGATGTGCTCAATGCCCCCACCTTGTGTCCTACCACTGTACTACACTGACCATCTAATAACTCTAACTGGATCCACTAATATGCCACAAACTAGTGATCCTTTGCAAAGCTATAATTACCCAGCCTATATACATTACACTACAAGTGCCCTCCTCTAATGTCCCCAAAGGATGCACTACCTACCTAAGTCTATCTAAAATACCATGCAAAGAACACAGAAATATGACACTATACAGTACATAGCATATATATACAAATACATACATTTACACACAGCAGCATGAAAGATTCAAATGGTTAAAACCTTTGACTCTCCTTACACAGTCACACAGGGTGATTGTAGACTTATCGGTTTTGACCGGACAACCCCTTTAAATAGTTTTAGTAATGTATCATAGATGTTTTAAAGGGGATGTCCCAATAAGTACATTTTCCACCTATCTTTTAGATGGGTGATATAAATGTATGAATACTCAAGATCTTGCCACTGATACCACACTGATCCTGGAGGTCATGCTTAACCCTCCATTCTTGGGATTGGTGAGGTCCTGACAATCCTACCTTTATAATCCATCCTTTGGATAGGTGATAACGCTAAAACAATGTACTATGACAATCCCTTTACTGAGCCAATGTGAACTGATGGAAAGAGGACAGGATAATATTATTGGAATAAACTTACTGGATATTTCTACGTGACCTAAATGAAATGTATTAAATACAGATCCTTCAGTTTTATCACTTACCCAGTTCTCCATTTTCAAAAACTTCAAATGTCAGCCAGATATCCATACTGGGTTGAATATTCCGCATATCCAGTACCTGATTGGTGAGAGCTTCGGCGGTCATGACAGGAGAAACCTAAGAAGGAAGGATACGCTAATAACATAATTCATACGGCAAATGCTGTGAGGGTCTGAAAGGTAATGATGACAAAATGGCTTTTTATTGTATCGGAAAGTCCATCCCGTAGTGAACTGAATTTGAAATCTTTCTGCAAACCACCCTTACCTTTCAGAGAATTTTTCTAAGATCTCCAATTCCAAATCAATGCAATATTGCGATATGCTTATCCTGACAGACTGCAATCCACACTGGGTGGCCACACATGGACACATATACAGTTAGGTCCATATATATTTGGACAGAGACAAAATTTATCTAATTTTGGTTCTAGACATTACCACAATGAATTTTAAACAAAACTATTCAGATGCAGTTGAAGTTCAGACTTTCAGCTTTCATTTGAGGGTATCCACATTAAAATTGGATGAAGGGTTTAGGAGTTTCAGCTCCTTAACATGTGCCACCCTGTTTTTAAAAGGACCAAAAGTAATTGGACAATTGACTCCAAGGCTATTTCATGGACAGGTGTGGGCAATCCCTTCGTTATGTCATTCTCAATTAAGCAGATAAAAGGGCTGGAGTTGATTTGAGGTGTGGTGTTTGCATTTGGAAGGTTTTGCTGTGAAGGAAACATGCGGTCAAAGGAGCTCTCCATGCAGGTGAAACAAGCCATCCTTAAGCTGCAAAAACAGAAAAAACCCATCCGAGAAATTGCTACAACATAAGGAGTGGCAAAATCTACAGTTTGGTACATCCTGAGAAAGAAAAAAAGCACTGGTGAACTCATCAATGCAAAAAGACCTGGGCGCCCACGGAAGACAACAGTGGTGGATGATCACAGAATGCTCTCCATGGTGAAGAGAAACCCCTTCACAACAGCCAACCAAGTGAACAACACTCTCCAGGAGGTAGGCATATCAATATCCAAATCTACCATAAAGAGAAGACTGCATGAAAGTAAATACAGAGGGTTCACTGCACGGTGCAAGCCACTCATAAGCATCAAGAATAAAAAGGCTAGGCTGGACTTTGCTAAAAAACATCTAAAAAAGCCAGCACAGTTCTGGAAGAACATTCTTTGGACAGATGAAACCAAGATCAACCTCTACCAGAATGATGAAAAGAGAAAAGTATGGCGAAGGCGTGGTACAGCTCATGATCCAAAGCATACCACATCATCGGTAAAACACGGCGGAGGCAGTGTGATGGCTTGGGCATGCATGGCTGCCAGTGGCACTGGGTCACTAGTGTTTATTGATGATGTGACACAGGACAGAAGCAGCCGAATGAATTCTGAGGTATTCAGAGCCATACTGTGTGCTCAGATCCAGCCAAATGCAGCCAACCTGATTGGTCGTCGTTTCATACTACAGATGGACAATGACCCAAAACATAAAGCCAAAGCAACCCAGGAGTTTATTAAAGCAAAGAAGTGGAATATTCTTGAATGGCCAAGTCAGTCACCTGATCTCAACCCAATTGAGCATGCATTTCACTTGTTAAAGACTAAACATCAGACAGAAAGGCCCACAAACAAACAGCAACTGAAAACCACTGCAGTGAAGGCCTAGCAGAGCTTCAAAAAGGAGGAAACACAGCGTCTGGTGATGTTCATGAGTTCAAGACTTCAGGCAGTCATTGTCAACAAAGGGTTTTCAACCAAGTACTAGAAATGATCATTTTATTTACAATTATTTAATCTGTCCAATTACTTTTGGTCCCTTTAAAAACAGGGTGGCACATGTTAAGGAGCTGAAACTCCTAAACCCTTCATCCAATTTTAATGTGGATACCCTCAAATGAAAGCTGAAAGTCTGAACATTAACTGCATCTGAATTGTTTTGTTTAAAATTCATTGTGGTAATGTCTAGAACCAAAATTAGATAAATGTCTCTGTCCAAATATATATGGACCTAACTGTAGCAACAGACATCTCGTGACAAAGTCACTTTTTTTTTTTTAAGCTGGTCATCTTGTAACATGGGATAGGCCAACCCAAGATAAAAGTAAAGTAGGCCAAATACACAAGTATAGCCACCAGCATAGAAACAGCTATGGGTACCACTATCCACTAACTATGGCTATTAGTAGGATATTAACGTTACAAAATATAACCACTTTCTTCACCTCAGTGACAGGATGCCGGAGGTGTCAGGTTTTAGACACTGATGGAAAGGGCAGATACACAAGGGCCAGTATTATGGCTTAAGATATAGCACCCAAATAACACTGGCATGTGGTGACCAAGTGACATCATCCAGTATAAAAAAATAAGGTAATTATTAGTGATGAGCCATCATGTTTGGATAAGATGTCCGAACATGCTCATGTGCTAACCGAGTCTCTTCGGCGTGCTCGAATAATATGTTCGAATCCCGTGCCTGCGTGTCTCGTGGCTGTTTGACAGCTGCAACACATCCAGGGATTGTCTAACAAACAGGAAATTTCTGAATGTGTTGCGGCTGTCGAAGAGCGGCAAGACATGCAGCCGCGGGGACTCAAACATATTATTCGAGCACGCCAAAGACACTTGGTTAGCACCCGAGCATGGTTGGATAACACCTTATCCCAGCATGTTTGCTCATCAGTAGTAATTATGGTTTGAAATAGAGGCCCTTTAAGTAGCGATAACAGGTCATACACACCCAAAGTCGACCCTGGCCTTCAATAACATTAAGGGACAATATCTAAATATCTTGTGAAGTGATAGGGAAGATGAGTACGATGTAAAGGCGTTATCTCATGGTACAGTCTGCTTTCAGGAGCACGTTGCTCTCTTGCCTCCCAGATTACTATTTCTCGGGAGGGGGAGGTGCCCTCTGATGATTGACAGTTTCGGCTAGTGGCATGGTTGAGCCACTGGTCAGATGCTGATAGTAGAGGTAGCTTGGTCTCGGCAGACTCAGAAGATGTCAAGGACATGAAAGCTGGCCGGATCCATCAATCCAGCTGCAAGGAGCCTGTAAGCATGCTTTGCTTAGCAGTTCGGCCTTCGAAAGTAGAGTGTAGAAATGGCCAGAAACCTAACTGATGAGCATCAAACAATTAAATTAAAAATCCTTCCTAGCCTCAGATATTTCCCTTTCCTACCTTCCTCCCACTCCCCATTAGACGTCCTCCTTTACTTCTTTGCTGATTCCTAGATATATCCAATCTTTTTAGAATATTGTCTTACCTCACCCATCCTACAATCTGGACATGCCCGCCTCTATAATTTATTGATTACTTTACGGCCTGATTGGTCCGTTGACCTTATCTGTACTTATGTTTCAAAGTCAGTACTTTATAATATGTTTCTACATTTTATTTGCTACTTATACTTCAATGAAAAAAGAATTTAAAAAAATTGAAAATCCTTCTGTTCTTGAAAATAGGGATGATTTTTTAAAAAGTAATTTTGAAGGTTGCTTACTTTGCAATTAACAAATCTAAAAGTTCTGATTGTGTCAAAACGGCTGCACCCAGTAACCTAAGTCAGTGATTTTCAACCTTTTTTGAGCCGCGGCACACTTTTTATACTTAGAAAATCCTGGGGCACACCACCAACCAAAATAGCACAAAATGACACTAAAACAGTCATATTATACATAGCGCGCATCAGGAAACACGCATTGCAACCCGCAACGTGTTAAAGCACCCTTATTGTACACGTCTCCTACCTACCGTATATACTCGTGTATAAGCCGACCGTGTATAAGCCGACCCCCCTAATTTTGCCACAAAAAACTGGGAAAACTTATTGACTCGTGTATAAGCCGGGTGTATAAACTGCCCTCCTGCTCTGTGCTGCCCCGTCCTGCTCCTTGCTCCCCCATCCAGCTCTGTGCTCCCCCATTCTCCTCTGTACTCCCCCCTCCTGCTCCGTCCTCCGCTGTGCTCCCCCATTCCTTCTCCGTCCTCCTGTGCCCCCCCTCGTCCTGCTCCATGCTCCTCAGTGCCCTCCATCCTCTCCCCCCCGTCCTGCTCGGTGCTCCTCTGTGCCCTCCATCCTCCCCCCGTCCTGCTCCGTGCTCATTGTCCTCCTCCATCCTCCCCCCATCCTCCGTTCTCCCCCGTCCTCCTCCATGCTTACCCCGTCCTCCCCCCGTCCTGCTCCATGCTTCCCCGTCCTCCTCCATGCTTCCCCCGTCCTCCATTCTCCCCCGGTCCTCCTCCATGCTTCCCCCGTCCACCGTTCTCCCCGTCCACCGTTCTCCCCCCCTGTCCTGCTCCATGCTTCCCGTCCTCCATCCTCCCCCCGTCCTCCGTTCTCCCCCCGTCCTCCTCCATGCTTACCCCGTCCTCCCCCGTCCTGCTCCATGCTTCCCCGGTCCTCCTCCATGCTTCCCCCGTCCACCGTTCTCCCCCGTCCACCCCCCCTGTCCTGCTCCATGCTTCCCCATCCTCCGTTCTCCCCCCGTCCTCCTCCATGCTTCCCTGTCCTCCGTTCTCCCCCATCCTCCTCCATGCTTCCCCGTCCTCCGTTCTCCCCCCCGTCCTGCTCCATGCTTCCCCCGTCCTCCGTTCCCCCCCCTGTCCTCCATGCTTCCTCCGTCCACCGTTCTATCCTTAGTCCAGCTCCGTGCTCCTTGTCCTCTCCTCCATCATACTCACCCCTCCCGTGCCATCGCTGAGGGTCCCTGTAATCCTGCGTTCTCCCTGTCTTCCTGCAGCTCTCGGCACTGAGCGGTGATGTAATACCGCTCATTAAGGCCATGAATATGGAAGCCACGCCCATGGGAGTGGCGTCGCGTCCATATTACATGACCTTAATGAGCGGTATTACAGCACCGCTCAGTGCCGGAGAGCTGCAGGAAGACAGGGAGAACGCAGGATTGCAGGGACCCTCAGCGATGGCATGGGGAGGGGTGAGTATGATCCCAGCCACCGGCTCCTGGCACCATAGTTTGGGGAACTTTCCCCACGGCACACCCGACTATGTGTCGCGGCACACTAGTGTGCCGCGGAACACTGGTTGAAAATCACTGACCTAAGTGACACATCCTTGGATTTAGCTTCTCTTTGCCTACATCAGGCTGCTCTCAGATCAGACAGCTAAAACATGCTGACAGATTCCCTTTAAGAAGTTGGGACAGCTCCTTAAAAAGGGTTTTCTGCTCTCTTTTCCAGAGAAGTCATTTTTGTAAGAGAAACAAAGAAATCAGACTTACTACCAGAATTTGCCCTCTGCCCTAGCACGGCTACTCCAAAGTCGACGGTAATGACCAATTGTGACCGCTGAGGCCATGGAGATCAGGTGACTGGTGATCGGGAGGCCATTGCTTACAGTCCTGAAGTAGAGGGAACCTCCCCCCCCTTCAAAAGTCAACCAGATATCCGCTCCCCCGCCTCGGTGAAGTAAGACTTCCTTTTTTATGTATGGCATTAATCTGCTAACTTTAAAAAATGAGCGGAAAAGCCCTTTGAGTAGATTAAAGATTACTGACCTTTAGTGTAACACAACAATCTTGCTCCTTCCTTTCCAAGTAAACCTCTATAATAAGATCTCCAGCTTGTGACAGCTATAGATGGAAGAGAAAAAAGCAGATGAACTTTGTGTCCTATTGAGTTTTTATAGATTACTTTTTTTTTTAAAGGGAACCTGTCATCAGATTCATGGTGCCCGAACCACAGACAGCACAAATCAGAGCCATCATCCCTCAGTTCATAATTTAAGAGACCTATCAACTGGTGTACAGCAGGGAGAGTGTTTCAGGAAAACATACCGGGCTAAAATCACAAAAGCCAGGTTCTGATTCGTGCTTGCTCGTGGTTCGGGATGCATGAATGAAATGTCATGTTCACTTTAAATAATAAAAAAAATGAAATAATCCCTTTAATATGGGCCTAAGAACTGACAGGCAGGAAGTTGTTAACTACCTGTCTGTTCTACCCAGTGCCGGCTCAGAGCAGTCACGGCCCGCTCCTGCCAGCGATTCTGCTGCTCCACATCAACAGAGCAGGTCTTCCTTTTCCAGACTATTCTGTTGAAGGGGCGTGACTGCTGACGTCATGCTGATTGACAGCTTGTTCCCTGCAGTTAGGCAGTGGGGAGTCAGCTGTGAATCAGCATGATGTCGGCAGTCACGCCCTGTCATCCGAGCAGAGCGGAAAAGAAGCATTTGTTCTGTCAATGTGTTGAATCGCCGGCAGGAGTGGTCTGTGACTGCTCTGTGGTGGCAGAGATCGGCGGTGGGCATAGTAAGCATATAGTTACCTGTTAGCTCTTAGGCCCATAGTATAAAAAATCAAATACTCCCAGACAACTCCTTTAACCATTTGCCAACTCCGCATAGCAGAGAAGATATCATTAATTCAGATGTGTCCGACACTAACTGTACCGCTCATTACCTGGACATCCTTCCACGTGGTAATTAGGCTATTTTCTAAATCCATCTGCGTCACTTGCTCTTCATCAATCTTGGAGAAAAAGAAAAGACTGTAGTAAATGTACATGTTATAGTCTCTAATTAATCCTGGTAGTCGACTTATTGGTTTAGTTACTAAATTAGAGAGCATAATCCTGGAATCCAGGGCATATCCTGAAATGTTCTGAACTTGTGGCTATAGTAAAAATAACAATCTCCTTTGAAGCCAAATCACAGACGTGGGCTTCATAGGGGCACCAAGATGGCGGTAATGAGGGGTTTCAGTATGCCCTCTTTGCCTTGCGTTGTACATTGGGATTGCGTCACAAACAGGGTGATAGAAACTCGACAGACAACTGCACCCATTTCATACCGTACCTGTTGTTGGAAGGAGGGGCTGGCTGTGTAACACAGCTGGCACCTGACCTGTATGGCACAATCTCAGCTCCTGAGCCCACATTAAATCAGGGACAAAACAATTCCTCCACCGTAAAAAATGTCAGCAAAATGGATTATTACACATAGTACACCCTATGTGTAAACATGTGACATGGATCCTTCCATTTTTTTCCTTATACTTATTCTCTGAAATTACTATTATAAATGTATACAATGTTAAAAAAACTTTCAGGGCTGTGTATATAAATGTACCCTAATATTTGGGGAATTAGGCGCATGGCCCAAGCTAGAGAGTGGGTAGACGTGTTACTGGAGAGCACAAACATCACCAACAAGCCACTCTGCTTTTGCCATTGTATTTAAATACACGGTGAGGGAAACTATCAGAAATTTCGCCCCAATTAAACATGCTTGCCAACTCTCATGGATGACCTAGGACTATTGGACATAGGGGATGTTGTATATGTACACCCCAGGTGGCCAAAGGGAAGCACCTGGAAGTGGTGGGCAGGTTCACGGGAGGGATGGACTGTGGTTGGGGATTTAAATATCCCCAGAAATGTTCAAATGACGAGAAAAGGAATTCCTGGATTGATCTCTGAATCATCACGGTAAAAAATATGAAACATGAGACAAACCCTTTAATTACAATTTGTAGCCTTTTCTGTTAAAATAAGGTCGTAGAAATTAGAATTAATTTTTCATCAAACATCTGATCAATAAAAAATAAAGACTCGACTTACAGAGAAGACACTGGCATAGTTGTCAATCAGATCCTCCATTATCTTGACCTCGTGTTCTCCTTTTCCCTCCGTCTGAAATAGGCTGGGAGCAAACAACAGTGACAGATTCTTGGTGCACATCTGGTTTAAATCTGCACATTTCTGGACCCTGGCAAAAAAAAAATGGAAAATAAGTGAATACAGGGGAAGGGTAGATGGGATACAGAAAGCAGAAGATGACATTGATAAAGCTGATTACCGATAGAGGTGACCAATCAGCGCAGCCAGTGTTGCTCGGTTTACTTTTGGAAGATGGTTTATCAACTCCATGTATTTCTCCAGTCTCTTGGCCTTTTCTGAGTGCTCTGAAAAAATATATACCTGGTTTCAAATAACGTTTTTAATACTGAAACAGGTGTAAAAACAATTACATTTAAAGCTCACATTGAAAAACTCTCAGTACATGAATGCAGTGCCAAAATCACTGTCAGAACATTAATACAGCCCAAGAACCACCATCAATACATAAATGCAGCACCAGAACCACCTTCAGTACATTAATGCATCACCAGAACCACAGTAATTACATGATTACGTCACCAGAACCACAATCAGTAAAGGAATACATCACCAAGTTTTGTACAGTGATCAATTGCAATTTCAGGCCATTGAAAGGGTTGTTAACTAGTGATGAGCCAGTGTGCTCATTACTCGAGTTTTCCGAGCATGCTCTGGTGTTCTCCGAGTATCTTGGGTGTGCTCGTAAATTATGTCTGAGTCCCCGTAGCTGCATGATTTGCGGCTGCTAGACAGCCTGAATACATGTGGGGATTCCCTAACAAACAGGCAATCACTGCATGTATTCAGGCTGTCTAGCAGCTGCAAATCATGCAGCTACGGGGACTCAGACATAATTTCCGAGCACGTCCAAGATACTTGGAGAACAACTGAGATGCTTGGAAAACTCGAGTAATGAGCACACTCGCTCATCACTAGTTAACAACCCTTTCTATGCTGGTTAGAAACTTGCAGTTCCATCTCACAGCTGTTCCTGACCTTGTCATTTCCTCTCCCTTTTAAATCTAGCCAGACATTCTCTTCCTTGCCAGTGAAAGCTTTGCTTCCTAGCTCATTGCTAGTTGCTGAGTTGCAGATAGTTGTTGCTGTTGGAGATTGTTGATTGTTATTTTTGGGTGTATGCTTTTCTCATTGTTCTAGTCCCACTTGGTTTGTACATTTCTACCCTTCCCTATATACCTCTCTATCTTTGGAGAGAGTTGATTTTTGTTATCCCTGTTTGTTTTACGTGTTTATACAATAGCATTTCTGTCCCAGGTCTCCTGGGGGAGGGGACAGCTTAGGGTATAGCAGGACAACATTAAGGCTGGTGGCCCAGACCTCCTCACCTTTAAAGGTACCTTTGCAAGCAAGGTTAGTTAGGGTCCCAGCCTTATTAATATTGCAGGGCCCCTTTCCCTATTTACGTACAGCCACATTGTGACAGTGATGCCCACTATATGCCCCTTCCAAAGAAACCGGGGACTTGTATAAAGAGCCATTTCAACGAGTACACGAGGTTATCTTGCCTTCTTTAGGCTTCCTCAGCTGTCTGACCTGTGCTCCCATCTCTACTTCCTGCTACAGTGATGATG
>JARQOD010000004.1:36929164-36972122 GCA_033576555.1 Oophaga sylvatica
GCATGGGTAAGCAATGTTGTCTATATTCATGAAGCTGCTTTATATCTAAACCCTGTAGTCTTTTTCCAGGAATACTTTACATATGTTGATGCTCTGAGTTTACTTGCTACTCAAGTTTTCGAAATCTGTACTTGCTACTTTACTTCCTTAGGAATTGTGAGCATCAGCTACACATCCATGAACCTAATTCTTTAATTCTCAAAACGCTTAATTTGAACCAAACTGTCTGGCGATACGTATCGGCTGTATAATCCTGAATTCTATACCTAATGAAATGTTTTATGCACTTGCACTTTTTTGCATATATAGATTTGAGATATTATAACTCTTTGCCTAACAGGTAATGTTATACATTTTTTATATCAGACTTGGATGTCCATTCATGTATAATGGTCTCGATTTCCCTAATTTCATGTGGAGATCACCCAGTCCCAGTATTTTCCCTGTATTATTTTTTTATTTGACCCCATGGTGTATTATCTTTGTAATTTTTTCATTTTTCATGTAATGGAGTATTTTTATTTTGTATACAACTTTTTATTATTTTTTGGTGGCAGTAGTTTACTCCATTCTTTCTTCTGCACGAGCTTATTCACTTGCATTATTCTGTGTTGGATCAGCAGCATACAGAGATCTTTAGCCACATGACCTGTTTTGCGGCCAACACCATCATGTATCCCCCCAGGTAAATGCTCAGGATCAATAGCAGCCAGACATGCTCTAAATCACCACTTTGGGTGGTATTTTGTGTACTAATTTTTATCTGCAAAGCAACCATCGTGCAAAAGATCGTGAGTGCTGTCATATTTCCAACATATAAATAATATAATGATTAACTACTCATCCATTTGTTTCTCATTGCAGCTGTGGCACCAATCACAGAAAATTCCGAAAAAAAGACGTCTTGATTCTTGTAGAGAAGGGAGGTAAGAACCATTTTGAAATGCAAACTGAATGTTACAGAGGAAATATGTGCCACCTTGTGACCAATGACTAGACTTACAGATAAAAGTTATAATTTTTAAATATGTACATCACACACTAAGGCTATGTTCACATGTTGCATTTTTGCTTCATTTTTTAATTCAAATATTAATCTGTGTTTTACATCACCAGCAAAAGCTATGAGATTTCAAAATCTCATGCACACACATTGTTTTTTTTTTCCTGACTAAATTGAAAAACTGCTGCGGTTTTTAAAACTGCAGCATGTCACTCCATTCAGCGTTTGTTTCACCCATAGAAAGAAATAAGTAAATGCAAAAAAGTAGCAAAAATGAAGTACAAGAACGCAGGAATCAGGTTTTACTGCGTTTTTAGTTAAGTAACAAAAAAAGATTTTGCAGTATGTGAAACCCATTCATTTTTTTTTATTTTTCCAAGTTCCAGATTTTTTCCAAGCATTACCCATGTAGATGAGAGAGGGTGAATCACCTGCCCGTGCCTCGATGCGCGTTTCACCTTCTGCTTTTACGATTAGTGCCCAAGGTATCAGAACAAGGAGTTTGCAAAAAATCCAGATGATTCTGATTTTTTGCATATTGCTTGTCCAAGTTTTCCAAGTTTAAATAATGTTTTGGAGTCCCGTTACACGCTTCAATGTTCCAGCGATCCCACCATCGATCCGACGTGGATGGGATCGCTGGGACATCGTTAGCTGATCGCTGGTGAGCTGTCACATGGGCAGACTCACCAGCGATCAGGACCAGCGAGCACGCTTAGTTGCCCACTGTTTACCCTGGATACCAGCTCCCAGCATGTGCTGTAGGGCGCTGGGAGCTCCCTGATCGTTGGTCTCCCACTGTCACACGCAGCGATGTGTGCTGCCCAGCGGGAGACCAACGATAGATTTATGGTCCAGTACATTCTGCAACGATTAACGATCAGCCGACTGATCATTGATCGTTACTATGTGTCACACGCAACGATGTTGTTTCGACATTGCTGCAGTGTCACCAAACCAAATCAAACCGGTGACGTTGCAACGATATCGTTCATGATATCTTAGCGTTTAACGGGGCCTTTGGTCTCCTCACCTGAGAATGGCAGTTAAGGTACTGCCACACTTAACGATCCCGCTAGCGATCACGATAACGACGCATACTAATGCGATCGCTAGCGGGATCGTTTCAATATCGCTAGTAGCTGCCTAATTTAGCGATGTCGTTAAGGACGCTATCGCGGTTAGCGATCTCCTTAACGACTTTGGCGGTACAAAAACACCGCACATCGCTCACAAAAAGGTGCCACACTCAGCGATATATGCTCACCAGTGGACGCCAACGATA
This sequence comes from Oophaga sylvatica, assembly GCA_033576555.1. Lineage (NCBI taxonomy): Eukaryota > Metazoa > Chordata > Amphibia > Anura > Dendrobatidae > Oophaga > Oophaga sylvatica. The sequence continues at coordinate 36,931,453 of JARQOD010000004.1, forward strand.
AAATAGGGTCCGGAATGATGAGAACGATGAACGAGATCACAGCAGGATCACAGCAGGGGCCACGTCATTGCTACATGCCACACACAACAACGTCACTAACGAGATCGCTAAATAGTGACGTTTTTTAGCGATCTCGTTAGCGTTCTTGTTTAGTGTGGCATACCCTTTAGGATTAGTACAGTTTAATTAAATTAGTGATGTGTGCAAAGGAAACATTGGTGGATCAAGGTGTGAAATTGAATAATACCCGACAAACTCAAGGGCTGACCAATGTGTGAAAGTAAACAGTGTCCTACAAACTCAGTGCTATGCCACTGGCTTAGGTAAACTAGTCCTGACCAATTCACCTACCCCTACTGTTACATTTGTATTTCTGTATTTTTTCATGAACTCTTGTGAACTTATTATTCAGAATAGTCACTATTTTTCAAACATAAAAATCTTTTTCCACTTATTAATTTGATCAAATTGCCCTTTTATCCCCAAAAAATGGTTTTATGGTTTCAAATATGTCTTGCATTGGTGAGTTGTATTCATGATTCTGCAGTGGAAGCAAAACTGAACTTTGGGATCCTGAAAAATACAGCAAAAAAAATGCCGCACAACCTGCTTTTTGTAAGCGGCTTCTTAACTGTCAAGAGAGCAGGTTTTGCCTTCTGAAAAAAAAAATGTTGCAAAAGCGCAACGTGTGAACATAGCTAGACTCACACGTTGAGTTGTTGCTGCTTTTTTATACAAATTAAAAGTTGCAATTTAAAGTATAAGCAAAAGCGTTGAGATTTCAGAAGTCTCATTTACACACATTGGGTTTTCCCCTGACTGAGTTGGAAAACTTCTGCATTTTGAAAACTGCAACATGTCACTTCTATCAGCGTTTTTGAGCGTTTTTTCACCCATAGTAAGCAATACGTAAGTGCAAAAAAGCAGCAAAAATGTTGGTAATAGGTTTTGCTGCATTTTTGGTGCCGAGAACTCAGGAACAACAAGCACTAAACTGTACCAGCATCAAAAACGCAGCAAAATACGCAACACCTGCTTTTTTTAAGCAGCTTCCTTACTGCCAAGAGAACAGGTTTTGCCTGCAGAAAAAAATGCAGCAAAAACTTAATGTGTGAACATAGCTTTAGCCGGTGTTTGATGTATACTTTTTACATTTTTGTATAAATGTTTACGATTTTATTCCAGTCTTGCCGTTTTTTATAAGTAAGCATGGTTAGCTACTCATATGATTATTTTAGCAAGATTTATGAATCGCAATTAGAAATGAACACAACGATTTTTATCAAATCAAATTTGTTACAAGTTTAATGAAAATTTCAGATTTGGTCGAGTTTGAAATTTTGGGTTTTAATTTGCAAGAAACCTTCCTGCCGCCACAGCTCACCGCCCAATCCTCTACTTTTTTCCCTTTGGTGCTGATTAGGACTCACACAATCATTGACTGTCTCTCCACATTCCCTCCTGCACCTTTGTTTATTAACGCTTTGGGTCTGGAGTGACCTCGGAACACAAACATTGTTTCAGAAATCGGGGCACTTTCAGCCCAAATGTTTTTGCAGAGAATCAAGTCTGCTCTAAATGAATTTTGGGAGATTTTCTCTTGTCACTCCAGTAAGATAATGGTGTAACAAGTGGAGTATCCCTTGCAGAAAATATGCAAATTGTAGGAAGTAGCAATCCTAAAAGTCATTATCGACCTCTAACGAGCCTTGCCTCAGAAAAGCAAAAATCTCAATTTGCAGACACTGTGTTTCGGGGACTGCCCCTCATCAGTGCAGTGTGTGAGATATCACTCTCCATAAGGAGAAACGTTACCCCTTGGATCCCGGCCAGACACCTCTCACCCAGCCAAACCAGATCTCACACTTTGCACTGATAAAGGGCAGTACCCGAAGATCAACGTCAGCAAATTGAGATCTTGGTTTTGGCTTTTATCCTAAGTCATGTGACAAGGTTCGTTAGAGGGTTGAGGGTTGATATCGACTTTTAGGATTCCCAATCAGAAGAGCATTGCAAGGCTTAAAAGTATCCTCACCTTGGCATTGTCAGGCTTGACATGTCACTCTCTGCAAGGAAAATTATTACCCCTTTGATTTCCAGAAGAGAAATATCATAAGATACACCAATTTATCATTACAACCTTTTGATAAATTAGGAGCAAATAATGGCACAAGGAAGTGACATTAATAGTCCCCTGTTCATAACTTTCTCCCTATCATTTTTTCCTTTCCCAAGGACATTGTACCTTCAAGGAATCACACGTGCTGACTTCACAGCTTGGAGCAGCGATATCCAGGCCGCCGCATGCAGCGGTGGCAACATGCTACGAGATCAGCAGCTCAGCAGGAATGACATTCCCATCATTGTAGACAGCTGCATTGCCTTCCTTACTCAGTACGGTGAGTCTGCTGTATGTAGTCTATGAAATTAGCACACGTCAAGAAATCCAGAAGAGCTTTATATGTTTGTTTCAAGCAACCATACCATCTTGATCCCGGCAGGATACTGCCAGACTTGGGAAGCTGTCCTGCTGTCCCTGGAGATCGGTGGCATGTCTCGACTTCAACCATATCTTCTTCTCGAAGACACAGAGTTTAATACATTGATGGAAAAGGAAGCCCTCAGTGCCCCATTCATTTGGGGTATTTTGTGGGAGTCTTAAAGTGAGGGGGGCATTCTGGTTGCAATATACTGGGGGGGCAACAGTGTGTGTCACGTTCTCAGAGTGTGTGTGTGGGGTGGAATTTGGGATCATCATGCTGTTTAGAAGGTCATTGTGTGGGCATTATTCAGCATGAGGGACAACATAATGTGTGGTCGCCATGAAAGTGTTGGGTGGGAACTCTAAGAGGCTTTACTATGGGCATTATTTTGCACAAAATCAACTGGGCGGAGTGTGGCTCATTGGATAAAAATGCCACGGCAATGTGCGCCACAAGACGTGTCCCTCATTCCCACCTTTCACAGTTCGGAGGTGTGTGACATCTACAGATGCCCCTAATATTGATGAATATGGACATAGTGATGGCCCATATTTACAACAAAATGTGGTCCCCCCTCCTAGTGCCACCCTTCTGCCCATGTAGTTATATGGCAAGTTGTAATATCTAAGCACAAATTGTTTTAGGCCTCCGTCACGAGGGAATTTACCGTAAAAATGGCGCCAAGTCTCGGATAAAGCTGCTGATGGATGAGTTCCGCAAGGATGCCCGAAACGTTAAACTGCGCATCAGCGACAACTTTATTGAGGATGTCACAGATGTGCTGAAGAGGTTCTTCAGGGAGTTGGATGACCCAATTTTTACCACAGAACTTCACCCACAATGGAGAGAGGCAGCAGGTAATGTCCTACTAACGGGAGCATATTCAGCCACAGACAGATTTCTTTTAAGTATTCATTTTTCTTCTCTTCTGATATAGCCGTATGAGAACATGATTTTTGCAGGACGAGTTTATATGACACCATCCACTTTACCATAAAAAGCACTAAAAAATGGTATAAAAACCCTCCAAATGGGCTGAAGTGATAAAGAGCACAATTCCGCCATTGTATTTTGTGTTTCGCTTTTATAGCGTAAATTTCACAGTAAAAACGACCCAGCAATATGATTCTTCAGATTAGCCCTATTACGGAGATACCAAATATAAGCGTTTTTCATATTTTAGAGGCTAAAACAAAAACTTCTGAACTAAAACATAAATAACAAACAAAATTAATTGTGATTTATATCTCTATGTTATCAGACCCGTGATTATTTTTTTTGATGCAGCTATCGGGGGCTTGTTTTATGTTTGGTGAGACATTTTATTGATACCACAGATTTCTCTGCTGCAGATCTAGCAGAGTTCTGAATGCTGAGCCGTGTATAACCCCGCCCACACCACTGATTGGCCACTTTCTGTGAATCCTGTATATAGACAGAAAGCTACTAATCAGTGGTGGGGGCGGGGTTATACACAAAGGACTAACAGGCGCAAGACAACTAGTTCGGTAGTGATAATCTCCTGCTGATAAAACTATCATTTAATCCGAACAGCAACACTCAATCTAGCAAGTGACACATCACTGAAATCACGGTCACAGCCCGTACACAGCGCTGCTCTCTGATTACATATCAAATACCGGCTGATTGATTCATTTTAAGGTAACAGCAAAATGGCTATTATTACCAAAATCCACAACTCAGTTTGGAATGTGTAATAAGATTGATAGGAATTTACATTTGCAGTTCAGGTGCCGAATGATGCAAGTTATTCCCATCTTGATAGATGGTATTTTTGGATAGTGCTTCTAAAAACATGCAAGTTTGCAATTTACATCTTTTAGCTATTCTTGAGATATTAACAAATATTGTTTTTATACAGCCTGTTGTCTTGGAAACCGACCACTGTTGCTAGGCATAAAAACATGCACGTAGCTTACAAGCTCTTTTCTAATGAGCTTGTAAGAACAGTTTTGGAGCTGTTCAAGATCGCTGGAGTGCACTTTTAACTCCTAACCACAGCCAAGTTCAGCATAGTGTTTACAAGCTGGACAGCAGGGGCGGTCGGTGACAGATCACAGTACATACAGCAAGCTGAGGAGGGAGGGAGAGAAGGAGAATAAGCCCCGCCCATCGGACCAGACCGCAGAGATTTACATACACCGCAGGAGAGCTAAAAATGGTATTCATGCATCAAAGGTGGGGAGTCAGGGGGTATCAAAAGTACTGCTATAATGCTTATGTGACACTAAATTGAGTGATATTTTTGCATCATATCACAAAAAATGGGTGACAGGTTCCCTTTAAGTCCAATGGAGAAGTAAAAATCCACAACTTACCCCAATAGCCACCAACCAAGCAAGAGAGCCACAGAAACATGAGTTAAGCTTTGCATAGGTTCTTCATTTTACACTATCAAAACTTCAGCAAAATTGCAACTAAAAATCTCACAATTATGTGCAGGTTTGGAGGTTTGGTGCTGCGGACTCCTCTGCTGTTATTGGTGAAATAGTTCCGCACCAATTTTGCACCATGCGAACAATGTATAAAAATCTTTCCTGACCTTCTGGTAGCTCAGCTAGATCATAAAAGTCTGTAAAAGCAAAAAAAAATTGTATTTGAAAAAATATTAAGTATTGAAAAAATTCCAATAGCGCAACACCAACACGTCTGAAGTTAAAAGCCGCATCATAATTCTACTACGTTGCCTAAGTAGGTGATGTCATAAATCAAATTATATCCAAGATAATAGTAGACCCATTTTTAATGTGCGTATTAAAATTAATATAAAATTAGCTAAACTATACTCCAAACATCCTAAATCACAAATGGTAGGTGTAAGAGCCATAAAATAAAAAAAGCCCTTATAGTTTAATAACGTAAAATAAAAATGTATACCTGGTTTAACAGTATAAGGCCGGCGTCACACTGGCGACTAAATCGGACGACTGCAATACTATGAAATATCGTATTGCAGTCTGCCCTATGTTAATCTATGGAGCAGCTCCCAATATCCGATTTTTTGTGGTCCGTTTTAAACGTCCGAGTGCAATCGCAGCATGCTGCGATTGTCACCGATTGTGGGTCGACTATCGCCAATGCAAGTCTATGGGAGCGATGAAAAATCTGATTACAAATGGACTGCACGTGTGACTTGCGATTAAATCGCACCTGTGTCCTTTAGAAAAGCCGGCAATTCATCCCCGGCTATACTGTAAAATCACACTGACAGCTTTAATAAAGAATAGAATCAATACATATACACACATAGAATACATATATATATATATGTCATTGTGACATAATATATATATATATATAATACATATATTTATAGTTCCTAGACTTCTACATACTGTAATAGCCGCTAATTCAATTGCCGGCTTTTGTGAAATCACAAAAGCCGACATGAAATGATACATTGTTTAGACACAGTTAACCATGTCATTTCATGTATTTTGATATATGGTTTTAACTTACAATTACATAAGTGTATGTGTGCAAAATTTCAGACATGTAGGGGTTAATTAAAGGTGTAAATTCGTTGAAAAAAAATGCGTGGGCTCCCGCTGTATTTTCTCCACCAGACAGACAAAGCCAGCGAGTGGGGGCAGATAATAATAGCCTAGGGAGGGTACATTTTTTTTGTGCCCCCCCCTGGCTACTAACATCTGCCCCCAGATACCCCAGAAAGGGCAAATCTCTAATTAGATTTGCCCTTTCTGGCACTTTGCCCGTCTATTCCCATTGCCCTGTAGCGGTGGCGAATGGGTTAATAAGGGGTTAAAGCCACCTTGCTATTGAAAGGTCACTTTAAGCCAGGTTAATAATTGAGAGCTGTCAATTAGACAACTATCAATTATTAATCCTATTGAAGGAAATAAAAAAATCACACACACTTTAAGAATAAATAATTTTAATGAAATAAAAACACATATTTTGGACCATCTTTTATTTAACTCTTAATCCCTGCGAAGCCCTTGATCTTCTATAATAAAGAAAAAATAATAAAACAACTATTCTTTTACCTATCTGGCGATCTGTCACGTCCCACGATGTAATCCTTCACAAAGGGTTAACTAGCAATCAGCTAAGCAGCGCAAGTAATCCTGCGTGCTCAGCTGAAAGCTCCTGAATGAATGAGCTTATCTCCTGCCGACAGGAGAGGATGTGATTAATGAATGAAGCTTAATTGATTGTGTCCCACTTTCACTTTAGGTCAGGTCACTGAAGTGAAAGTGGCAATAAATCAATTAAGCTCCATTCATTAATCTCTTCCTCTCCTTTCGCTGGGAGAGGAAGTTATTCATTCGGGGTGTTACAGCTAGCAGACAGCATTAGCTGTCTGCTAATAACTGTAACTTGTTAACCCTTTCTGATGGATTACAGCGTGGGACCTGACTGTGCATCGGATTGGTAAGAATAATTTTGCTTTTTTATTTTATTTTTATTACAGGAAATGGTTTTAGCAGGAAAATAAAATATGGTCAAAAACTGTGTGATTATTTAATTAAACTTCTTTTTTATTAAACTGTGTGTGTTTGATTTTTCTATCATACAATAGGATTATTAATTGATAGTTGTCTAATTGACAGCTCTCAATTATTAACCTGGCTTAAAGTGACCTTTCAATAGCAAGGTGGCTTTAACCCCTTATTAACCCATTCGCCACCGCTACAGGGCAATGGGAATAGACGGGCAAAGTGCTAGAAAGGGCGAATCTAATTAGAGATTTGCCCTTTCGGGGGTGTCTGGGGGCAGATGTTAGTAGCCAGGGGGGGCACAAAAAATGTACCCTCCCTAGGCTATTATTATCTGCCCCCACTCGCTGGCTTTGTCTGTCTGGTGGAGAAAATACAGCGGGAGCCCACGCATTTTTATTCAACAAATTTACACCTTTAACCCCTACATGTCGGAAATTTTGCACACATACACTTATGTAATTGTAAGTTAAAACCATATATCAAAATACATGAAATGACATGGTTAACTGTGTCTAAACAATGTATCATTTCATGTCGGCTTCTGTGATTTCACAAAAGCCGGCAATTGAATTAGCGGCTATTACAGTATGTAGAAGTCTAGGAACTATAAATATATATATATATATATATATATATATATGTATGTGTTACAATGACATGTATATATATATTGTGAGACAGTGAAAGCATATGTGTTAAATGGAGCGTACATTTCACCTAGGTACTGTGCTGACTGGTGTATGGGAAATGTATGGCTTTGTAAAACTAGTGGTGGAGAAAGGTCATTACACCTTCCATTCAGTACACACTTGCAGCTCAAACCTGAAATCACTCAAGTGATAATTAGGAAGCCAGAAGTAGGTGTCTGGGAACACAGTCGGAGAGCTCGCTTAGTCTGGACAGGAGTCCAGGCACAAAAGGAGACTCCAGGAGGGGAGCTCGCTTAGTCTGGACAAGGAGTCCAGGCACAGAAGGAGACTCCAGGAGGGGAGCTGTCTCAGTCTGGGTGCTCGATGTACCCCGGACACAGGAGTAGTCTCTGTGAAACTCCATGCTGGTAACTACTGAATAGGAGGGGAGCTCTCTCAAGTCTGGACGTTGAATGTGCCTTCAGACCCAAGAGGAGACTCTGTGAAACTCCATGCTGGTAAATGCTGAACATAATGTGTTGTTTTGGCCCAGGCTGTTAGAGTCTGGTCCCTGATAGTGAGGGAAATCTATCTAAGTGTAGTCAGTAGCCGGAGAGGCTAGGTTTTCTGTTTATGATTTGTTTTTGTCACATGCTGTTTGCTGTGGACCTTAATAAAGCTGGTTGCGGCCAGTTTACACCAGAACTGCTGTCTGAATGAACTGTTTTATGCCATTCCGTCTACCAGGACGGCGATCCCCGAGCTATATCCCCTGAAAAGCTTACAATTGGTGCTAGAATGTGCGTGCAGCACAGTGGCTAGAGACAGCAATAAAGGAGAAAAGTCTGTTGAAGCAGCAGCAGAGAAAAAAAGTGTGTCAGGAAAAAGAAACGTCTGTTGGAGCAGTCTTAAAGAGACAGTAGCCCTAATAGTTTGCAAAAGAAAAAAAAAAAAAAAGAGTGTCTGCACAGCAAAGCTGAACTTTCTGTGGAAAAGACTGTGGAGTGTGTGTGTCTTGAGTGAAGACTGCCGTTGTTAAGACAGAGAAGTCTGACAGTATGGATGACAGCCTGGAGAAGCTGATTAAACAAATGGCGCAAGTTAATGTGCAACATAAGACTGCCGTTGTTGAGACAGAGCAGTCTGACAGCATGGATGACAGTATGAAGGACCTCGTTGGGTACCTGGTGGAGGCCCAGCGGAGCATGCAACTGCAGAGCCAGCAGAACATGCAGAACATGCAACTGCAGAGCCAGCAGAGCATGCAGAACATGCATCTGCAACACCTGCAGAGCCAGCGGAGCATGCAGAGCCTGCACCAGCAATTCATGCAGAACTGGCAGCAGCAGCAGCAGGAGGCTAATCGGTTGGTTCTTGAGCAGATTGCAGCACTAGGAAAACCTCTCAGCGCCTCGTCCCCGAGTAATGTTGTAAAGGCCCCGGCGTTGCCTACAGGAAAGAAGGAGTGGGAGTTTGCCGTCAGCAAACCTGATTATGGAGTTGAAAAGGTGATAGTGGACTGCTACACCCGAGCACGTCCTCCTGAGGTACAGCCAGAGGTCGGACAAGGAGACCACCAGGACGCCACTCGTCTGGTCAGCCTGATGGAGAGGGCTTTCGCTACCAAAGACTGCCTCCGTGACCAGCCGTCTGAGATGTCGTCACTTCAGAGTTCCTGGACGCCGAACTCTCCCGGTAAGAGCGTTCCAGCTGTTGGGGACATGGGGTATGCTGATAAGCGGGTTCAGGCCCGAGGGGACATGTGGGTGGAAAAGTGTGATGGACAGTGTTGGAGATGTCGTGAAATTGCAGCCAACTGTCCAATAGAGGGGGAGCCTATGTATGGTGATGTTGGCAGATCCCTCTCTCTCTGTGCAGAACCTGTGTGTGTGTCCACCTCAGCCGAAGAGACTGGACCACAGGTGTACCTGGTGGTTGTAAATGACTGCCCAGCACAGGCCCTCTTGGACTCAGAGAGTCCAGTGACTTTCGTGCGTGACAGCCTGATTGATGGGGACTTCATCCCTGATGAGCACCTGGGTGTGGTGTGCATCCATGGAGACACCAAAGTCTACCCAGAGACTGCCGTGGACTTGGTCCCCAAACTCGGGGAGGTTTCATGTGAAGTGGGGGTAGTGAGGAACCTGGTGCACCCCGTCATATTGGGTAATGACTTTCCCCGATCTAAGGATCTCTGGGGGAAAAATGATTCTGTTGGACAGTGTGATGAAGCTCCTACTGAGGGTGCGCGGTCCCGAGGGGCGGAACATAATGCTAGTGGGCCGTTGGACTTATGTGATAATAATGATGATGATGATGATGATGATAATGATAATGATGATGATGATCATGATAATGATGATGACCATGATAATGATGCTGATGCTGATAATGATAATGATGATGATCATGATAGTGATGATGATACTGATCATAATCATGATAATGATATTGATAATGATGATGACTGTGATAAAGATGAAATTCCTTTGCAGGTGATGTTGGGAGACGAGGATGGTGGTTCTCGGGAACCGAGTGTCCCTGACTTGCCTGTGTCCTGTGACAATTTTAAGAGTGAGCAGTGGCGAGACCCCACTCTTAAAACGGCACAGGAAAATATAAGTGTTCTAAATGAGGTTTCCCAAGAGCCTGGCTCTGAGGAGGTTTCCTCAGGTTGCCATAAACAATAACCTGTTGTATAGGGACACTGAAGTTCAGGGTGAGGTCGTGAGTCAGCTCCTAGTACCTGAGCTATATAGAAGTATAGTGCTGGGGTTGTCACATAGTCACATACTTGATGGACCACCTGAGGGAAACCAGGGACCAGATGGTGAAGTTAATGTTGTGGATGACATGTTAACTAAGGTTCCAGATCAAGATGATGAATTGTATAACCCTGAAAGTGAGCAGGATGTGAATGAGAATGAATTGTATAACCCTGAAAGTGAGCCGGATGTGGCTGAGAAAAAGGGGTCAGACAGGGATAGTGGTAGTGATAGTGAATCATCTGATGACGATCAAGCAACCAGTGCAAATGAGGAAGGCATGGTAGCAGAGGAGGTTGAGAGTCCTGAGAAGAAAGCTGATGCTGACCTTACAGCCGGACAGAAGATGGCATCTGAAGATATTTTACAGTTGGCCGATTCCCTGGCGAAGACTAAGGTGAAAGGCAGGACTCTGAAACTGAACACAGCACAAGTAGAAGCTGTTGGAAATGAGAAGTTATTAATGTATGGTGTGGATCTGCATCATGCCAAGGACTCTGAAGGAGATGCTGCAGAGGTGGAAAAAGCCATAGAAGTGGTAGTCACCAAACCAGATGCCTCATCAGAAGCTGAGGTCTCAAGTGAAGCTGTGAGGAACAAGACTGAAGATATGGGGACTGACTCTGCCCAGAAATCTGTTTCTGCCGGAGACAGCGGCATGGTCGGTTTACTGTCCGGATCAGTAGCTGCAACTCGCGAAGCTCAGGCTGGAAGTTCGGCGCCCAGTGCTCCATCGGTATTCCCGAGCGACACAAAAGATCTGGATAAATCACAAAATGAGATTTTGAGACATCAGGCTGGTGTTGGTGAGCTCAAGCGCACTTTCATGGAGTCTACATCTGAGCCACGTCCCAACGAATGGGAAAAGCGATGCATCACTCCGTTGCCGCTGCAGACACAAGGGGAACTAGAGAAAAGTGAAAAAACCCCTATACCTCCTGTGATAGTTGGTGACACATGGTCAGTGCACCAAGGACAGGAGGTACGTGAGTTTCTGAGGAAGAGTCAGCAGAAGTGTTCTGATGTGCCGGGTCGTACTTCTCTGGCCAGGCACTATATCGAAACTGAGCCCGGCCCTAAGGTCAAGATGAAACCGTGCAGGATACCCGAGGCCCGCAGAGAGCATAGGCCTGGGAGGGTACAGGGTAGTGCGGATGCTTCAGATGAAGATAAAGCTGATGTTGGCTATGGCTCAGGTGAAGATACAGATGACAATAGTGAAGATGAAGCTGATGAGGGCCATGACTGGTCCAGAGTTCACTGTCTCTTTTGGATTGTTGACCAGCCCTCCGGTCTGGATGACCAGCCCTCCGGTCTGGAGAAGAGGGGGGGGATATGTGAGACAGTGAAAGCATATGTGTTAAATGGAGCGTACATTTCACCTAGGTACTGTGCTGACTGGTATATGGGAAATGTATGGCTTTGTAAAACTAGTGGTGGAGAAAGGTCATTACACCTTCCATTCAGTACACACTTGCAGCTCAAACCTGAAATCACTCAAGTGATAATTAGGAAGCCAGAAGTAGGTGTCTGGGAACACAGTCGGAGAGCTCGCTTAGTCTGGACAGGAGTCCAGGCACAGAAGGAGACTCCAGGAGGGAGCTCGCTTAGTCTGGACAAGGAGTCCAGGCACAGAAGGAGACTCCAGGAGGGGAGCTGTCTCAGTCTGGGTGCTCGATGTACCCCGGACACAGGAGTAGTCTCTGTGAAACTCCATGCTGGTAACTACTGAATAGGAGGGGAGCTCTCTCAAGTCTGGACGTTGAATGTGCCTTCAGACCCAAGAGGAGACTCTGTGAAACTCCATGCTGGTAAATGCTGAACATAATGTGTTGTTTTGGCCCAGGCTGTTAGAGTCTGGTCCCTGATAGTGAGGGAAATCTATCTAAGTGTAGTCAGTAGCCGGAGAGGCTAGGTTTTCTGTTTATGATTTGTTTTTGTCACGTGCTGTTTGCTGTGGACCTTAATAAAGCTGGTTGCGGCCAGTTTACACCAGAACTGCTGTCTGAATGAACTGTTTTATGCCATTCCGTCTACCAGGACGGCGATCCCCGAGCTATATCCCCTGAAAAGCTTACAATATATATGTGTTCTATGTGTATATATCTATTCTTTCTTTTGTGATTTAAATACTATTCTTTTGGATCCATTATATGTCAGTTTTGCAAGCCTGCGAGAAATTCTCGCAAGTCGGATGAAAATCGGATGTTACAAGGTACACACACATGCGACTAAATCGCATCTTTGAAGGAAAATCGAATGCCAGGCGGATGTGTGATGTTTAAATTTTGCTCCGATAATCGACCGACTAAAACGGTCCGTCTTTTTGTAGTTGTGTCACGCTGTCTAGCAGATATATATATAAATAATGTCAGTAATCTATGAAGTGGGACAACATTCTATATAACATATAAATATAGCATAGTATTACCTGACATAATATCCTGTGGGTGAATACTGAATCCTTTTCACGCTGTCTCTGGCAAGAGGTGGACCGGGGTCTATGCTGACCCTAAACTGGGGTCCTGACTAGTCCTTCTACCTGGAGGTACTGTTAATGGTACAGAGGTCCAGGCCGCCAGCATAAACCCTGTCTCCTATAAATCCCTGACCACTGTAATCTAGTCCTTAGAAGGACCCTGATTACCACCATAGGGAATGGACAGGTAAAGGTTAATAAACAGTAACGACAAACGAGACAGACAGGGGATAAAGTAAATACTGTCTTGCATACAACATTTAAACACAGAGGGAACACCAAAGGTCTAGGAGATAAACTATAAGCAAGGAGAGGAGAAACAACAAAGGAGCTCTTAGCTTAAGTCTTCTCAGAACCGATCCTATCTGCAGTCTGTATGAATGCTTTCACCGGCATCTAACCAGCAGACTGGCAGCTATATAAAGGAAGCTAATTAGAACATAATCAAAAGCAGCCGGGCGAGGCTGGACCTAGTCTTAGCAAAGAGCTAGGTAAAATTAACTCCCTCATTACCAAACACAAAGAAACAGCAACTCAGCTGCGAGAAGTCAGAATGTGCAATCGCGACAATCTTCGTGGCGATGCACCCATGACAGTACCCCCCCTTCTACGAGGGGCCTCCGGACCCTCAGGGCCAGGTCTGTCCGGGTAAGTCGTGTGGAAGGTCCGAACCAATCGATCTGCGTTAATCTCAGACGCAGAGACCCACGTCCTCTCCTCAGGACCATATCCCTTCCAATGAACCAAATACTGAAGAGACCGGCGATTCAGACGTGAGTCAATGATCTTCAACACTTGAAATTCTAAGTTACCATTGACCACCACTGGAGGAGGAGGTAGAAGTGACGGTATAACTGGCGCCACGTACCTCTTAAGCAACGATTTGTGGAATACATTATGGATTTTAAACGTAGGAGGGAGGTCCAGACGAAATGCCACAGGATTAATTATAGAACTGATCCTGTATGGACCGATGAACCTGGGACCCAGTTTCCAGGAGGGAAATTTGCGTTTTATATTCTTGGTAGACAACCACACCAGATCGTTCACACCTAGGTCCGGACCAGACACTCTCCTCCTATCAGACCTCCGCTTGAAACAGTTCCCCATAGCACTCAGACCATTCAGCACTCCTCTCCAAACTGAAGCAAATGACGACGAGAATCGTTCCTCCTCCGGAACCCCAGATGGACGGGTATGTGGGGTCTTAGAGCGAGCACAAACTCCACAGGACGCGACAAAAGTTATTACCTCTTTATTTAAGTTAGGCCACCAAAACCGGCGAGAAAGGAGATCCACAGTTGCTTTACTCCCTGGATGTCCTGCTAAAGCAGAACTATGATGTGCCTCGATAACTTTTTGTCTTAACTGATTAGGAACAAACAGTTTCCCTGGAGGTCCTACAGGGGCGTCCCCCTGAGCCTCCAACACCTCCTCCTCAAGCTCAGAGCACACAGCCGACACCACCACTCCTTCCTGAAGGATAGGAACCGGGTCATCCGTCTTTCCGGCCCCTGGGAAACTACGAGATAAGGCATCAGGAAGCAATTTTATTGAGCAGTCATACGTGCGATGAGGAGGTAACTTTTGACACCCCTCCTCTGAGAACATCTCCCCAAAGTCCTCCAGAAAAGGAGGCAAAGTCCTAGGCACGACCGCACCGATGACTGTGTTCATGCAGTTATTCTTGCAAAATTCACCCCACTGGCTTATCTTTCTGGATTGCCAATCAATCACTGGGTTATGTTTAGCCAACCAGGGAAGTCCCAACACAATAGGAGTAGGAAGACCCTCCAACACATAACAAGACAACTGTTCTTTATGTATTGCCCCTACTCGAAGGTCTATGTTATGAACAGCTTGTACAAAGCTACCTTGACCGAGAGGTCTGGCGTCAATAGAAAGTATAGGGATCGGTTTGGCCAATACACTCAGTTGCATACCTTGCACCTGGGCAAACCGAGCGTCCACCATATTATCCCCAGACCCACTATCAAGAAGAACAGAAATCCTCTCAACTCTCGCACCAACCACCACCTCCGCAGGCACGAGAAATTGAGACGGACCTGGGGACGAAATACCTACTCCCAGGTTGTCGTCCACCACACAACCTGGGATTAACAGTTTTTCGGAGACTTTTTTGCTCAATGAGGCACGGGAGGGACACCCCCCAACAAAATTTCCCTCTCTCCCGCAGAAGAAACACCTTGTCTTGCGGCGCACCGCTGATTCCCTCCTACAAAATGATGTCCCTCCCAACTGCATAGGTTCCTCAGAACAGACCAGGGGAACCTCAATATAAGGGACTTTAGTAGTGGGTGGAGTCATAACAGGGGACGGAGTTACCTCGCACCTCCCCCGAAGCCGTCTATCAATACGAATAGCAAGAGCCATAGCAGCCTCCAGTGACGGAGGAGAATCATACTGAGCCAAAACATCTTTTAATTTGTCAGATAACCCTTGACAAAACTGGCTCCTAAGAGCTGGGTCATTCCACTGAGTATCTGTGGCCCATCTACGGAACTCAGAAGAAAATTCCTCCGCCGGACGATCTCCCTGCTGTATCCTACGTAACTTCGTTTCAGCAAGGGAGACCCGATCCGGGTCATCATACACCAGACCCAGGGCAGCAAAAAATCGATCTACTGACTGGAGGGCCGGGGAGCCCGGGGTAAGAGAGAACGCCCAGGATTGAGGGTCCCCTTGTAAGAGCGAGATGACAATTCCCACCCTCTGCTCTTCACTCCCCGATGACTGAGGCCGCAGCCGAAAGTATAATTTACATGCCTCCCGGAAGGTAAAAAATTTGTCCCGCCCACCAGTGAACCTGTCCGGGAGAGCAACCTTAGGTTCAGATCTGGTTTGCTCCGGGGGGGACAAAACCTTGGACTTAATGTCCGTAAGCTCCATGGACAACTTCTGCAACTGCAGGGCAAGCTGGGCCACAGGATCCATGGTAGCTGGGGAGAATCTTTAGTATGGCCGGTGAAAATGTCACGCTGTCTAGCAGATATATATATAAATAATGTCAGTAATCTATGAAGTGGGACAACATTCTATATAACATATAAATATAGCATAGTATTACCTGACATAATATCCTGTGGGTGAATACTGAATCCTTTTCACGCTGTCTCTGGCAAGAGGTGGACCGGGGTCTATGCTGACCCTAAACTGGGGTCCTGACTAGTCCTTCTACCTGGAGGTACTGTTAATGGTACAGAGGTCCAGGCCGCCAGCGTAAACCCTGTCTCCTATAAATCCCTGACCACTGTAATCTAGTCCTTAGAAGGACCCTGATTACCACCATAGGGAATGGACAGGTAAAGGTTAATAAACAGTAACGACAAACGAGACAGACAGGGGATAAAGTAAATACTGTCTTGCATACAACATTTAAACACAGAGGGAACACCAAAGGTCTAGGAGATAAACTATAAGCAAGGAGAGGAGAAACAACAAAGGAGCTCTTAGCTTAAGTCTTCTCAGAACCGATCCTATCTGCAGTCTGTATGAATGCTTTCACCGGCATCTAACCAGCAGACTGGCAGCTATATAAAGGAAGCTAATTAGAACATAATCAAAAGCAGCCGGGCGAGGCTGGACCTAGTCTTAGCAAAGAGCTAGGTAAAATTAACTCCCTCATTACCAAACACAAAGAAACAGCAACTCAGCTGCAAGAAGTCAGAATGTGCAATCGCGACAATCTTCGTGGCGATGCACCCATGACAAGTTGTGTGTGACTCCGGCCTAAGTCAAAAATAGGTAAAAGTGGCCTAGTAATTAAAGGGGTTGTATGCTGATGAGCTATCCTTAGGATAGGTAATCAGTGTGATAATGGTGGAGAGATGCCACAGTGTTTAGAAGTAGAATAGAGCCCTTCACTGTATAGTAGCCATTCTCGGGTACTACAGTTCAGCTCAAAGTGAGCTGCAGTACCTCAGAATGGCCACTACCAAGTGTATGGAGCCATTCTGTTCCAGCTCTGCACAGTGCGTATATACGGTCCCAGCGGGAGTAGAAAACTTCTGATCAATGGGTGTTAGGTAGTGTATAGGTGATCAATTTATAACCTTTTAAGGCACAAAACAAATGTTTCAGCTGCAGATGGAAGGAAGAGAGCCACAGTAATTCATTACTGATGGGTAGGCGGAGCCCCAGATCAGGATGACACCTCAGATCAAAAGCGTGTTGACTGGCTGGCTCCTCCAGCTCGGGCTTCTCCTACTCAGCTCCTTCAGTCTAAGATTTGAGGTCTCAGAGGATAGTCGCTGCTGGAAGCAGCTCCTCAGAAGATTTTATATTTTATTTCGGACAAGAGACTTGGATCACCAGTTGGTCTAGAGGTCTCAGGGGTACCAGCGCTGCTGTACCCCAACCTCTCCCTCGGCGGATCTGTATTTACACTATAGTCCCTGCAGAATCTTGCCGGCCCTGGGGGATGAGGAGAGCTTCCCTGGCGGGGACGCAAACCACACGTGCGGTCACTGCGTTCCTCGCCCTGGGGGGAAGCATGGGCACAAGCGCCACAAATCCTGAGGGGTCCCTGTGGCGCTAAGCTGGTGAGTACTCCACACAAATTTTATTATAATAATGTGTGAGTGCTTTAGCGTCTGAGTGGCAGCGCTATTACATGTATGTCAGTATGCTTCAGCGCTGCGGTGACAGCGCTGTTACATGTAGATGTGGTGAACTTTTGTCCGCAGGCAGATACCTGCAGGACAGAGAGGGAGCAGGAGCGAGGGAGTTTGCGCTCAATATTTGAGCCGGCGGGGGGCGTGGCCTAACTCTGCCCGGTCTTTTGTACAGGAAGACGCGCGCTCTGGCGCTTCTCTTCCGACTCCCTCACTACGGCGGCCATTACAAAGGCTCCAGGGCTCCTCAGACCGCTCCTCTCCTCATAGACACCACGGCCAGCTGGGTGAGTGCTGATTCCTCACCCCGCAGCGCAGCGATCGCTATCCTGCAGCTGCAGTCTCACTGGAGACCTGTATATTTAGCTGGGCTCACACAGTATATATTGTGGGGAGTCTGCGACATTAACCCTTCTGAGGGTTATTTCTACCAGCGTTTTTACTGAATACCGCTGGGGTAGCTCTACCTGAAGAGAGCTTTAACCCTTCAGCGATTTAAAAAAAAAAAAAAAAAAAAACGCATATTTTGCGGGTGCTGCCACTTTGACCTGCTAATACAGGTGAGGCATGTCTGAACAGAGTTCAGAAGCCGCGGACCATGTCCCAGTGCCACTGCGGCAATCTGATACGCAGACCTCAACAGCGTCTAGCGCTGCGGTAGACAGTGGTGCAAAATTGGATGATATCGCTCGCTCGATTAACAGCTTGTCTGACCTTTTAGGTCAATATGTGTCTGCTAATTCCTCTCATAGGAAGCGACGCAGGCCGTTACCGGCCTCTACACGAAGCGAGTCAGATGTATCTGATTTGGATGGTGGACAGGGTTCCCCTTTAAGTTCGGATGGAGAAATATCCGATTCAGATGAGAACGAACGGCAGGGGCGTTCTTCTCTGGCGAAACGTACGGAGGCATTGATTGACGCCATGAGAGAGGTTTTACAGTTACCGGAGGTGGTAACTAGTCGTCCTGGTAAATCAGCACGTATGTTCCAGGAGTACCGTACTTCGCGTACAACATTACCAGCTCTGGAGGAGCTTAATAGTGTAATAGAAGAGGAACGTCTGTGTCCAGATAAGCGTTTTCACGGAACGCATTTCTTTGATGCACTTTATCCTTGCTCTGCGGAGTTAAAGGATAATTGGACTTCTGCTCCTGAGGTGGATGTTTCCTTATCCCAGCTTAGTAAATCCTCATTACTCCCTGTTAAAGGGAAGGCGAGTTTGCAGGAGCCGTTGGACAGAAAAACGGAGATGGCGGCAAAATCAAGCTATGAGGCCGCGGGTCATGGATTCCGAGCGGTGCTAGGATCCATGTGTGCTTCTAGAGCTTCTCTAGGCTGGTTGGCACGTCTAAAGACGGCGTTGCAGAACGGATCTTCGTTATCTGATGTACAGGAAATTTGTGAATGGTTAGAAACTGCAGCCTGTTATATCTTTGATGCCGGTCTGGATACGGCATCCCTTCTGGCCAGAGCGCAGTCTACAGCGGTCACAGTCAGAAGAGCTTTATGGCTCAGACAGTGGGCCGGGGACGCAGTTTCCAAACAAGGTTTATTGGCCTTACCTTACAAGGGTGGCCTCCTTTTTGGATCCGACCTCACGGAGCTGATTTCCAAGGCAAAGGCGAAGGAAACAGCATTGCCACAGCGTAGGGCCATGGCTTCGGTGTCTAGCAAGCCTGGTGTCTATAGCGGTCGGCGGTCCTTTCGGGGCCGAGGACGATTCGGTCACTCCTCGTGGGGATCGGGTCGTTCTTCTTCCTCGGGAAAGAAGTCCTCTCAGAAGGCTCGTACTCCCTGGAAGCAGAATTTCCATCAGGACAAGCGGGAATCTGACAAGAAGCCCACCAAGTCGGACTGACGCCAGGGGTCCACTCGAGGACTCTCGAGTGGGGGGTCGCCTGCTTCATTTCAAGGCGATTTGGATGTCTCGCGTTCCAGATTCCTGGGTAACGCGGGTAGTGTCGGCAGGCTATTTCATAGAGTTTTCTTCTCGACCCCCAAATGTTTTTCGTCAGTCTCGCATTCCGTCAGAACCCGAGCTTTTTGTCGCTCTGCAGCGAGAGGTCGAATTTCTGCTACAAAAGGGTGTAATAATACCGGTTCCGTCAGAGGACCGAGGAAAAGGTTTTTATTCCAACCTTTTTGTGGTTCCCAAAAAGGAGAACAAATTTCGCCCGATTCTGGATCTCAAGCGGTCAAACCGGCATGTCCACACCCGAAAATTTTGCATGGAGTCACTTCGCTCTGTTGTAGCAGCTCTGTCACAGAACGATTTTCTGGTGTCAATCGATATTCGCGACGCCTATTTGCATGTTCCCATCGGAAAGGCTCATCAGCGCTTTCTTCGGTTTGCCATAGGACAGGATCACTATCAGTTCGTGGCTCTGCCTTTCGGCCTAGCCTCAGCGCCCAGAGTCTTTACAAAAATTCTGGCGCCCCTCATGGCAATCCTTCGAAGACAGGGGATTACGATTCTTCCTTATCTGGACGATCTTTTGATAGTGGCTTCCTCGGAAGAGGAGGCAGTGACGGCTCGCAATTTGTCTCTTCAGCTTCTGAAGGACTTCGGTTGGCTGGTCAATTGGGAGAAGTCGTTCCTGGAACCATCAAGGGCAATCCTCTTTTTGGGGATGCATCTCGACACGATTCGGACAGTAGTTTCTCTACCGCCGGACAAACAGGCATGTCTTCTTCGACATGTGCAGATTATGAAATCCTCGACAGCAATGTCCCTGCGGAAGTGTATGCGTCTTCTGGGACTGATGGTGGCGTCCATGGAGGCGATTCCTTTTGCCCAGTTTCATTCCAGGGTTCTCCAAAGGTTCATCCTGAGTCGATGGAATCTGTCGCAATCGCTGGATTGCAGTGTCACCATTTCTCGCGCGGTGCGAGATTCTCTAGGATGGTGGTTACGTCCAAGGGCATTCTCCCTGGGGAAGTCCTTCCTCCCTCCGAAGTGGTCAGTCATAACCACCGATGCCAGCTTGACGGGCTGGGGGGGTGTTTGGAACAATCTCTGGATTCAGGGGGTATGGTCATCGGCAGAGTCTGTTCTTCTGATCAACATTCTGGAATTGAGGGCGATTTTCCTTTGCCTCCAGCATTGGACGGTCCCCTTGAGCGGTCAGCCGGTCCGAGTGCAGACAGACAATGCGACGGCTGTCGCATATATCAATCACCAAGGCGGGACAAGGAGCTCCAGACTCATGGTGGAGGTGTCCCGGATTCTGATTTGGGCCGAGGCCAGAGTACCAGCCATTTCTGCGATTCACATTGCAGGGGTTCAGAATGTTACAGCGGACTTTCTCAGTCGCAAGAAGATGGATCCCGGAGAATGGAGTCTCCACCCGGAAGTTTTTGCACTACTGTGCTCCCGTTGGGGAACTCCCCAAGTGGATTTGATGGCATCCAGGTCCAATGCCAAGTTACCGACGTTCATGTCCAGGTACAAGGACCCAAAGGCTGTGGCGGTGGATGCTCTAGTGGCTCAGTGGGATCAGTTCGAGCTAATCTATGTATTCCCGCCGATATCCTTACTTCCTCTAGTACTGCGTCGGATCAGACTAGAGAGAATTCCAGCTATTTTGATAGCTCCAGATTGGCCAAGAAGGATGTGGTTCTCGACAATAATGTCGCTGTCGGCGGCATCTCCTTTTCCACTTCCCCTTCGTCCGGACTTGTTGACTCAGGGGCCCGTTTGTCATCCGGACTTGAAGTCTCTGCATTTGACGGCGTGGCTCTTGAGACCGAAATCTTAACCCGTAGAGGTTTTTCAGCCGAGGTCATTGCTACTCTTCGAGCTGCAAGAAGTCCGGCTACTTCTAGGATTTACCACAAAACTTGGGAAACCTTCTTTTCGTGGTGTTTGGGTTCCTCTCGGAACCCGAGAAAATGTTCCATTCCCAATCTGTTGGCGTTTCTGCAGCATGGGTTAGACAAGGGTTTGGCAGTCAGCACCCTGAAAGGTCAGGTTTCTGCTCTGTCCTTATTGTTTCGGAGAACCATTGCCTCGCATAGGGACGTACTTTCCTTTTTCCGCGGTATAGCTCGTAAGTTTCCGCCGCGGAAGGCGCCTGTGTCTCCTTGGCGGCTCAACCTTGTCTTGGAGGCTCTTCAGCATAAACCTTTTGAGCCTATGGATTCTGCTAGCCTTTCTTTACTTTCTTGGAAGGTGGCCTTCCTAGTAGCGGTCACCTCTTTGAGGAGAGTTTCTGAGTTGGCAGCTCTTTCTTGCTCGCCTCCTTTTCTGGAGTTTTTTCCGGATCATGTGGTGCTTCGCACACGGGTGATTTCCTACCTAAAGTGGTGTCACAATTTCATGTTAACCAGGATATTGTGTTGCCTTCACTCTGTCCGGATCCGAAGAACGCGAAAGAGCGAGCTTTACACACATTGGATTTAGTGCGGGCCTTGAAGTTTTATCTATCTATTACTCAAGGTTTTCGTAAAACGGACTCCCTGTTTGTGGTTCCAGCAGGTCGTCGGCGTGGTCAACGAGCTTCCAAGGATTCTATAGCTCGTTGGATCCGGTCAGCTATTTTGGAAGCTTACCGTCTTGGGGGTGAATCTTGTCCGATCAAGATTCGAGCCCATTCCACGAGAGCTGTGGCTTCATCGTGGGCTTTCCATCAAGGTGCCTCGGCAGTGCAGCTCTGCCGGGCGGCAACTTGGCGCTCTGTCCACACGTTCACAAAGTTTTATAAAGTGGACGTCAGTGCTTCCGCTGATGCAGCCCTCGGACGTAGGGTCCTGCAGGCAGCTGTAGTTTAAAGTTCTAGATGAACTTGTGTTTAGCGCTAGTTGCGCTTTTTTGTTAAGGTTGTTGGGTTTCTGCCTTTTGTTGGTTTTTTCCCACCCTTATTTTTGAACTGCTTTGGGACGTCCCATCAGTAATGAATTACTGTGGCTCTCTTCCTTCCATCTGCAGCTGAAACACGGATTTTGGTAAGAACTTACCTGTAAAATCCTTTTCAGCGAAGGAAGGAAGAGAGACACAGCACCCTCCCAAGGCAGAAGTGTGTTGATGTTTTCAGATGCAGCGCGACCCTTATCTGATTGCGATATCTGGGCTGTGGTCAGCGCGCTAAGGCTCTGTTCCAGCATCGCCAGCTCATCACAGTAGTCAGGTTCAGTGAGTAGTCCCTGGAACTCTGTGGTTTTTGGCTTACTTTGCATGCATAACCTGTATTCTTGTGTTTTCTCTGAAGTTCCTTCAGAAGGGGTTATGTTGCTCCGCTGGTGATCTTGGTCCTTCCCTAAAGCTTTGGTACGACTGAAGGAGCTGAGTAGGAGGAGCCCGAGCTGGAGGAGCCAGCCAGTCAACACGCTTTTGATCTGAGGTGTCATCCTGATCTGGGGCTCCGCCTACCCATCAGTAATGAATTACTGTGTCTCTCTTCCTTCCTTCGCTGAAAAGGATTTTACAGGTAAGTTCTTACCAAAATCCGTGTTTTATTAAGGTGTTAAAAAACACCTTTTTATCCTTGTTTCCTTATATCACCTTGAATGCATACATATTCTTGAGACTGAAGCACCCACTGGCCAAAAACCGTGGCTAATATCCTAGTAGAGTCACGCAATAGTCCGTGTTTCTAGTGAGTCATTCTGTGATTTAGTGCAGGGGATTCTTCAGATCGCCAGTTTTCTATACACAGTGTCAAGGCTCCTGTTACAGAATTGCTCAATTCATCCTCCTCAATAATAAATTTGCAATTTGCTATAAAACTGAAGCATTGCTCGGTAAGGCATGAAATTAGAAAAACAAGGTACTTGCCTTGTCCTCCTGCATACTCCTTCCTTCTGTATCACATCAGCTTTTTATGGTTGCTCATCCCTTTACTTTATTTTTAGTTTGGCTTATTTATGTGCCGCTCTGCATTACAAAGGGTCAAAGCAACATTTCTCTGACATTTGTGTATGGCGAAAAACAGACCCCATCTTGTTATTTTGCATATAAACATTCAAGGGATTCTCTGGCAAGTACAGTACATGTTTTTCAGAATGGGTGTAAAAAAAAAAAAAAAAAATATCCAATACACTGATCTGCTGCCTGACCTGTTCCTAAAGATTCAATCCCCCACTGCTGTCTAATTCCTCCTGCAGCAAGTAGTGCAGCTAATCACTGGTTGAAACAGGTTACTGCTGTAGCCAGTGATTGGCTGCAGTCGTCTATCTGTCATCATCACTGTAGCAGGAAGTAGAGATGGGAGCACAGGTCAGACAGCTGAGGAAGCCTAAAGAAGGCAAGATAACCTCGTGTACTCGTTGAAATGGCTCTTTATACAAGTCCCCGGTTTCTTTGGAAGGGGCATATAGTGGGCATCACTGTCACAATGTGACTGTACGTAAATAGGGAAAGGGGCCCTGCAATATTAATAAGGCTGGGACCCTAACTAACCTTGCTTGCAAAGGTACCTTTAAAGGTGAGGAGGTCTGGGCCACCAGCCTTAATGTTGTCCTGCTATACCCTAAGCTGTCCCCTCCCCCAGGAGACCTGGGACAGAAATGCTATTGTATAAACACGTAAAACAAACAGGGATAACAAAAATCAACTCTCTCCAAAGATAGAGAGGTATATAGGGAAGGGTAGAAATGTACAAACCAAGTGGGACTAGAACAATGAGAAAAGCATACACCCAAAAATAACAATCAACAATCTCCAACAGCAACAACTATCTGCAACTCAGCAACTAGCAAGAAGCTAGGAAGCAAAGCTTTCACTGGCAAGGAAGAGAATGTCTGGCTAGATTTAAAAGGGAGAGGAAATGACAAGGTCAGGAACAGCTGTGAGATGGAACTGCAAGTTTCTAACCAGCATAGAAAGGGTTGTTAACTAGTGATGAGCGAGTGTGCTCATTACTCGAGTTTTCCAAGCATCTCAGTTGTTCTCCAAGTATCTTGGACGTGCTCGGAAATTATGTCTGAGTCCCCGTAGCTGCATGATTTGCAGCTGCTAGACAGCCTGAATACATGCAGTGATTGCCTGTTTGTTAGGGAATCCCCACATGTATTCAGGCTGTCTAGCAGCCGCAAATCATGCAGCTACGGGGACTCAGACATAATTTACGAGCACACCCAAGATACTCGGAGAACACCAGAGCATGCTCGGAAACTCGAGTAATGAGCACACTGGCTCATCACTAGTTAACAACCCTTTCAATGGCCTGAAATTGCAATTGATCACTGTACAAAACTTGGTGATGTATTCCTTTACTGATTGTGGTTCTGGTGACGTAATCATGTAATGACTGTGGTTCTGGTGATGCATTAATGTACTGAAGGTGGTTCTGGTGCTGCATTTATGTATTGATGGTGGTTCTTGGGCTGTATTAATGTTCTGACAGTGATTTTGGCACTGCATTCATGTACTGAGAGTTTTTCAATGTGAGCTTTAAATGTAATTGTTTTTACACCTGTTTCAGTATTAAAAACGTTATTTGAAACCAGGTATAATATTTTTCAGAGCACTCAGAAAAGGCCAAGAGACTGGAGAAATACATGGAGTTGATAAACCATCTTCCAAAAGTAAACCGAGCAACACTGGCTGCGCTGATTGGTCACCTCTATCGGTAATCAGCTTTATCAATGTCATCTTCTGCTTTCTGTATCCCATCTACCCTTCCCCTGTATTCACTTATTTTCCATTTTTTTTTGCCAGGGTCCAGAAATGTGCAGATTTAAACCAGATGTGCACCAAGAATCTGTCACTGTTGTTTGCTCCCAGCCTATTTCAGACGGAGGGAAAAGGAGAACACGAGGTCAAGATAATGGAGGATCTGATTGACAACTATGCCAGTGTCTTCTCTGTAAGTCGAGTCTTTATTTTTTATTGATCAGATGTTTGATGAAAAATTAATTCTAATTTCTACACGACCTTATTTTAACAGAAAAGGCTACAAATTGTAATTAAAGGGTTTGTCTCATGTTTCATATTTTTTACCGTGATGATTCAGAGATCAATCCAGGAATTCCTTTTCTCGTCATTTGAACATTTCTGGGGATATTTAAATCCCCAACCACAGTCATCCCTCCCGTGAACCTGCCCACCACTTCCAGGTGCTTCCCTTTGGCCACCTGGGGTGTACATATACAACATCCCCTATGTCCAATAGTCCTAGGTCATCCATGAGAGTTGGCAAGCATGTTTAATTGGGGCGAAATTTCTGATAGTTTCCCTCACCGTGTATTTAAATACAATGGCAAAAGCAGAGTGGCTTGTTGGTGATGTTTGTGCTCTCCAGTAACACGTCTACCCACTCTCTAGCTTGGGCCATGCGCCTAATTCCCCAAATATTAGGGTACATTTATATACACAGCCCTGAAAGTTTTTTTTAACATTGTATACATTTATAATAGTAATTTCAGAGAATAAGTATAAGGAAAAAAATGGAAGGATCCATGTCACATGTTTACACATAGGGTGTACTATGTGTAATAATCCATTTTGCTGACATTTTTTACGGTGGAGGAATTGTTTTGTCCCTGATTTAGTGTGGGCTCAGGAGCTGAGATTGTGCCATACAGGTCAGGTGCCAGCTGTGTTACACAGCCAGCCCCTCCTTCCGACAACAGCTACGGTTTGAAATGGGTGCAGTTGTCTGTCGAGTTTCTATCACCCTGTTTGTGACGCAATCCCAATGTACAACACAAGGCAAAGAGGGCATACTGAAACCCCTCATTACCGCCATCTTGGTGCCCCTATGAAGCCCACGTCTGTGATTTGGCTTCAAAGGAGATTGTTATTTTTACTATAGCCACAAGTTCAGAACATTTCAGGATATGCCCTGGATTCCAGGATTATGCTCTCTAATTTAGTAACTAAACCAATAAGTAGACTACCAGGATTAATTAGAGACTATAACATGTACATTTACTACAGTCTTTTCTTTTTCTCCAAGATTGATGAAGAGCAAGTGACGCAGATGGATTTAGAAAATAGCCTAATTACCACGTGGAAGGATGTCCAGGTAATGAGCGGTACAGTTAGTGTCGGACACATCTGAATTAATGATATCTTCTCTGCTATGCGGAGTTGGCAAATGCTTAAAGGAGTTGTCTGGGAGCATTTGATTTTTTATACTATGGGCCTAAGAGCTAACAGGTAACTATATGCTTACTATGCCCACCGCCGATCTCTGCCACCACAGAGCAGTCACAGACCACTCCTGCCGGCGATTCAACACATTGACAGAACAAATGCTTCTTTTCCGCTCTGCTCGGATGACAGGGCGTGACTGCCGACATCATGCTGATTCACAGCTGACTGCCTAACTGCAGGGAACAAGCTGTCAATCAGCATGACGTCAGCAGTCACGCCCCTTCAACAGAATAGTCTGGAAAAGGAAGACCTGCTCTGTTGATGTGGAGCAGCAGAATCGCTGGCAGGAGCGGGCCGTGACTGCTCTGAGCCGGCACTGGGTAGAACAGACAGGTAGTTAACAACTTCCTGCCTGTCAGTTCTTAGGCCCATATTAAAGGGATTATTCATTTTTTTATTATTTAAAGTGAACATGACATTTCATTCATGCATCCCGAACCACGAGCAAGCACGAATCAGAACCTGGCTTTTGTGATTTTAGCCAGGTATGTTTTCCTGAAACACTCTCCCTGCTGTACACCAGTTGATAGGTCTCTTAAATTATGAACTGAGGGATGATGGCTCTGATTTGTGCTGTCTGTGGTTCGGGCACCATGAATCTAATGACAGGTTCCCTTTAAAAAAAAAAGTAATCTATAAAAACTCAATAGGACACAAAGTTCATCTGCTTTTTTCTCTTCCATCTATAGCTGTCACAAGCTGGAGATCTTATTATAGAGGTTTACTTGGAAAGGAAGGAGCAAGATTGTTGTGTTACACTAAAGGTCAGTAATCTTTAATCTACTCAAAGGGCTTTTCCGCTCATTTTTAAAGTTAGCAGATTAATGCCATACATAAAAAAGGAAGTCTTACTTCACCGAGGCAGGGGAGCGGATATCTGGTTGACTTTTGAAGGGGGGGGGAGGTTCCCTCTACTTCAGGACTGTAAGCAATGGCCTCCCGATCACCAGTCACCTGATCTCCATGGCCTCAGCGGTCACAATTGGTCATTACCGTCGACTTTGGAGTAGCCGTGCTAGGGCAGAGGGCAAATTCTGGTAGTAAGTCTGATTTCTTTGTTTCTCTTACAAAAATGACTTCTCTGGAAAGAGAGCAGAAAACCCTTTTTAAGGAGCTGTCCCAACTTCTTAAAGGGAATCTGTCAGCATGTTTTAGCTGTCTGATCTGAGAGCAGCCTGATGTAGGCAAAGAGAAGCTAAATCCAAGGATGTGTCACTTAGGTTACTGGGTGCAGCCGTTTTGACACAATCAGAACTTTTAGATTTGTTAATTGCAAAGTAAGCAACCTTCAAAATTACTTTTTAAAAAATCATCCCTATTTTCAAGAACAGAAGGATTTTCAATTTTTTTAAATTCTTTTTTCATTGAAGTATAAGTAGTAAATAAAATGTAGAAACATATTATAAAGTACTGACTTTGAAACATAAGTACAGATAAGGTCAACGGACCAATCAGGCCGTAAAGTAATCAATAAATTATAGAGGCGGGCATGTCCAGATTGTAGGATGGGTGAGGTAAGACAATATTCTAAAAAGATTGGATATATCTAGGGATCAGCAAAGAAGTAAAGGAGGACGTCTAATGGGGAGTGGGAGGAAGGTAGGAAAGGGAAATATCTGAGGCTAGGAAGGATTTTTAATTTAATTGTTTGATGCTCGTCAGTTAGGTTTCTGGCCATTTCTACACTCTACTTTCGAAGGCCGAACTGCTAAGCAAAGCATGCTTACAGGCTCCTTGCAGATGGATTGATGGATCCGGCCAGCTTTCATGTCCTTGACATCTTCTGAGTCTGCCGAGACCAAGCTACCTCTACTATCAGCATCTGACCAGTGGCTCAACCATGCCGCTAGCCGAAACTGTCAATCATCAGAGGGCACCTCCCCCTCCCGAGAAATAGTAATCTGGGAGGCAAGAGAGCAACGTGCTCCTGAAAGCAGACTGTACCATGAGATAACGCCTTTACATCGTACTCATCTTCCCTATCACTTCACAAGATATTTAGATATTGTCCCTTAATGTTATTGAAGGCCAGGTCGACTTTGGGTGTGTATGACCTGTTATCGCTACTTAAAGGGCCACTATTTCAAACCATAATTACTACTGATGAGCAAACATGCTGGGATAAGGTGTTATCCAACCATGCTTGGGTGCTAACCAAGTGTCTTTGGCGTGCTCGAATAATATGTTTGAGTCCCCGCGGCTGCATGTCTTGCTGCTCTTCGACAGCCGCAACACATTCAGAAATTTCCTGTTTGTTAGACAATCCCTGGATGTGTTGCAGCTGTCAAACAGCCACGAGACACGCAGGCACGGGGATTCGAACATATTATTCGAGCACGCCGAAGAGACTCGGTTAGCACATGAGCATGTTCGGACATCTTATCCAAACATGATGGCTCATCACTAATAATTACCTTATTTTTTTATACTGGATGATGTCACTTGGTCACCACATGCCAGTGTTATTTGGGTGCTATATCTTAAGCCATAATACTGGCCCTGGTGTATCTGCCCTTTCCATCAGTGTCTAAAACCTGACACCTCCGGCATCCTGTCACTGAGGTGAAGAAAGTGGTCATATTTTGTAACGTTAATATCCTACTAATAGCCATAGTTAGTGGATAGTGGTACCCATAGCTGTTTCTATGCTGGTGGCTATACTTGTGTATTTGGCCTACTTTACTTTTATCTTGGGTTGGCCTATCCCATGTTACAAGATGACCAGCTTAAAAAAAAAAAAGTGACTTTGTCACGAGATGTCTGTTGCTACAGTTAGGTCCATATATATTTGGACAGAGACAACATTTATCTAATTTTGGTTCTAGACATTACCACAATGAATTTGAAACAAAACAAATCAGATGAAGTTGAAGTTCAGACTTTCAGCTTTCATTTGAGGGTATCCACATTAAAATTGGATGAAGGGTTTAGGAGTTTCAGCTCCTTAACATGTGCCACCCTGTTTTTAAAGGGACCAAAAGTAATTGGACAGATTAAATAATTGTAAATAAAATGTTCATTTCTAGTACTTGGTTGAAAACCCTTTGTTGACAATGACTGCCTGAAGTCTTGAACTCATGGACATCACCAGACGCTGTGTTTCCTCCTTTTTGATGCTCTGCCAGGCCTTCACCGCGGTGGTTTTCAGTTGTTGTTTGTTTGTGGGCCTTTCTGTCTGAAGTTTAGTCTTTAACAAGTGAAATGCATGTTCAATTGGGTTGAGATCAGGTGACTGACTTGGCCATTCAAGAATATTCCACTTCTTTGCTTTAATAAAGTCCTGGGTTGCTTTGGCTTTATGTTTTGGGTCATTGTCCATCTGTAGTATGAAGCGACGACCAATCAGTTTGGCTGCATTTGGCTGGATCTGAGCACACAGTATGGCTCTGAATACCTCAGAATTCATTTGGCTGCTTCTGTCCTGTGTCACATCATCAATAAACACTAGTGACCCAGTGCCACTGGCAGCCATGCATGCCCAAGCCATCACACTGCTTCCGCCATGTTTTACAGATGATGTGGTATGCTTTGGATCATGAGCTGTACCACGCCTTCGCCATACTTTTCTCTTTCCATCATTCTAGTAGAGGTTGATCTTGGTTTCATCTGTCCAAAGAATGTTCTTCCTGAACTGTGCTGGCTTTTTTAGATGTTTTTTAGCAAAGTCCAGCCTAGCCTTTTTATTCTTGATGCTTATGAGTGGCTTGCACCGTGCAGTGAACCCTCTGTATTTAATTTCATGCAGTCTTCTCTTTATGGTAGATTTGGATATTGATACGCCTACCTCCTGGAGAGTGTTGTTCACTTGGTTGGCTGTTGTGAAGGGGTTTCTCTTCACCATGGAGAGCATTCTGTGATCATCCACCACTGTTGTCTTCCGTGGGCGCCCAGGTCTTTTTGCATTGATGAGTTCACCAGTGCTTTCTTTCTTTCTCAGGATGTACCAAACTGTAGATTTTGCCACTCGTTATGTTGTAGCAATTTCTCGGATGGGTTTTTTCTGTTTTTGCAGCTTAAGGATGGCTTGTTTCACCTGCATGGAGAGCTCCTTTGACCGCATGTTTCCTTCACAGCAAAACCTTCCAAATGCAAACACCACACCTCAAATCAACTCCAGCCCTTTTATCTGCTTAATTGAGAATGACATAACGAAGGGATTGCCCACACCTGTCCATGAAATAGCCTTGGAGTCAATTGTCCAATTACTTTTGGTCCTTTTAAAAACAGGGTGGCACATGTTATGGAGCTGAAAAACCTAAACCCTTCATCCAATTTTAATGTGGATACCCTCAAATGAAAGCTGAAAGTCTGAACTTCGACTGCATCTGAATAGTTTTGTTTAAAATTCATTGTGGTAATGTCTAGAACCAAAATTAGATAAATTTTGTCTCTGTCCAAATATATATGGACCTAACTGTATATGTGTCCATGTGTGGCCACCCAGTGTGGATTGCAGTCTGTCAGGATAAGCATATCGCAATATTGCATTGATTTGGAATTGGAGATCTTAGAAAAATTCTCTGAAAGGTAAGGGTGGTTTACAGCAAGATTTCAAATTCAGTTCACTACGGGATGGACTTTCCGATACAATAAAAAGCCATTTTGTCATCATTACCTTTCAGACCCTCACAGCATTTGCCGTATGAATTATGTTATTAGCGTATCCTTCCTTCTTAGGTTTCTCCTGTCATGACCGCCGAAGCTCTCACCAATCAGGTACTGGATATGCGGAATATTCAACCCAGTATGGATATCTGGCTGACATTTGAAGTTTTTGAAAATGGAGAACTGGGTAAGTGATAAAACTGAAGGATCTGTATTTAATACATTTCATTTAGGTCACGTAGAAATATCCAGTAAGTTTATTCCAATAATATTATCCTGTCCTCTTTCCATCAGTTCACATTGGCTCAGTAAAGGGATTGTCATAGTACATTGTTTTTGCGTTATCACCTATCCAAAGGATGGATTATAAAGGTAGGATGTCAGGACCTCACCAATCCCAAGAATGGAGGGTTAAGCATGACCTCCAGGATCAGTGTGGTATCAGTGGCCAGATCTTGAGTATTCATACATTTATATCACCCATCTAAAAGATAGGTGGAAAATGTACTTATTGGGACATCCCCTTTAAAACATCTATGATACATTACTAAAACTATTTAAAGGGTTGTCCGGTCAAAACCGATAAGTCTACAATCACCCTGTGTGACTGTGTAAGGAGAGTCAAAGGTTTTAACCATTTGAATCTTTCATGCTGCTGTGTGTAAATGTATATATTTGTATATATATGCTATGTACTGTATAGTGTCATATTTCTGTGTTCTTTACATGGTATTTTAGATAGACTTAGGTAGGTAGTGCATCCTTTGGGGACATTAGAGGAGGGCACTTGTAGTGTAATGTATATAGGCTGGGTAATTATAGCTTTGCAAAGGATCACTAGTTTGTGGCATATTAGTGGATCCAGTTAGGCTGGCTTCACACATCCGGCGGGCGCCTTGCGGCGCCCCCGGCATTTTCCCGCAGCGCCGCATCTGAAAATCTGATGCGCCGCATGCGGCTTTTTTCGCATTGACATGCATTAGCGCCGGATGGCGCCGCATGTCAATGCGTTGCATGCGGTTTTGTCCGGATGCGGCGCAAATGTACATTGCGGCGTCCGGAAAAAACGCTGCATGTAACGTTTTTTGTTTTTGCCGGATGGTCTCTTATCGCTCCAAGCATCAGAAACCATCCGGCAAAAAACCGCATTTTGGGCGCCGGAAGTGTGAAAGCTTTTCACATGCGGCGCTGCGGCAAAATGCCGGGGGCGCCGCCAGGCGCCCGCCGGATGTGTGAAAGAGGCCTTAGAGAGTTATTAGATGGTCAGTGTAGTACAGTGGTAGGACACAAGGTGGGGGCATTGAGCACATCCAGTGTAGTGTAGACTTGTAAGACACCCAGGGGTTAAGTAAGTGAAGTGTGGGATTTAGTGTAAGGGACTTCCTAGAAAGTGGGAGTCAGGGGTGGACCCTGCTAATGTTAGGACGTCCATGATCCCGAGCTGTGCAACTGACACAAGAAGTGAATACAGTGAAGGGTACCAGCAACCGTACTGAAGCCGGTGAATATGTCACCATGGGAACTTTAGCCAAAGTCTGTGGGCTGACGAATCAGTAGTGCCAGTGGTACAGCCACTGTGGGAATGCTCAGCAGAAGTCTGCGTGCTTGGACAGTAGAAGCGAGTGGGCCACCAGCGAGCATGCAGGCAGGATAACCAAAAGGGGGTGGACGACCTAGTAGATGTGTACAGTATTTCCTTGACTGGATTGAGGTATTCTTCAGAGAAAAAAATCGAAGTGCCGTTTTCGCCGGGCTTCTTGTCACAATTTTACTCTGTGGTCCATTCTGATGTAGTAGAAGAGAAGAAGCGGCGTTGTGGAAGATGTATTGCTGGTATCGTGTCAGACGCGCTAATTGTGTCTTGGATGTGCTATGTCCAGAGGAAAATAAAGCTAAACTGTTTAACGTTGTTCTGGACTCTGACTCAGATCATTTATACTCTGAAATGGTGAGAACTACCCCAAGGATGAAGCAGCTGCCAGCGTAAAGAATACAGATAATGTTGGTGATTCCACCCCTGGGCCAACTCTTTACAACTGCAGTTATTGAAAACTTCCAGATATGACCAGGGCACATTTGAGATGGACCGAGTCGAACTGGGAATTGTAAAGGACTTCGACCTACTCGGATCAAACAAGATGCAGCGACCACACCGGAAGTCAATGGGAGAATAGCTGTGGGCAAATCATCAATGAAGTCACTGGACAACGTCTTCAAATCGAGGAACATTTCACTGGCAATGAAGACATGACTCGTACATTCAGTAGTCTGATCTTTTCTGTAGTATCATATGGATGCGAAACCTGAAAGATAAAGAAACCAGACAGAAGAAGAATCAACGCCTTTGAAATGTGGTGCTGGAGAAGGATTTTATCATGGATGGCAAGAAAAACAAACAAATCAATTTTGGGACAAATCAAGCCAGACGTGATACTTGAAGCAAGGATCACCAAGTTACGACTTGCCTATTTTTGGACACATCACATTAAGAGAGCAATCACTGGAGAAGGACATAATGGTCGGAAGAATAGAAGGAACAAGGCGTAGAGGAACAACCTCAACCGATGGCTTGATACAATCAAGATAACGGCAGAGAAGACCTTGGTGGACCTATGTAGGCTTGCACAAGATCAATCTTCCTATAAAACCTTCATCTATCAAGTCCCCATGGCGTAAGATCGCGCTGAAGGCCATTAAATAAATCAATAAGTTATTTGTCTTGATATTTTTCATACATAAAAAAGTGATTTTTTTTATACTGTTTCATTTCCCAGTTCATTCTCATTTAGAAGTTGCTTTTAACTGCTGCTCAACAAATATCCATTCACTATATTCAAGCAGCCTGTGTACATCAATTCCACTGGCTGAGTACAGAAGTGTGAAGCAGAAAGGCTCAAACAGGGAATTTGCCGTATACAGACTATTTTTTTTAATGTGTAGTGAGCTTTGCTGAGCAGCAGTTAAAAGCAGATTGTAAATGAGCATGAACTGAGCATTGAAAGCACTGCAGCATAGTGTTTGGGAGAGAAAAAAGCAAAATAAGGTAATGAAGTATATTGAAAAAATGTAATATTGTGCAATACCCGGAGGATAATGAAATAATAAGAAAACGTAATTACTGTTTAATCCTTGTGGGTGCAGATGCAGTGGCTGCACACTGTCTTTGGTATCTGAGCAGGTCCATGTTTGCTCAGGGCTTTTTACAAGTTTTGCATTGGAGCCGTGGCAATTTTTGGATTCCACACGTGAGCTGTGTTATATGCACACAAATTGTGCTTACATTATTTATCTATTACCTTTATATAGAGAGGCCGTTACATCCAAAGGAGAGGGTCCTGGAGCAAGCTCTGCAGTGGTGCAAGTTGGCTGAGCCCAGTTCTGCATTTCTGCTTGTAAGAAGATCTCTGTTGGTGAAGGAAGTTGTCTTTTCACAGGTAAACTCCAGCTGAAGCTCTCCTAATATCTCTGTGTAAGTTGCTTTGTAAAAGGGAGTCATTATGGGGTCCATAACATTGCACAGGTTACAGCATCCTCCATATTATTACTAATACACAATATTATGCTGTCTGTTGCCTGACACACAGCTAATCCTTTCTGTAAGAGCATTAAAGGGATTAATCTACATCTTCATGTGTATACATATTTGGGACATTATTAATGGAGTCTGTCACCAGGTATTTCTCCTAATCTGAGAGCAGATAATGTAGAGACAGAGAACCTAATTCCAGTGATGAGTCACTTATTGGGCTGCTTAGTGTAGTTTTTATAAAAAATAATTGTTTTATCAGCAGGAGAATATCACTAGAGAACTAGTAAACCTGATGTCATGTAGTTCTCCATATTCAAGAGCTCTGTATAACTCCTCCCTCAGCGCTGATTGGTAGCTATCTGTGAACACTGCGCATAATCAGTGGTGTAGGCGGGGTTAAACAGAGCTTAATATTCAGAGAACGGCTAGATCTGCAGCAGATAAAACAGTGATTGTATCAAAATTACAGCAAGCAGCCCAGTAAGTGACATATTTCTGGAATCAAGGTCTCTGCCCTATATCATGCTGCTTTCAGAGGGGGTAACACAAACCTGATGACAAATTCCATTTAACCCCTTCACGACTGATGTCACATATTTATGTCATCACCCATGTCCCTGCTTTCTACTATCAGCCCATAACTTTCCTCACTGATTTAATCAGCCATCAAGTGCCTCTAACAGCCGTGGGTGGATCCGACAGCTGTCAATCATTTAACACACTCGCAGAAAGGAACCCGCCCATCGGTTTCTCCCATCACATGATCGCGGGCACTGATGGCGGGTTCATTGATGCCTGCAGCCGGTTTTCATAAGAGATTGTGATTTTTGCTGAAGCCCTGCTGTGTATAGCACAGGCAATCGGACTATCGCGGCTTCAAGTCTCCTAAGGGGACTATTAAATATTGTAAAAAAAAAATACACAAAAGTTCAAATAATCCCTTTTTGCCCCTTTAAAAATAAAGCAATTAAAAAAATAAACATATTTGGTATTGCCGCTTTCAGAAATGTCATTCTATCAAAATATAAAATAAATTAATCTGATTGGTAAACTATGTAACGATAAAAAAAACCTCCAGAATTATCATATTACCAGGAATATAGTGAATAAAGAAAACAAAAACATCATTGCGGAATTGCACTTTTTTGCAAATTCATCGCACTTGCATTTTTTTTCCCGTTTTCCAGTACTCTATATGCAAGAATGAATGGCCTCAATTCCAAAAAATACAACTTGTCACATAAAAAACATGTCCTCATATGGCTATATGGCTGGAAAAAAGGCAGGAAAAAAGTGACAAATGGAAAATCACACATGAGTGAAGGAGTTAAAGAGGATTTGTCAGGAGGGTTTGATGCCTCAAAGTATTTATCTGCATGTAGCTCTTTCAAAGACTAGTCCAGCAATACTCTTATGTGGCCTGTTAGTTCTGAGAAATCAGCATTTGAATTGATATGCAAATGAGGCTGTAGATCTGAAGTCTCTGTCACTCCAGCTCTATTCCCCGCCCAGCACCACCTTTTCCTAAATGATTGACATCTCTATGCTGTGTAACTTTTGGGAAAGGAGCTATCAGTCAAGGAGGAGAAGGTGGCACTGTGCGGGGTGTAGAGCTGGAGTGGCATAGGCTTCAGATCCTTTTTTTTATTATAAGATGGCAACTGACAAAATCGCTGGGGTACATGCTAAACCCCATTATTAATCTTTATTTGTAAACAAATTATTATTACAATTGATTTAAATTCTTGTTAGGTGCAAAAAGAGAGACCCCAAAGTGTGGATTAATTGAAGTGCAGAGAGAGGAATCCCCGAAGCTGCTGTCCAGCAAGTTCCAGGAAAGATACTTCGTTATCAGGGATCGTAAGCTGCTGCTGCTTAAGGAGAAGAAGGTAAGTGTCTGAGAGACTGTTATATATTGGGGATCTGCGTAATGCATCATTCAGGGGCCACTTTCCCAGATAGAACTTTACCCGGCTCAAATGTCTGTGTGGTTTTGTGGGCCGAGTGTCCACCAAAAGAAAAAATGGGGTCATGTCTGTCTTTGATCAAAGATCATTTTTCCTTCTTGCAAAACAAACAAGCAAAGGCCTATATGAGGTCTTAAAGGGAATCTGTCACCCTATTTTTCGAGTATAAGATGCGACCACCGCCATCAGGGGCTTATCTACAGCATTCTGTAATGCTGTAGATAAGCCCCCGATGTCACCTGAAAGAGAAGAAAAACAAGTTTATTTATACTCACCCAGGGCGTTCCGCCGTCCGGTCCGATGGGTGTCGCGGTCCGGTTCGGCGCCTCCCATCTTCAGCAAAGCTGTCCTCTTCTTTGTGACCCGTCGCGGCTCCTGCGCAGGCACACTGATCTGCCCTTGTGAGGGCAGAGCAAGTACTGCAATGCGCAGGCGCCGGGAAAGGTCAGAGAGGTCCGGCGCCTGCGCACTGCAGTACTCTGCTCTGCCCTCCCCAGGGCAGATCATTGCGCCCTGCGCAGGAGCCGCGATGGAACAACAAAAAGGAAGACTTCTTCGCTAGAAGATGGAGGCCCAGGACCGGACCGCGACACCTATCGGACCGGACGGCGGTCTGCCCCTGGGTGAGTATAATATAACTCATTTTTCTTCTCTTTCATGTGACATCGGGGCTCATCTACAGCATTACAGAATGCTGTAGATAAGCCCCTGATGCCGGTGGTCGCATCTTAAACTCGAAAAAAGGGGTGACAGATTCCTTTTAAAGGGGTCGCCCAGTCATAAATTACAAGTCTGCGGACTTGCGAATCTTCACATCACATGCAATTGCGCTGTGAGGAGTCTCCAGTGCCGGCGGTATGTGATATGCACAATCTGACTAGACTTTCTGGCCTTGCTCAATACACTTGCTTGAATGAGGCCGAGCCCTTCTAGTCGGACTGGGCTGGGACTATGCATATTGCATCCTTGGGGTCATGTGCACAATGCGAGGATTCACAAGTCTTCACAGTTCACATACAGCGACTGCAGACTGTATTTAAGACAGAAATCCCTTTTTAAATAGTAAAATACAAAGTATTTCCATTCTCCTGCAGATACAGACAGCCAATTTTAAAGTTAATGGTAAGAATGTATTCAGTGAATTGATTCTTCACACTTTATGCACCAAACTTATCTGATATTATAATCTTTGGGTCCTTATCTTACAGAGTTCCAACCCAGAGAGAGAATGGTCACTTGAAAATGCCAAAATTTACATGGGGATTCGAAAAAAATTGAAACCTCCAACCCAGTAAGGAGTTTCCCCTATTAAAGAATGTCTTCATAATAGTCAATGAATCACATTTCTTATGGCCCAGATTCATCAAACAGTTTTCGACAAGTTCCAAAATTTTTGTGCAACTCATAGTTGTGCAAATATTTTGTGACTTTCTGAGCTTTTTCACCAACTTTGACAACTTTTTTAAAAATAAATAGAGCTTAGTGGGGAAAGGATGTGGCCCAGCGCAGGCGCGAAATGATCATCGTTTTATGCCACAAAAGTTGTGTGAATCATAATAGAATGTGCTGCCTTCACTACGTGAGTCATTTCTTACCTGTCACATAGTCGCTGACCGTGTGCCAAAGTCTTTAAGGGTGCACTCCTCTTAATGATCTTGTTGCACCCCATCTATGACCCCAATCACCTCCTGTTTTGTCTAGCTTTTGTATTGTTTGCCTTTTTATTTTATTGCACCCAATTAATTATTCTATTTGCGCCTGTTTTTTGTTTTTTTGTGGCGGATTTCGCGATTCCAGATGTTAACACCCAATTCTCAATTACTCCATTTTTTTAAAAGTCCCAAAATTGGATAACAACTACACTCCAGTCCATTCCTTCATGGTTTTAAAGGGGACCTGTCATGTAAAAAAAAACACTTTAACCTGCAGATATGTGGTTAATCTGATGGTTACCAGCGTTCTGAAACTCCCCCTGCCACAGTACTGAAGAGTCCCACTGCCAGGAGAAAATGAACTTTTTTTCTCCCGGCAGCCTCGGGCTTTCAGGCTCAGTGGAGCTGGCGTGGCTTCATTGTGCTGGACGTGTGGTTACGAGTGGTCACTGAAGCCGCACCTCTATGACTGAAAGCCCAAAGCTGTCTGTAAGGATTAAAGTTAATTTCTCCTCGACAGCAGGCTTTCAGTGCTAGTCCCAAGCACTTCAGAATGCTATTAATCTGCAGATTAACCCCATATCTTCCGTTTAAAGCCTTTTTTTTTACTACTTTTTTCCTTTAAGCACATCTTTTCCAAAAGTCGCATGTTTTGTGACATTTTGAAAAAAATTTTGTTTTTGCTCAACAAGTTCCAAAAACCTTAATGATAAAAAAAGCCAATTTTTAACTTTGTTCTAAATACATGAATCACATGCACCATTTTGATGGATTTGGTGCAGTAAACATCACTAAACATCAACAAGTACCACAAAAAAAGAAAAGGAAAGTGACTTGGGGAAAAAAAAGTTCAAATCATAAACTGGGTACATATGCGTTTTGTGGTTTTCGTATAGAAACGCCTCCGTGTGTGTAAAACGGCTAGCCCGAGTCATCATGGCGGTACAGTACACCCATTCCCTTTGATTGATTGCACCACATTGATGACTTCAGCGCATTCATCTATGAAATCCAGCGCAGACACTTGCAGGATCCGGGTCCAGAACCCTCTGTTATACACAGTGAGCTTGATGCACATGGCAGAGGCGTTCTGAACCCGATCATGGAAGTGCTGCACTGGATTTCAAAGATGTCTGCGCTGGAGCGGGCAATGGGCATTTTTGGTCAGGGATGACTCAGTGACTTGTCCAGGATACTGTACCACCACAATGACTCGGCTAAGGCTATGTTCACAAGTTGATTTTTTTACTTCTATAAGTTCTGCAGCCAAAACCTAATCTCTCGGCATTAAAAAAAAGCTGCAGACAAAATGCAGGTTTTGCTGACTTTTTACTGCTTTTCCTGCTACGTAATTTTTCCTGTGTTTTTCATGATCCCAAAGTTCAGCTTTGTTTCACCTTGCAAACATAAATAATACAAGGCGTTAAGTCACTAATGCAAAAAGTTACGTGAAACCTGAACCATTTTGGAAAAAAGGGAAATTTGATCAAATTATTTATGTCTTAAAATTTCTGAGCAAAAAAGCAGGATTCATATATGAAGCACAGCCATAAATTAAGGTTACATGATTCATGAAAAATACACATTGCAAATGTAAAAACAGTGGGTGAAGTTGAATTGGTCAGGCATTGTTTTACCTAACACATAGTAGGGCATTGAGTTGATAGGGCATTGTTCACTTTCACACATAGGTAGAGTGTTGAATTGGTCGGCATTGTTTACCTAACGCATAGCAGGTGTTAATTGGTCGGACATTGTTTACCTAACACATAAGTAGGCATTGAGTTGATGGGGAATTGTTCACTTTGACACATAGGTAGGGTGCTGAATTTGTCAGGCATTGTTTAGTAACACATAGGTAGGATGTTGAATTGTCGGCATTGTTTACCTAACACATAGGTAGGGTGTTGAATGGTCGGGCATTGTTACCTAACACATAGGTAGGGTGTTGAATTGGTTGGTCATTTGTTACCTTACACATAGGTAGGATGTTGAATTGGTAAGGCATTATTTACCTAACACATAGGTAGGATGTTGAATTGGTAAGGCATTGTTTACCTAACACATAGTGGGTGTTGAATTGGTCGGTCATTGTTTACCTAACACATAGGTAGGATTTGAATTGGTTGGGCATTGTTAATCTAACACATAGGTAGGGCATGAGTTGATTGGGGAATCGTTCACTTTCACACATACTGTAGGTAGGGGGCTGAATTGGTCAGGCATTGTTTACGTAACACATAGGTAGGATGTTGAATTGGTCAGGCATGTTTACCTAACACATAGGTAGGGTGTTGAATTTAGGGCATTGTTTACTTAACACATAGGTAGTTTGTTGAATTGG
>JARQOD010000004.1:36972222-37008981 GCA_033576555.1 Oophaga sylvatica
CTGAAGTCATTACCATTTATACTGTATGAGAGCGCAGCACTGAAGTCATTACCATTTATACTGTATGAGAGCGCAGCACTGAAGTCATTACCATTTATACTGTATGAGAGCGCAGCACTGAAGTCATACCATTTATACTGTATGAGAGCGCAGCACTGAAGTCATTACCATTTATACTGTATGAGAGCGCAGCACTGAAGTCATACCATTTATACTGTATGAGAGCGCAGCACTGAAGTCATTACCATTTATACTGTATGAGAGCGCAGCACTGAAGTCATACCATTTATACTGTATGAGAGCGCAGCACTGAAGTCATTACCATTTATACTGTATGAGAGGCAGCACTGAAGTCATTACCATTTATACTGTATGAGAGCGCAGCACTGAAGTCATACCATTTAACGTATGAGAGCGCAGCACTGAAGTCATTACCATTTATACTGTATGAGAGGCAGCACTGAAGTCATTACCATTTATACATGTATGAGAGCGCAGCACTGAAGTCATTACCATTTATACTGTATGAGAGCGCAGCACTGAAGTCATCTACCATTTATACTGTATGAGAGCGCAGCACTGAAGTCATCACCATTTATACTGTATGAGAGGCAGCACTGAAGTCATACCATTTATACTGTATGAGAGCGCAGCACTGAAGTCATCACCATTTATACAGTATGAGAGCGCAGCACTGAAGTCATTACCATTTATACTGTATGAGAGCAGCACTGAAGTCATTACCATTTATACTGTATGAGAGCGCAGCACTGAAGTCATTACCATTTATACTGTATGAGAGCGCAGCACTGAAGTCATTACCATTTATACTGTATGAGAGCGCAGCACTGAAGTCATTACCATTTATACTGTATGAGAGCGCAGCACTGAAGTCATTACCATTTATACTGTATGAGAGTGCAGCACTGAAGTCATCACCATTTATACTGTATGAGAGCGCAGCACTGAAGTCATTACCATTTATACTGTATGAGAGGCAGCACTGAAGTCATACCATTTATACTGTATGAGAGCGCAGCACTGAAGTCATTACCATTTATACTGTATGAGAGTGCAGCACTGAAGTCATCTACCATTTATACTGTATGAGAGCGCAGCACTGAAGTCATCACCATTTATACTGTATGAGAGTGCAGCACTGAAGTCATTACCATTTATACTGTATGAGAGCGCAGCACTGAAGTCATTACCATTTATACTGTATGAGAGCGCAGCACTGAAGTCACTACCATTTA
Source organism: Oophaga sylvatica (assembly GCA_033576555.1). Classification (NCBI taxonomy): domain Eukaryota; kingdom Metazoa; phylum Chordata; class Amphibia; order Anura; family Dendrobatidae; genus Oophaga; species Oophaga sylvatica. The sequence goes on from JARQOD010000004.1 coordinate 36,973,479, forward strand.
CACTGTATGAGAGCGCAGCACTGAAGTCATTACCATTTATACGTTATGAGAGCGCAGCACTGAAGTCATTACCATTTATACTGTATGAGAGCGCAGCACTGAAGTCATACCATTTATACTGTATGAGAGCGCAGCACTGAAGTCATTACCATTTATACTGTATGAGAGCGCAGCACTGAAGTCATTACCATTTATACTGTATGAGAGCGCAGCACTGAAGTCATACCATTTATACTGTATGAGAGCGCAGCACTGAAGTCATACATTTATACTGTATGAGAGCGCAGCACTGAAGTCATTACTATTTATACTGTATGAGAGCGCAGCACTGAAGTCATTACTCATTTAACTGTATGAGAAGCGCAGCACTGAAGTCATTACCATTTATACTGTATGAGAGCGCAGCACTGAAGTCATTACCATTTATACTGTATGAGAGGCAGCACTGAAGTCATTACCATTTATACTGTATGAGAGCGCAGCACTGAAGTCATTACCATTTATACTGTATGAGAGCGCAGCACTGAAGTCATCACCATTTATACAGTATGAGAGCGCAGCACTGAAGTCATTACCATTTATACTGTATGAGAGCGCAGCACTGAAGTCATTCACCATTTATACTGTATGAGAGCGCAGCACTGAAGTCATACCATTTATACTGTATGAGAGCGCAGCACTGAAGTCATTACCATTTATACTGTATGAGAGCGCAGCACTGAAGTCATTACCATTTATACTGTATGAGAGCGCAGCACTGAAGTCATTACCATTTATACTGTATGAGAGCGCAGCACTGAAGTCATTACCATTTATACTGTATGAGAGCGCAGCACTGAAGTCAATACCATTTATACTGTATGAGAGCGCAGCACTGAAGTCATTACCATTTATACTGTATGAGAGCGCAGCACTGAAGTCATTACCATTTATACTGTATGAGAGCGCAGCACTGAAGTCATTACCATTTATACTGTATGAGAGCGCAGCACTGAAGTCATACCATTTATACTGTATGAGAGCGCAGCACTGAAGTCATTACCATTTATACTGTATGAGAGCGCAGCACTGAAGTCATTACCATTTATACTGTATGAGAGCGCAGCACTGAAGTCATTACCATTTATACTGTATGAGAGCGCAGCACTGAAGTCCATTACCATTTAACTGTATGAGAGCGACAGCACTGAAGTCATTACCATTTATACTGTATGAGAGCGCAGACTGAAGTCATACCATTTATACTGTATGAGAGCGCAGCACTGAAGTCATTACCATTTTATACTGTATGAGAGCGCAGCACTGAAGTCATTATACCATTTATACTGTATGAGAGCGCAGCACTGAAGTCATACATTTATACTGTATGAGAGCGCAGCACTGAAGCATTACCATTTATACAGTATGAGAGCGCAGCCTGAAGTCATTACATTTATACTGTATGAGAGCGCAGCACTGAAGTCATACCATTTATACGTATGAGAGGCGAGCACTGAAGTCATTACCTATTTATACTGTATGAGAGGCAGCACTGAAGTCATTACCATTTATACTGTATGAGAGCGCAGCACTGAAGTCATACCATTTAACTGTATGAGAGGCAGCACTGAAGTCATTACCATTTATACTGTATGAGAGGCAGCACTGAAGTCATACCATTTATACTGTATGAGAGCGCAGCACTGAAGTCATACCATTTATACTGATGAGAGCAGCACTGAAGTCATTACCATTTATACTGTATGAGAGCGCAGCACTGAAGTCAATACCATTTATACTGTATGAGAGCGCAGCACTGAAGTCATACCATTTAACTGTATGAGAGCCAGCACTGAAGTCATTACCATTTATACTGTATGAGAGCGCAGCACTGAAGTCATTACATTTAACTGTATGAGAGCGCAGCACTGAATCATTACCATTTATACTGTATGAGAGCGCAGCACTGAAGTCATTACCATTTATACTGTATGAGAGCGCAGCACTGAAGTCATACCATTTATACTGTATGAGAGCGCAGCACTGAAGTCATTACCATTTATACTGTATGAGAGCGCAGCACTGAAGTCATACCATTTATACTGTATGAGAGCGCAGCACGAAGTCATTACCATTTATACTGTATGAGAGCGCAGCACTGAAGTCATTACCATTTAACTGTATGAGAGCGCAGCACTGAAGTCATTACCATTTATACTGTATGAGAGCGCAGCACTGAAGTCATTACCATTTATACTGTATGAGAGCGCAGCACTGAAGTCATTACCATTTATACTGTATGAGAGCGCAGCACTGAAGTCATTACCATTTATACTGTATGAGAGTGCAGCACTGAAGTCATCACCATTTATACAGTATGAGAGCGCAGCACTGAAGTCATTACCACTTATACTGTATGAGAGCGCAGCACTGAACTCTTCACCATTTATACTGTATGAGAGCGCAGCACTGAAGTCATTACCATTTATACTGTATGAGAGTGCAGCACTGAAGTCATCACCATTTATACATTATGAGAGCGCAGCACTGAAGTCATCACCATTTATACTGTATGAGAGTGCAGCACTGAAGTCATTACCATTTATACTGTATGAGAGCGCAGCACTGAAGTCATTACCATTTATACTGTATGAGAGCGCAGCACTGAAGTCAATACCATTTATACTGTATGAGAGCGCAGCACTGAAGTCATTACCATTTATACTGTATGAGAGCGCAGCACTGAAGTCATTACCATTTATACTGTATGAGAGCGCAGCACTGAAGTCACTACCATTTATACTGTATGAGAGTGCAGCACTGAAGTCATCACCATTTATACTGTATGAGAGTGCAGCACTGAAGTCATTACCATTTATACTGTATGAGAGTGCAGCACTGAAGTCATTACCATTTATACTGTATGAGAGCGCAGCACTGAAGTCACTACCATTTATACTGTATGAGAGCGAAGCAATGAAGTCATTACCATTTACACTGTATGAGAGCGAAGCACTGAAGTCATTACCATTTACACTGTATGAGAGCGCAGCACTGAAGTCATTACCATTTATACTGTATGAGAGCGCAGCACTGAAGTCATTACCATTTATACTGTATGAGAGCGCAGCACTGAAGTCATTACCATTTATACTGTATGAGAGCGCAGCACTGAAGTCATTACCATTTATACTGTATGAGAGCGCAGCACTGAAGTCATCACCATTTATACAGTATGAGAGCGCAGCACTGAAGTCATTACCACTTATACTGTATGAGAGCGCAGCACTGAACTCATCACCATTTATACTGTATGAGAGCGCAGCACTGAAGTCATCACCATTTATACTGTATGAGAGTGCAGCACTGAAGTCATTACCATTTATACTGTATGAGAGCGCAGCACTGAAGTCATTACCATTTATACTGTATGAGAGCGCAGCACTGAAGTCAATACCATTTATACTGTATGAGAGCGCAGCACTGAAGTCATTACCATTTATACTGTATGAGAGCGCAGCACTGAAGTCATTACCATTTATACTGTATGAGAGCGCAGCACTGAAGTCACTACCATTTATACTGTATGAGAGTGCAGCACTGAAGTCATCACCATTTATACTGTATGAGAGTGCAGCACTGAAGTCATTACCATTTATACTGTATGAGAGTGCAGCACTGAAGTCATTACCATTTATACTGTATGAGAGCGCAGCACTGAAGTCACTACCATTTATACTGTATGAGAGCGAAGCACTGAAGTCATTACCATTTACACTGTATGAGAGCGAAGCACTGAAGTCATTACCATTTACACTGTATGAGAGCGCAGCACTGAAGTCATTACCATTTATACTGTATGAGAGCGCAGCACTGAAGTCATTACCATTTATACTGTATGAGAGCGCAGCACTGAAGTCATTACCATTTATACTGTATGAGAGCGCAGCACTGAAGTCATTACCATTTATACTGTATGAGAGCGCAGCACTGAAGTCATCACCATTTATACAGTATGAGAGCGCAGCACTGAAGTCATTACCACTTATACTGTATGAGAGCGCAGCACTGAACTCATCACCATTTATACTGTATGAGAGCGCAGCACTGAAGTCATCACCATTTATACTGTATGAGAGTGCAGCACTGAAGTCATTACCATTTATACTGTATGAGAGCGCAGCACTGAAGTCATTACCATTTATACTGTATGAGAGCGCAGCACTGAAGTCAATACCATTTATACTGTATGAGAGCGCAGCACTGAAGTCATTACCATTTATACTGTATGAGAGCGCAGCACTGAAGTCATTACCATTTATACTGTATGAGAGCGCAGCACTGAAGTCACTACCATTTATACTGTATGAGAGTGCAGCACTGAAGTCATCACCATTTATACTGTATGAGAGTGCAGCACTGAAGTCATTACCATTTATACTGTATGAGAGTGCAGCACTGAAGTCATTACCATTTATACTGTATGAGAGCGCAGCACTGAAGTCACTACCATTTATACTGTATGAGAGCGAAGCACTGAAGTCATTACCATTTACACTGTATGAGAGCGAAGCACTGAAGTCATTACCATTTACACTGTATGAGAGCGCAGCACTGAAGTCATTACCATTTATACTGTATGAGAGTGCAGCACTGAAGTCATTACCATTTATACTGTATGAGAGCGCAGCACTGAAGTCACTACCATTTATACTGTATGAGAGCGCAGCACTGAAGTCATTACCATTTATACTGTATGAGAGTGCAGCACTGAAGTCATTACCATTTATACTGTATGAGAGTGCAGCACTGAAGTCATTACCATTTATACTGTATGAGAGCGCAGCACTGAAGTCACTACCATTTATACTGTATGAGAGTGCAGCACTGAAGTCATCACCATTTATACTGTATGAGAGCGCAGCACTGAAGCCATTACCATTTATACTGTATGAGAGCGCAGCACTGAAGTCACTACCATTTACACTGTATGAGAGCGAAGCACTGAAGTTATTACCATTTATACTGTATGAGAGCGCAGCACTGAAGTCATTACCATTTATACTGTATGAGAGTGCAGCACTGAAGTCATCACCATTTATACTGTATGAGAGTGCAGCACTGAAGTCATTACCATTTATACTGCATGAGAGCGCAGCACTGAAGTCATCACCATTTATACAGTATGAGAGTGCAGCACTGAAGTCACTACCATTTACACTGTATGAGAGCGCAGCACTAAAGTCACTACCATTTACACTGTATGAGAGCGCAGTACTGAAGTCATTACCATTTATACTGTATGAGAGCGCAGCACTGAAGTCATTATTACCATTTATACTGTATGAGAACGCAGCACTGAAGTCATTATTACCATTTATATTGTATGAGAGCGCAGCACTGAAGTCACTACCATTTATACTGTATGAGAGCGCAGCACTGAAGTCATTACCATTTATATTGTATGAGAGCGCAGCACTGAAGTCACTACCATTTATACTGTATGAGAGCGCAGCACTGAAGTCACTACCATTTATACTGTATGAGAGCACAGCACTGAAGTCATCACCATTTATACAGTATGAGAGTGCAGCACTGAAGTCATTATCACTTATACTGTATGAGTGCACAGCACTGAAGTCATTACCATTTATACTGTATGAGAGCGCAGCACTGAAGTCATTATTACCATTTATATTGTATAAGAGCGCAGCACTGAAGTCATTACCACTTATACTGTATGAGAGCGCAGCACTGAAGTCATTACCATTTATACTGTATGAGAGCGCAGCACTGAAGTCATTATTACCATTTATATTGTATGAGAGCGCAGCACTGAAGTCAATATTACCATTTATATTGTATGAGAGCGCAGCACTGAAGTCATTACCATTTATACTGTATGAGAGCGCAGCACTGAAGCCATTACCATCTATACTGTAAGGTTCTGTGTACATGTTCCTGAAACTCAGTTTTTACGTCAGCCATTTTACTTTCTGTCTTGCTGCAGCTGTCTTGCCCTCAGTCAATATGGAGTTTCCAGCTTGCATGTTCCCGCCCTGATTCTCTCCCTCTTGCTTCTTAAGCAGCCACAGCTGAGCAATCAGTGCTTCAGAATCAAGCCTGCAGTGAACCTGTGACCTGACTCCTGGAAGCCTTGGACCTTGTACTCCAGTTATTTCCTATTGTGGAACTTTGGAACACTCGTGGACTTTGGAACCTTGCTATTTGATAAATCCACGTTTGCATGGACTTATGGTAACAGAGAAGAGATCCTGAACCTGTTGTGGAGAGTGATTGCTGAGCTTAAGTTACTCTGGCCTGCTGTGTCTCCTGCTTTTGTATCTGCAAACTGTGTGACTATTATTGCCACTTGTATGAAGTAATACAAGACCTTCTATATCAAACCTGTGACTCCTGTGTTTTCATCGCACCCAAGCACAAGACACTATATGAACTGTACTCCTTACATTACAAGATTCTGAAGCCAAACGTTAGTGTCTGCTGGGTCTGGAAAGGCTGTGTCTGCTGTAACTGTGGATATCAGATGTCCGGTTGAACTTCTGTGATGATAGTGGTTGTGACTTCTCACAACCATTCCAGGTGAGCAGTTCCCTTAATTTTTTTTTTCTCTCTGCAGTGTTACCACAGGTAAACACTATTGTTTTTTTTTTTCTTCTCTTCTCCTTCCAGTACTCCTGTCTTAAAAGATCTGGAAAATGGAGGCCCGCATAAAGGAACTTTGCGGAGTAACTGATAATATCCTCGCAGATTTGCAGACCATAAAAACCCATTTTACAAACCTACAGGACCTCACTAATCACAATTTGCAAGTGTTTGGACAGACTGCCCAGGATTTGCGAGCCAGGATTGAGGTTCTAGAGGAGCGAGTCCAGGCTCCTGCCGTAGCCCCGAGTTCTGGGATTCCCAAGTTGCCCCCTTTTTGTTTTGGCGGTGAACGTGAGAAATTCAGGGGATTTATTAATCAATGCAATCTTTTTTTTTCTGCACATGCTTCACAATTTCCCACTGAACGATCTAAAGTGCTTACTATAATTATGTTGCTTACCAACAAGGCTTTGATGTGGGCAAACCCTCTGATTGAGACTGAGGATGAATGTTTGGATCATCTTGATGCTTTCATTTCAGCCATGGGGCAGGTGTTTGATGACCCCAATCGAGGTGCAACAGCTGAAGCAGCCATGTTAGCTTTGCGCCAAGGTAAGCACTCGGTAGTTGAATATGCCTTGGATTTCAGGAGATGGGCCCTTGATACCACCTGGGACAGTTCCGCCAAAAAATCTATTTTTCGAAAAGGGTTATCTCCACTGATTAAGGATGAACTTGCTCGTGCCGACCCTCCCACTGCGTTAGGTGACTTTATTAACTACTGCATCCGTATTGATACTCGTCTGACTGAACGCAGGCAAGAGAGATGGTTCGAAAGCAATCGCACTAACCTTTTCCTACCTTCCTCTCCAGCTAAGGAACCTTTGAGTAGGATCACACGGGAACCTGAACCTGAACCCATGCAGGTAGACTCTTTACAACGACGGGTTAGTGATGCACGCAAGGAACATCGTTTTAAGGAGAATCTATGTTTCTATTGTGGTAAGTCAGGGCACTTCATTATAAACTTCCCCAGCCGTTCTCGTAAGACTACTGCAGCACTCATTCACTGTGAGTGTTGCGAGAGGGGATCTGTCAGGTCCGAGCCTCAGGCTCCAGAGAGATCTGCAGCAACAGATCTTGATTTCTCGGACTTAAACTCCGTTACTTCTGAGGACGTTGAATGTGTAAACGCTGCAATTTTTCAAGTTTCCTCAGCGGTGTCCCAGCTGAGTTGTAAGAAAAACAATTCTCATTGCTTTCTTTCCATCAAACTCTGGGTTTACTCAGCTTGGGTGTCTAGCTCTGCTATGATTGACTCAGGGGCAAGTGGAAATTTTATGGATGTCTCCTTTGCTCTGAAACAGGGGATACGTTCAGTGAAGAAGGCTACTCCAGTACAGATGGAAACTGTGGATGGCTCCCTGCTGACCTCTGGACCAGTGGATCAGGAAACAGAGCCTTTGAGGGTTCTTATGGGTAAAGATCATCAAGAGAAACTGTCCTTTATGCTTATCTCTTCTCCCCACTTTCCCATTATTCTAGGGCTACCATGGCTGCAGGCTCAGAATCCTACCATTAACTGGGAGACCAAGGAATTACACTTTCCAGAGAAACAGATGAGTCCAAAAGTTTCAGCTTGCTCTGTTCCTAAAGGAACCATGTCAGTCCCTGAACTACCAGCTGTATACCAGGACTATGTGGATTTATGTGACAAGAAGAACGCTGACCAGCTTCCCCCTCACCGTCCATATGATTGTCCAATTGAATTATTGCCTGGAGCAGAGATACCTTTTGGTAAGATCTACCCCCTGGCGGGGCCCGAGCTAAAGGCTTTAAAGGATTACATAGACGAAAATCTAGCCAAGGACTTCATACGCCCCTCTTCATCTCCTGCAGGTGCACCCATCTTCTTTGTAAAGAAGAAAGATGGATCTCTGAGACCCTGCGTAGACTATAGGGAACTCAATAAGGTTACTATTAGAAACCGTTATCCATTGCCTTTAATCCCTGAGTTATTGGAGAGAGTGCGACATGCCAAAATTTTCTCTAAACTAGATCTCCGTGGGGCCTATAACTTAGTCCGTATTAGACCTGGGGATGAATGGAAGACTGCATTCAGGTCACGCTATGGACACTTTGAATATCTAGTTATGCCTTTTGGTCTGAGTACCGCCCCAGCCACTTTCCAACACTTGGTGAATGACATCTTCAGGGATCTCCTAGATACATTCGTGGTGATTTATTTGGATGATATTCTAATTTTTTCTAACTCCACAGAGGAACATCATGGACATGTGAGAATGGTCTTGGAACGTCTAAGACAAAATCATCTTTACATAAAACTTGAAAAGTGTGAATTCCATAGGACCGAAATTCAATTTCTGGGGTATGTACTGTCTACACAAGGAATTAGTATGGATGGAAGCAAGACCCAAGCCATCAAGGATTGGCCAAGTCCTAGAAATGTGAAGGAGGTGCAGCGCTTCATCGGGTTTGCCAACTTCTATAGACGTTTCATTAGGAATTTCTCTGAGGTAGTGTCACCTATCACCCAACTTACCCGGAAAGAGTCTAGGTTCTCCTGGACTCCCCAAGCCCAGGAAGCATTTTCCCGTCTAAAAGATAAATTTACCACTGCACCTATCTTAGTACATCCCAACCCCGAACTTGCCTTCATAATAGAGGTGGACGCTTCAGACTGTGCCGTTGGAGCTATACTCTCTCAGAGAACAGGTGAGAAGAATGTCTTGCATCCCTGTGCCTTCTTTTCCCAGCAGTTGTCTTCGGCTGAGAGGAACTACGATGTGGGCAATAGAGAGTTGTTGGCCATTATTGCCGCCTTCAAAGAATGGAGACACCTTCTTCAGGGAGCTGCACAGCAAATAGTCGTCCTGACAGACCATCGTAACCTTGAATTTATCAGGTCGGCTAAGTGCCTGACTCCTCGCCAGGCTCGCTGGAATCTTTTCTTAAACCAATTTAATTTTATCATTTCTTATAGACCAGGATCGCGCAATGGAAAGGCTGATGCACTCTCTAGGATTTATTCAGCAGAGACACGTCCACTTACTCCTCCTAAGACTATTCTTCCTGACTCTAGATTCCTGGGAGTGATTCATAATCAAGACCTACTTAAGGACATCAAGGAAGCATACCATGCGGATTTCTTTTTGGCACAACCCCCAAGGGACGTAAGTCTTGTCTTTAAGAATGGTGTGTGGATTCAGGGACAACGTCTGTATATTCCTGAAACAGTCAGATTAAGAGTATTGCAACTCATTCACGATTCCAAGATAGCTGGGCATAGAGGAATTCTAAAGACACAGGAATTTCTTTCTCGTTTCTTTTGGTGGCCCACTTGCAGGAAGGATGTTTTAAACTATGTCACTTCATGTGAAGTCTGTGCAAGATGCAAAACACCTCGCTCCTCACCAACTGGTCTGTTGCAACCCCTTCCCACCCCGTCCCGCCCGTGGGGATCCATTTCTATGGACTTCATTGTGGAGTTACCAACCTCTCAAGGGAAGAACACCATTCTAGTGGTGGTTGATCGTTTAACAAAAGCAGCTCATTTTATCCCTTGTGTCGGCTTACCCACTGCAAGACAGACATCAGATTTGATGATTAAAAATGTGTTTCGTTTACATGGAGTAACAGATGAGGTTATTTCGGATCGAGGGGTACAATTCACTTCAAGGTTTTGGCAAAATTTCTGTGCAGCATTGGACATTAAAGTGAACCTTTCTTCTGCTTTTCATCCTCAGACTAATGGACAGACGGAACGAACCAATCAGACCCTGGAGCAGTATCTTCGCTGCTTTATCTGCCACCTACAGGATGATTGGGTGGATCTACTTCCACTGGCTGAGTTCTCTTATAACAACTCTCAGAGCGCCTCCACTAAGCAGTCTCCTTTTTACTCCAATTTAGGTTATCATCCTAATATTCTTCCTCGATTTCCCATAGAAACGCCTTTGCCAGCAGTGGCTGAAAGAATCACGTCTTTACAAAAGAATATGGATCTTCTAAAGGGAAATCTGGAATTGGCTCAGGAAAGGTACAAGAAAGCCGCAGATAAATTTCGTAAACCTGCACCAGCTTTCAAGGTAGGAGACCTGGTCTGGCTGTCAACCAGAAATCTTAAGTTAAGAATTCCATCATCTAAGTTGGGACATAAATACATTGGACCTTATAAAATCAGTAAAATTATAAGTGCTGTCGCTTGTCGTCTTCAACTGCCCAGAACTATGAGAATCCACCCTGTCTTTCATGTATCTCTACTAAAGGCTGCGACACCCAATACGTTTCCTGGACGTTCTTCTCCTTGCCCTGACCCAGTGCTAGTCGATGGTCAGGAAGAATTTGTGGTGGAAAGGATTCTAGATTCCAGGTTGTATAGAAATCAGTTACAATATTTGATTAAATGGCAGGGCTACCCAGTGGAGGACAACTCATGGGAACCAGTCAATAACGTTAATGCTCCTCGCTTGCTCCGTCAGTTTCATCAGAGGTACCCATACAAGCCTGGTCTGAGGTCATCCGGAGGTTGTCCCTAAGGGGGGAGTAATGTAAGGTTCTGTGTACATGTTCCTGAAACTCAGTTTTTCCGTCAGCCATTTTACTTTCTGTCTTGCTGCAGCTGTCTTGCCCTCAGTCAATATGGAGTTTCCAGCTTGCATGTTCCCACCCTGATTCTCTCCCTCTTGCTTCTTAAGCAGCCACAGCTGAGCAATCAGTGCTTCAGAATCAAGCCTGCAGTGAACCTGTGACCTGACTCCTGGAAGCCTTGGACCTTGTACTCCAGTTATTTCCTATTGTGGAACTTTGGAACACTCGTGGACTTTGGAACCTTGCTATTTGATAAATCCACGTTTGCATGGACTTATGGTAACAGAGAAGAGATCCTGAACCTGTTGTGGAGAGTGATTGCTGAGCTTAAGTTACTCTGGCCTGCTGTGTCTCCTGCTTTTGTATCTGCAAACTGTGTGACTATTATTGCCACTTGTATGAAGTAATACAAGACCTTCTATATCAAACCTGTGACTCCTGTGTTTTCATCGCACCCAAGCACAAGACACTATATGAACTGTACTCCTTACATTACATATACTGTATGAGAGCGCAGCTCCGAAGTCAATACCATTTATACTGTATGAGAGCGTAGCACTGAAGTCATTACCATTTATACTGTATGAGAGCACAGCACTGAAGTCATTACCACTTATACTGTATGAGAGCACAGCACTGAAGTCACTACCATTTATACTGTATGAGAGCGCAGCACTGAAGCCATTACCATTTATACTGTATGAGAGCGCAGCACTGAAGTCATCAATATTTATACTGTATGAGAGCACAGCACTGAAGTCATTACCATTTATATTGTATGAGAGCGCAGCACTGAAGTCATTACCATTTATATTGTATGAGAGCACAGCACTGAAGTCAATACCATTTATACTGTATGAGAGCGCAGCACTGAAGCCATTACCATCTATACTGTATGAGAGCGCAGCTCCGAAGTCAATACCATTTATATTGTATGAGAGCGCAGCACTGAAGTCATTACCATTTATATTGTATGAGAGCGCAGCACTGAAGTCATTACCATTTATACTGTATGAGAGCGCAGCACTGAAGTCATTACCATTTATACTGTATGAGAGCGCAGCACTGAAGCCATTACCATCTATACTGTATGAGAGCGCAGCTCCGAAGTCAATACCATTTATATTGTATGAGAGCGCAGCACTGAAGTCATTACCATTTATATTGTATGAGAGCGCAGCACTGAAGTCATTACCATTTATACTGTATGAGAGCGCAGCACTGAAGTCACTACCATTTATACTGTATGAGAGCACAGCTCCGAAGTCATTACCATTTATACTGTATGAGAGCGCAGCTCCGAAGTCATTACCATTTATACTGTATGAGAGCGCAGCTCCGAAGTCAATACCATTTATACTGTATGAGAGCGCAGCTCCGAAGTCAATACCATTTATACTGTATGAGAGCGCAGCTCCGAAGTCAATACCATTTATACTGTATGAGAGCGCAGCACTGAAGCCATTACCATCTATACTGTATGAGAGCGCAGCTCCGAAGTCAATACCATTTATACTGTATGAGAGCGCAGCACTGAAGCCATTACCATCTATACTGTATGAGAGCGCAGCTCCGAAGTCAATACCATTTATACGTATAGAGGCAGCTGAAGTCTACATTTACGTATGAGAGCAGCAGAAGCTACCATTTACGTAGAGAGCGCAGCATGAAGTCATTACCATTATACTGTATGAGAGGCAGCACTGAAGTCATTACATTATACTGTATGAGAGCAGCACTGAAGTCATACATTATACTGTATGAGAGCGCAGCACTGAAGTCATACATTTATACTGTATGGAGCAGCACTGAAGTCATACCATTTATACGTATGAGAGCCGCACTGAAGTCATACCTTTATACTTATGAGAGGCAGCCTGAGTCATTACCATTATACTTATGAGAGGCAGCACTGAAGTCACCATTTATACGTATGGAGCAGCATGAAGTCATACATTTACTGTATGAGAGCGCAGCACTGAAGTCATTACCATTATACTGTATGAGAGCGCAGCACTGAAGTCATACCATTTATACTGTATGAGAGGCAGCACTGAAGTCATACCATTATACGTATGAGAGGCAGCACTGAAGTCATACCATTTATATGTATGAGAGGCAGCACTGAAGTCATACATTTATACGTATGAGAGGCAGCACTGAAGTCATACCATTTATACTGTATGAGAGCAGCACTGAAGTCATACCATTATACTTATGAGAGGCAGCACTGAAGTCATTACCATTTATACTGTATGAGGCGCAGCATGAAGTCATTACATTATACTGTATAGAGCAGCACTGAAGTCATACATTTATACGTATGAGAGCAGCACTGAAGTCTACCATTTAACTGTAGAGAGCGCAGCACTGAAGTCATACCATTTATACGTATGAGAGCGCAGCATGAATCATACATTATACTGTATGAGGCGCAGCACGAATATTACCATTTATACTGTATGAGAGCGCAGCATAAGTATACCTTTTATATGAGAGCGCAGCACTGAGTCATACCATTTATACGTATGAGAGGCAGCACTGAAGTCATACCATTTAACTGTATGAGAGGCAGCACTGAAGTCATTACCATTATACGTATGAGAGCGCAGCACTGAAGTCATACCATTTATACTGATGAGAGCGCAGCACTGAAGTCATACCATTTATCGATGAGAGCCAGCATGAAGTCATACCATTATACTGTATGAGAGCGCAGCACTGAAGTCATACATTTTACTGTATGAGAGCAGCACTGAAGTCATACATTTACTGTATGAGAGCGCAGCACTGAAGTTTACCTTTTACTGTATGAGGCAGCATGAAGTCATACCATTTAACTGTTGAGGGCAGCACTGAGTATTACCATTATACTGTATGAAGGCAGCATGAAGTCATTACCATTTATATGTATGAGAGCGCAGCACTGAGTCTACATTTATACTTATGAGAGCGCAGCATGAAGTCATACCATTTTACTGTATGAGAGGCAGCATGAAGTCATACCATTTATGTATGAAGCGCAGCCTGAAGTCATCATTATCGTATAAGGCAGAAGTCTCATTACTAGAGCCTGAATCATATTATAGAGGAGCATGAGTCTACTTTGTAGAGAGCCGCTGAGCATCTATATAGAGCCGATGAGTATACTAAGTATGACGCCTGAAGTCATACTTTTATAAGGGCCTGAGTACTTATTGAAGGAGATGATCATACTTTTCTTGAGAGCGCATGGTTTATTATTATAGCATGGTCATACTTTATGGGCTGATTACTTTACTGTTGGAGCAGCTGATACATTATAGAAGGCCTAAGCATTCATTTTGAGGCACTGAGCATATTATTTAGCGCAGAGTCTCTTTAGTAGCATGAGTATATTTTGAGAGCGCGCTGAGTACTTTTAGAGGCACACTGATAACTTTATAGCCGCTGTCATCCATTTTTATGAGGCATGTCACCATTAGATGAGCGCGCCTGGTTTCCTTTATCGTATGAGGGCAGATGAAGTAATTTAAGTATGAGAGCGCATGAATATCTTTTTGTGAGAGCAGCTGATCATTAATGTGAGGCATGATCATCATTTATGAGAGGAGATGAATCTTTACTGAGGCGATATCATCATTATATGAGAGGCAGCGATCTCTTTATGTGGGAGTGAGATCATTTAGTAGCGATGGTCATACTTTACTTTGAGGGCAGATGAGTCATCATTTATGTTGAAGGCGCTATGCAGATGAGTCAATACCATTTATGAGAGAGTGCGATGAGTCATTACATTTCACGTAGGAGGCAGCACGAGAATACATTTATGTATGAAGTGCAGCACTGAAGTCATTACCGTTTATACTGTATGAAGCGCAGCACTGAAGTCATTACCATTTTACTGTAGAGCGCAGCACTGAAGTCATACCATTATACTGTATGAGAGCGCGCACTGACTCATCACCATTTATACTGTATGAGAGCGCAGCACTGAGTATTACCATTTATACTGTATGAGAGCGCAGCACTGAAGTCAACCATTTATACTGTATGGAGCGCAGCACTGACTCATTACCATTTATACTGTATGAGAGCGCAGCTGAAGTCATTACCATTTAACTGTATAGAGCGCAGCACTGAAGTCATTCATTTTACTGTATGAGAGGCAGCACTGAAGTCATTACCGTTTAGTTGAGAGCGCAGCACTGAGTCATACCATTTATATGTATGAGAGACAGCACTGAATCATCACCATTTATACTGTAGAGAGCGCACTGAACATTACCTTTATACTGTATGAGAGCGCAGCACTGAAGTCATTACCATTTATACAGTATGAGAGTGCAGCACTGAAGTCAATACCTTTTATACTGTATGAGAGTGCAGCACTGAAGTCATCACCATTTATACTGTATGAGAGCGAAGCACTGAATTCAATACCATTTATACTGTATGAGAGCGAAGCACTGAAGTCAATACCATTTATACTGTATGAGAGCGCAGCACTGACGTCATTACCATTTATACTGAATGAGAGTGCAGCACTGAAGTCATTACCATTTATACTGTATGAGAGCGAAGCACTGAAGTCAATACCATTTATACTGTATGAGAGTGCAGCACTGAAGTCATTACCATTTATACTGTATGAGAGCGCAGCACTGAAGTCATCACCATTTATACTGTATGAGAGCGCAGCACTGAAGTTGTCAGGAGTCGAACTCAGTACCTCTTGTCCACTGGCCAGCAGCTCTACCATCTGAGCTATTCTGCTGGCTGCAAAGTTCCTTGCTGAACCCAGATACCATTGACTGTTCTTCCTGATTGGCTACACCTAGTGCTCTCTTGATTGGGCCTCTGATTGCCAATTACACACCCTATATAAACCTGGCCCTGTGGGTGTGTCATTGCGAGATTATTGTGCTTCCAGCCTTTAGTCAAGCTCTTTCTCCTGCTGTTCCTGCTGCTACAAACACTGCTCTCCTGTGTACCGACCTCCTGCTGCCACCTGACTACGTTATCTGCCTGCTCCTCTGCTACCGAACTGCCTTTCCTGTGTACCGACCTCCGGCTGCCACCTGACTACGTTATTTGCCTGCTTCCCTGCTACAAACACTGCCTTTCCTGTGTACCGACCTCGGCCTGCCTTCTGACTACGCTACCTGCCTCTGCTTCCCTAGTGTTTGCAGTAACATCGGCTCCAACCCAGACGGGATCCTGACAGAAGTCATTACCGTTTATACTGTATGAGAGCGCAGCACTGAAGTCATTACCATTTATACTGTAGGTGCTCGTACTCCAGTTCTCAGCTGACTGCAGGACAAGAGTGGAGCTGTCACTGGGATCATCAATGGATTCTGCATCAGAGAAAAACTGCATCACCGTCTTTAGCAGGTTAGGTCCTGAGACAGCAGTACACAGCATCTGGAAGACACCAGAACATGAAAAAGCCACCATAAGTGTTCGCTCACATCTGCGTATATAAAATCGCTGAGATTCTCAGCCTGAAAAGTTGGAGTGTCAGGTGAGTGTCATGCATATGTCATTCCTTATGTAATGTGAGTGTGCATTTTTTACTCACCTGACATCCATATGACATCTATATATTGTGCATAGACAAACTGCATACAATGCGTTTTTAACATTAGATTTTACATACTGGCATTCTCTTTCATTTCAAGCTAGTTCACAAACTAGTAAAACAATCTTATATAGAATAAATAGGTTAGATAGATATCCTGTAGATATTTATTGTTTAGCCTTATTTAACCTATTAAACAAATGTTTAATTGAAAAAATGGCTTGGGTCATCCTTATTTTTATTAACCAGCTGAGGGAAAGCAGACAGCTGAGAGCTGGTGTTATTATTCTGGGAAGGCACCAATATCCATTCACTTTCCAAGATTATTAATATCAGTTCGCAGCTGTCTGCGTAGCCTTTACTGGTTGTTAAAAATGTGGGAACCCAAAAAAATGACATAGTGTCCTCCCTATTTTTAATAACCAGAAAAGGCTAAGCATACAGCTGTGGGAAGTCTGGAAAGGAACCATGGATATTGGCCCCTTCCCAAACTAATAACACCAGCTCTCATCCGCGCCCAGAAATGTCACATCCATTAGATGTGCCAATTCTTTCGCTTAGCCTCGGGTCTTCCCAACTGCTCTAATGCGTTGGCAATTGGAATAATGTTTTTGGTGTTGATGTCAGCTTTGTAACGTGCGCTGACATCAAACACAAGGCTTAGTAAGAGAGGCGAGTATCAGACACAACCATTACTAAACCCAATAAGTCACGCTCCTCTCAGTGTGTTCCGGTGTCCGTGATGGTGAGCGGTAACATTAGTAATGTCACTGCTCATCACAGCCTCCGGATGTAGCAGTCGGGATCATCGTGGGACTTACATATATTTATAAAAATCATAAGAACAAGAAATGCTGCACTTACCGGTTGGAATTAAAAACCACAGTCCTTTATTTTCATCTAAAAGTGTAGACCACGTTAAAATAGGGCAGGTACGTGCAGGCGTGCAGGAAACATGAACGGACGACGGCCGTTTTGCGTGTTACAATGCTTCAACGGGTCCAGGTGTTGAAGCGTTGTAACACGTGTGCCGTGTGCTGTTTTTCTCACACCCACTGACTTGTATTGGTGAGTCTGGGCCGTTTTACATGGCCATACGCAACATGCTGCAATTTTTTTTTTTACCCCAATTCCAGGTGAGGAAAAACTTGCAGATAAACACTGCCTCATTTAATAACATTGGTGCGAATACAACGTGATTTTTTTTTCTCACATTGCGTGCACCAATTTTATACGCAGATATGAGCGAACTCTAAGGCAGAGGATATACGACCACTTCAACCACGACAGAGGTGGTGCAGCCAAAACTTACTATGCGCCGCTGGAACATTGCAGCAAAATAAGAGTGAATAGGGTCACATTACGACCAATAAGGCACCACCAGAAGCAAGTTGCAAAACATTCATCTAGTTCTGGCTTTTTGCCTCTCAGTAAGGGCTCATGCACACGACCAATTTTCTTGGATAGCACTCCTACCTCGTATGATATGTTATGAGTCTGTGAACATGTCCGATTTTTTCCTCGGACTGAGTAGTCCGCAGAAAAAAATCGGAGACATGTCCGATTTTAATTCGATCAAAATCAGCAATGCTAGACATGAGTCCTACCCTGTCAATACCTTGTGGGACAATATTCGACCCTGTTCACCTGCTGCGATGTAGCAGTGACATGTAGTGTTACCTCATAGTCAAGCCTAAGGCTATGTGCCCATGTTCAGTATTCTTAGCAGAAATTTCCTGAGAAAATCCGGACTTTTTCCCAGGAAATCCAGATGCGTTTTTATCGCATTTTTTGCGCTTTTTTTTTGCAGATTTTTCGCGTTTTTTTCCTGAACATCCTAGGTCAATAATATAGCGGAAATCCGCAGATTTACCGCAAAATTAATGAACATGCTGCGTTTTTTTTGCTGAAAAAAACGCACCATGTGCACAAAAATTGCAGAATGCATTCTAATAATAGGATGCTTAATGCATGCGTTTTAAGCGTTTTGCGGCAGAAAACTGCCGCAAAAACACAAAAAAATGAGAAAAATCCTGAACGTGTGCACACAGCCTTAGTCTAAAGTAAGTTCTGAGGACATTTTATTGTCTACATCCCTCCATATGTCTGGTTGTCACGATCCACATTTGGATCTGTGGCATTGCTCTCTCTGTATGTTGATACGTGTTTCTGTCTGGCCAGCGCGGGTTAATTCCTTTCTTTGCCCCCAGTGGCCGCTGGTGGAATTTCATGTCTGTTTACTTGTCAGGAGTAGGTGGGACCACTCTGACTTCCTTTATAAAGTCACCTGAGTTGTCAGCTGGTGTTGGTAATATTGCTTCCTATGGAGACCAACCTAGTTGGAGCCAGGAGCTGCTGAGCGCAGTGGTGTTTCTTCCATTCCCCAATTTTGGTGCCTTACTCTGCTGTGCGGAGCTAACAGCAGAGAAAGCTAAGTGTTTATTGTTTAGTTTATTAACCCTTTAGTGTCTGTCTTTCCTTTGGTTGTTTTTTCGTGTAATTTACATTATTCCCTGTCTCAACTCCGGGGGAGGGGGTTGGTGGGTTTAGCTCAGGGCTAAATAGGAGACAGGGACAGGTCGGGGACTTGGGCCTTGCTACCATTAGCATACCCCCAAGTTAAGGAAAGACAGGTTCTCCCTTAGCTTAGAGGGCAGTTCAGGGGCCCAGGTTCCTTGTCCCTGCATTTCTACAACTGCCCGTAACAATGGTTCACTGTGAGACCATATCTTGAGGTCTCTTGACCTAGGTCAAGTACTCCAGCAAGGAAGTGAAGAGGTGGTCATTAGTGATAAGCAAACGTGCTTGAATAAGGTGTTAACCGAGCATGGAGTCATATTTTTGAGCATGCCAAAGACACTCAGAGAAAACACGAGCATGCTCGGAAAACACCTTATCCGAGAACTTTCGCTCAGTCATCACTAGTGGTCATCCATGCAGCAGCACTCTCCATTGTCGTTTATGAGATTTGTAAAATGCTAGACTGTTTCTGCAACTCCAATAAGCAAAAATCTCATTCAGATGTTCGTTTTTCCCGTACCTGTTCAGTGTTTCTCACTCTAGCTTCAGTGGTATTCATATGTCCATGTATTTTTGCAGACTTTTTTCATCCAAGTCATGGATCGCAATCACCCATACAAAGCTATAGATCCATAATAATCACGGATAGCACACGAATGGCATGTCACACTTGTGCTGTCCATTTGTAAAACAGTATGCGAAGGAGCAGATTAGCAAATTTTTTGGGGGGGAATATAAGAAAATCACTGATGGTAAAAACGGACACACTGACCCAAAATCTCATCCAACACACGGATGAAAATTAATTTTTTTTAACGCACAAGGGAAAAACTAACGTCTGAATGAGACCTTAATTTTAGATAACTGCTTGCATAGTTCCTTCCTCTCTCAAATGCCAAATGAGGGAGAAGGCAACCCTCATTCTCGTGTAAGGTAACTAAAAGCCAGACCTACTAATACCTTTAATATGTCATAAAGGTGCTAGATTCCCTTTAAAGGGACACATTATCATCTATCAGTCAATTCATGATGCTAAAACCACAAACAGCATGAACCCGAGCCAGACAGCAGGATTGCAGCCAGGTATGTTTTCTCTGAAATACTCCAGTGTTTAAAGATCTGGCTCGGGACCTAGACTTGTCTAGTGTTGCCAAGACAGACATCTTCTCGATCTGCTCCAGGTGATTGACAGATCTCTCCTGATGTACTCACATGGAAGAGACCTGTCAATCAAATAGATCAATGCGGTGAAACCGTGTATGGTAGCCGAATCTTTAAACTATGTTTCCTTTGAAAAGCCTTGCCAATTGTGCAGCCAGGCTCTGATTCCTGCTGCCATGGTGTGGGCAACCTTAATCCACTGACAGGTTCAACTTTTTTCTTGAGGAGCTTGGGCGTGATCCATTCTGACAATGTGTCCAAAAATGGTTGCGGGCCCCCTGACTAAAGGGACAATACCACATCATTCTGGTAGTCTTTTGGCAGCTTAATAAAGTCTGACAGTGGAAAGGAAAATAACTAGCTCCACTATTAACTTCAGATGTTGGTAAGCTAGAGATGTTGTCTCCTTTGCTATTCCTCAATTCCATTGAGGATGACCTCAGTCTCATCGGACAGATACCTTTAGTATCTCCTCCTGTGTGCTGTAATGAGGGTGAGGACTTCTGTACTTCCCATCACGGTACTTGTAGGCAATGAAGTCCCGTCTTTGTTCTATACAGTCATCTGGATGAAGAACCTCTGATGGTGGCACGCGTGCTGCCCAGAAGCGATTGGCTCGATCGTTCCCCAAGATAATAAATAGCTGTAAAAGTTAAGAAATATTTTTAATTATAAAGATGGAAGTAGTCCAATCATACTTAGATCTTACGGACTATTGAGGGAAGATTTCCTCAGATGTTTGCTTTACACTTCATTATTGGTAATAATAACCTCTCACATTGGCATCTGGGTACGTGTGTTGAACATATGTGGTAGATATGCTGCTGAAGCTAGGAGCATGTTTGCAATATTTAGTCTGAGTTCCTTGATCAAATCGGTGGATAAAGGGGGAAAATGGTCATCTATTGTATTTTTGAACTGAGTTTTACCATTATTTGAGCCTAATGGAAGCCCTCTTTAGGACTTTAACCATTTGATGTGGAGATATTGACTTATAAAGTCACCAGGAAATGTTGCATGGAATAGTCTATGGTCATCTTAGCAAGGAGAGCAGCAGCTTGCTACTAGAGACGTCTCGCACCTGCACAATTTCGTTGCTCCAGATGCTGATATCTAGTTTCAGACTCTGCACTTTGGAGATGTTCGTCCCCAGACTTCTGTGCTGACCTGAGGAGCAAACACAAGATGTGAAACTCTAAAAAGAGAGTCTACAGCTGGGGTGATCAGTCTGGCTATGACTAACACATTGTGGGGAGAGAAATTCCAGAACAGTCATACAATAATATTCATCTTACTTGTTATAAATATAGAAATAACACCAAATTACAAACAATCACTAGTAGACCCTACAGTAGAGCAAAGTGGATTTTCCACTGAAAGTTCCATGTCGAGAAATTGTGTATACTGATCAGAGATAACATTATAGCAAAAAAGTAAGCTGTGATGCCCGGGGCAGTCTGACACCTATCGTAGCCAGCATTAGTCGCTCTTCTGTGGGGTCAGATCAGATGTCAAACGTTCAATCCCTTGATGCATAAATAAGCCATGGGCGCCCAGGGCCCTGTTGATGGTTCACTGTTTATCTTTCTTAGGACCACTTTTCGTGGGTAGTAACCAGGAACATTGCACAAGACTTGTCATTCTAGAGAATCCCAGACACACGCAGATCTTTACGCTTGCTCATCTTTCCTGCTTCCATGACATCAACTTCATGGACTGACTGTTCTTTTGGGCCTACAGTTCCAAGCTACTCTATTCCACTACTGAGAGGAGCCATCGTCACAGGATATTGTAATTCATGTCACCTGTCCGTGCTCTTTTATCCTATGGATGTTCTGCAATTCCAATTGTCTTGGACTATTTGCAGCGTTGATCCATTAAAGCCAATGGAACAGTTCTGCAATAGATAAAAAGGATGCTAAAAAAATATCATCAAAATTCAGAGGAAAGCAAGAGGTGCGGCATTCACCACTGGCAATTTCAGTAAAATTAACTTTATTTCAGTTACAGAGCTGCAGATAAAGACATCAGTGAAATGACCAAAAGCTGTTTTGCTTGTTTACACGTTTCTTCTGGCGCACAGATCATCATTAGTACTTCCCTTCCTATTATGAAGGATCTCCCACCCACCTTATTTAAATATATTGCTATTAATTACTAAGTAAAATTGAGAAAAAATACATACAAAACACCAACAACATATAATAAAAACAGAAGACATTAATATGCACCGCTAAGCAGAATTGGGCTTAGGTCATTACGATCGTTTAACCCTATGGGTTCTAAAGCCTCATTCATTTTAATTAAATATATTTCCTTTCTAAGTGGCTTTATCCTTCTATCACCACCTTCTTTAGATATTTGTTAAAAATGCAATCCCACAAAGCGCATGTGCTCTGGATCCCATCCATGAACCTGTCTCATATGGCTCATGAGTCTCGGGGAATCGTTTCCAGACTGCAGCGAGCGTATATGCTCACTAATATGTTTGTGCAAGGAACGGATAGTTTTGGCAATATAAAATTTACTGATGTCATATATAATCCCATACACTATGTATTTACTCTGGAAAGTAAAAAACTGATCGACACTAATGTGTGTGGCCCAGCTATGTCAGGCACACATAATCCAGGAAAATGCACAGGAAGGTAACCGCAAAAGCTTGATATCCATTCACGTCACTCACACTTTCGGACACACCCATCAGGGTATAAAAGGTAGTGACACGTAGCAGTCAGCCATTCAAGCTTTGGGAGACTCAGGAGTGAGTCATTCCCAGTGTTCAGTTCTGTTGAGGAGGGAGAGGAGTTTAGTCAGTCAGCTTCCTGTCTTAGTACAGTGTAGTTCAGTGTCAGTCCAGTCTGGACTTGGAGGATACTGAGAGCTGTTCAGTGAGCTCTGGAGAAAGCTGACATTTCCATCAAAGCTACAAGTGCTTATGTTAAGAGCGAGAGCAGGGAGAAGGACAGAGATAAGTGCTTCAGGTACCGGATTACCTGCACTAATTCACCGGACACCGGGGTCCGAGGCGTTGCTAGCGCTTCACGCCTAGTAACAAAATAACCGGAGGCTTTCTGGACTACAAGTAGCAGAAGGTAGCCCTAAGCGCTGATACGTAAACGGAGTCAGGGAGGACAGGACGGGCAAGGCCTGATCAGCCCCAACGCCTTAGTTCTCACCAACATCTGGGAATCAGAGACATAGAAGGCTCCACCACAATGTCGGCCGGGCGTTGCAGCTATTGAAACAAGCTGGAGATTACAGAGTTAACTTCGCTTAATGGAAGTTTGGACTCACATGCATATGAGGTAAAGGAGGCCTCTAACCTGCTCAGCGGTTATCCTGAATGTGCATTCTCCACCCCGACCAGCTTCCCGGGACCTGCCTGAAACACCTACAAGTAAAGGTATGGAAAGAAGCTGCATTGTGTGAGACTGTTTCGTTTACTACACCCTGCATCACCACCATAGACTTCCAGGGACCAGTCTCGCCTGTGGGAGACTTACCATCCAGCTGCCCCATAACATCCCTAGGAAGATCCATATAGCAGCGCTGGTCCAATTGGCCAGACACCACAGGTGGCGTCACGAACTACCTATCCTTATAATCCCCTGTAAATATCCCCCATTGTATGAGCGCCCAGGGCCACGGACCGAGTCCTGCTGCCAGTGACAAATCCCATAGACTTTCATGGGCTCGGTGCCGAGTACCCCATAGCCCTGGTACTTAGTGCGACTCATCTATTTCTGGCGTCCACGAACAGGATCCGAAGCTTGCAAAATTGTGAGTCCTGTGTTGCCTATTGAACTGTTTTGTGAAAAAGACTGTATTGCTGTTTACTATTTTTGGCGCCATCTACCGCCATTTTTACCGCCATATTCGCGCCCCGAGGCGCTGGTGAAGAAGGGGGGCGTACCTGAAAGAGCGCGCTGTTTCCTGGACACGCCCCCAACTCTGACGCGGCGGCAGGTCCTGAGAGAGCGGAAGTGAACGCTCTGACATCAGAGCGCCAGCGACAAAGGTCCTGTCTCCACCGCTGTGCCTGCGACGCTGCAGCCTTTGAAAGAGGTAGGCTCCGATTAAATAAGGGGGCACCAACATGTCGCAGCAACCGGCAGACAGAGCGGCCCCCGCCGGTGGCCCCAATAGCCCACCGCTTGGCGTTGTAGTGCAGGATGGAGGTGCGGGCCCCTCACCCGGTCCGGTGGTCCCGCTCATGCCGCTAACGCTCCCATACATGCCTGGAGCGAAGTGGCTCCCTCAGTACAGCGGCGAGCCAGACACCCTGCCAGGGTTTAAACGGAAAATATGTAGCATCCTGGACATGTACTCAATGACTGAAAAGCAAAAAGCTGCTGTGGTAATAGGACAGTTAGCTGGTGCGGCTGAGAGAGAAGTAGAGACTTGGACCACTGCAGACCAGGAGTCGGTACCTGCGATTCTCTTAAAGCTACAGGCCATCTTTGAGGACCGCACAGAAACGGATCTCCGGATGGCATTTTATCAGTGCTCCCAGAGACCAGGTGACAGTATTAGGGACTACGCCTGCCGACTACAGGGGCCCTGCGAGCTCTCAAACAGGCTAACCCTACAAGTGCCATTGATGAAAGCAAAATGTTGAAAGAACAATTTGTACGGGGACTGAGGTCTCCAGCGGAAGGCAGGACTGTAAACTGGTGGTCCTTGGATCATCCAGATGCCACTTTTGATGCCCTAAAGGACATGGCAATAAAAGGACTGCGACCCTTGGAAAAGCCTGAGGTGGCAAATCAGTATCACCCGGGTGAAGCCACTCTAAAGCCGGCGGTACCCACCTTTTCCCCGCAGGTGGCAGAAGCTAAAACGCAGGTGGCGCCCCCTAGTGAGTTGGAATGTCTGCGCTCAGAAGTGCGCCAGCTGACTAAGAACCTGGCCACTGTAATGAATGCCCTGCAACTGCGGAAAGAAGAAGGAGGAAAGATCCTGCTAGCCGACTGTCCAGAGGATGTCCCTTGGATGAACCGGAAGAAATGGAGGACGTCGCCTCACCGGAGGAGGACAACGCCACCCCCAGGAGCGACCCCTGATCAGCACCATCCTCGCCGAGAGATCATCTGCTACCGCTGCAACCGAAAAGGTCATATGGCTCAGCAGTGCCCTTTAAACGAGCAGATCCTGGGTCCGAGGGCCAACACCCAGGAGTAGACTCATCAGGCCCCTTAGACTGGAATCGCAGGTTCGTGGGTGGACGACCCTACCTGTCCATCATTCTGGACGGGATTGCAATTCCTGCGCTGCTGGACACTGGATCTCAGGTGACCATCATACCTGATGTCCTTTATAATAAATTTTGGTCCATGGACAGTCTCCAGCCCCCGAACCCTGATTTTACAGTGTACGC
Source organism: Oophaga sylvatica (assembly GCA_033576555.1). Taxonomy (NCBI): domain Eukaryota; kingdom Metazoa; phylum Chordata; class Amphibia; order Anura; family Dendrobatidae; genus Oophaga; species Oophaga sylvatica. The sequence goes on from JARQOD010000004.1 coordinate 36,999,302, forward strand.
CACTAATGGTCTCCCTGTTGAAGTACTCGGAGCCAAAAACGTGAACGTAAAAGTGGGCAGAGTGGAGCTGAAGGATCAGGGACTTTTAGTAGTAAGGACTGTAAATGAGGAAAATGGCTTAAATGTGATATTAGGTACTAACATTATCAGTAACTGTCTGGGAGAAGTTGTGTTTTTGCTCCAACAGCTCGCTGAAGTTGCCAAGCCAAAGCAAAAGGGAGTGATCCAGAGGGAGATCCGGGCCCTGATGTGCCAGCAGCAAGCGAAGCTTACAGATGGTGAAATCGGTAATGTACGGGTCACGGACCCGAATCCCATTGTGATACCCCCAATGAGTGAAATGTTAATATGGTGTAGAGCAGCCATAGGTCTGAGAGGACAGAACTACCAAGCAGTAGTAGAGCCCCATCGTTCGGAGCACAGACCTACACTCTTAACTGCTAGAGGGGTAGTGGAAGTAATAAATGGGAGAGTACCAGTACGACTTCTCAACTGGGGAGACGATGAAGTAAATTTACCACGTTATGCCACAGTTGCTAAATTATATGCCGTAGATAACAATTCTATCCTCACAACCGAGTCCTTAGCCTCCCGCCAACCAGCGGAGGATAATGATCCGGCAACCCCGGTAGCGGATTGGTGTCAGCAGCTTCATATAGGGACAGACACCACTTCAGTCCACCAGAAACAGGGGGTACTACGGGTGGTACAAGAGTACGCACAAGTATTTAGCAAACACCCACTTGACTTTGGGACAATTAAGAGAGTACAGCATCATATCCCTACAGGCAGTCATCCTCCCATCAAAGAGCGGTACAGACCTATACCTCCAGCCCACTATCAGAAAGCTAAGGAAATGTTGCGTGACATGAAGGAAGCCGGGGTGATAAGGGATAGTTGTAGCCCCTGGGCAGCACCTCTAGTTCTAGTTAAGAAAAAGGATGGTAGCATGAGAATGTGTGTAGATTACAGACAAGTAAATCGCATAACACATAAAGATGCATACCCATTACCACGCATAGAGGAATCCTTAGCTGCATTGAAAACGGCTAACTATTTTTCTACCCTCGACCTTACTAGTGGGTACTGGCAAGTAGCTGTGGCTGAGGAGGATCGGGAGAAAACTGCTTTCCCCACCCCAATGGGACTCTGTGAGTTTGACAGAATGCCGTTTGGCCTCAGCAGTGCCCCAGGAACATTCCAGAGAGTGATGGAGAGCTGCCTGGACATCTCAACTTTGAAACCGTGTTGCTGTACCTGGACGACGTAATTGTGTACTCCAAGACATATGAAGATCATCTGAAGCATCTGGCAGAGGTATTCGAGTCACTGTCCAAGTATGGGATGAAACTGAAGCCCTCAAAGTGCCATCTGCTCAAACGGAAGGTACAGTACTTGGGACATATTGTCAGTTCCGAAGGAGTAGCGCCGGACCCCGAGAAGGTTACAGCCATCCAGAAATGGCCGGAGCCGAAGAATCTAAAGGAGGTGCGTCAGTTCCTGGGACTAACCGGGTACTACAGGAGGTTTGTAAAAGATTACACCAAGAAAGCGGCGCCTTTGCAGGACCTCCTGGTCGGACAACCTCTCAAGAGCAGAAACCCTCCATTCAATTGGGGTAAAGAACAAGCTGAGGCATTCAAAGAGATGAAAGAGATTCTGACAGGCGATGAAATCTTAGCCTACCCAGATTACAGCCAACCGTTCCTGCTGTACACCGATGCCAGTAATGAGGGATTGGGAGCGGTCCTCAGTCAGAAGCAGAATGGCCAAGAAAAAGTCATCGCATATGCAAGCAGGAAGCTCAGGCCAACTGAGAGGAACCCGGAAAACTATAGCAGCTTCAAGTTGGAGTTCCTGGCGTTGGTCTGGGCCATTACGGAAAGATTCAAGCATTACCTTGCCTCCAACAAGTTCACTGCGTATACAGACAATAACCCCTTGACACATCTTGAAACAGCCAAGCTGGGAGCCATGGAGCAACGTTGGATGGCTCGGCTGTCAAACTATCAATTTACCATCAAGTACAGGGCAGGCCGTAAAAATGCCAACACGGACGCCTTGTCCAGAATGCCGCATGAATCCGACACGGAAGAAGAAACGGACGACCTGGAGGAGATTGAGCTACCTGCGTTCCACAGAAATGGGATGATCCATGAGCAACGAGCCTACAGAACGTGGTGTGGTGAAATGTTAAACCCTTTACCTCATCACAGCTGGAAGGAGACTCAGGACAGCGATCCAGTGGTCAGCCGTATCAAGGAGCTAATAAGGCAGGAAGGTTCCTCCTTGGAGAAAGATGCACCTATACCAGCAAAGCTCCTGTGGAACGAGAGAAGCCGGTTATTCATCTATCGTGAGAAGTTGTGCAGGAGATACGTTGACCCAAGGACCCATGAGATGGTTTGGCAGATAGTGGTCCCCAGGGCAGATATCCAAATGGTGTTAGAAGCCTACCACGATCAAGCGGGACACTTTGGCTGGAAAAAGCTGGAGACCCTGTTGAGGTGTCGGTTCTACTGGGTAGGGATGCGCAGCTCCATCGAGAAGTGGTGCCGGAACTGTGGACCCTGTGGCCTCAGACGAAAAGATTACCATAGTCAGAGAGCACCCCTGCAGCCTATCCAGACGACTCGTCCCTTGGAGATCGTAGCGTTGGACCATGTCAAGTTGTCACCAAGCAGGTCGGGATACACATACGCATTGACCATGGTGGATCACTATTCCAAATTTCTGGTGGTCGCCCCTGTCAAAGATATGACAGCAGAGACAGCAGCAAAGACCTTCCAAGCAAGTTTCTGCAGACCACACGGATATCCGGAGCAGGTGCTGACTGATCGAGGTCCTGCATTCGAAGCTGAACTGTTTAAGGAATTCTGTCAATTGTATGGGTGTAAGAAGATCAGAACAACACCGTACCACCCTCAGACCAATGGCCTTTGTGAAAAGATGAATCACATTGTCATCGACTTACTGAAATCTGTACCATTGGAAGAAAGAAATCGGTGGCCTGACTTGCTACCTGACCTGGTTGACTTGTACAACCACATACCAGTAAGTTCCACCAACTGCACTCCAGCCTACCTTATGAGAGCAAGACCGGGAAGGCTGCCAATGGATTTGGAACTTGGGGTGGAAGAACCTGAGGCTGATGACAGTGCTGAAGATTGGGACACGAATCGACAGGAACAGTACAGGAGAGTACAAGCCTGCGTAGAAGACAGTCTCAATAAAGTAAGGGAAAAGCAAGAGAAGAACTACAACAAGAATGCTCCCGCTAAGCCTTTATGCCTGGAGAAATTGTGCTAAAGAGAAAAAGAAGAATGCACAAATTGGATGATCAGTGGGAACAGGAGCCATATGTCATGCAAAATTCCAATTTTGATAACAGAAAGACCTGTACCATTAGCAAGGATGGAGGAAAAACGACTGCAACTGTGTCTAGAGATCATCTAAAGTTGTGTCCGGGCCCACTAAAGCTTCGTGAAGAAGAACCTGTTGTCCTTCAGAAAGAAAATGATGAAGCGGTCATACATACGGATCTGGGAGATCTACCTGCGGATTGGCCCAGAGTGGGAGAAGCAGTAATCATTCCTGTGCTGCAGTTTTATCAACCGCAAGAAGAATCTCCACATCAAGTCATACCAATTGTGCCAGTAGAGTCAGTTCCAGAAGGACCTGTTCCGGCAGACCCTCAACCATTGGGATCCCAAGCAGCGGAACCACAAGAGGCAGCACCACAAGAAGAGGAATCCCTTGGTGGAGCAGTACCGCATCGCCCAGTCGCTAGCATGCTTGCCAGATCCCTAGAGAGGTGGAGTCGTGTTTATAGTTTGCCGGCACACAGAGCAGATAGGCTAGAGACTACTACACTTGACACCACTCCACGTAGGTCAGAACGTACAACGAAAGGAAGGTTACCTATTCGTTATCAAGATTAGTTCTAGTAAACTAGTTTAGTATGACCCAGACAAGGGTTTACTGCATCAGAAAATGTAAAAAGCTAAAGAGATAAAAAGTTAAAGAATAAATGTGATGATGATTGCATAGTTTGCATAAAATACCCCAGTTGGGTAAAGTGAAAGTGAAGAATTAATGATTTCTTGATATGTGTTTAACCATGCCAAAGACTGCGTGGCTGTGGACTGTGCCAGCCCAAAAACTTTTATTGTAAATAGTTTGCGCTTCGGTGCTACATCTTGGTTTTACACGAAACCATTACTACCTCTGAAAGAAAACCCGTGTGGTGTGGCCTTGAGTGAGGTCTGCAACAGAGAAGTCCTGCAGCCCACCCAGGACCCACGTGGGAGGTTTGGTGCGGGTCCTCCACAAGAATTTGTCTTGTATTATGAAAATGCTTTTGATACTTTTGTATTTTTCTAATGTACAAATTGTAACGTTCAAGAAGTCTTACCTCCCGCTAGGGATGAGTTAAAATGTTGTTGTTATATGCAAAACAAAAATGTTTTTCTTTTATCTTTTTACAGCCCGGGAGTGCTGTGTTTAACCAAGGGGGGATGTGTGGCCCAGCTATGTCAGGCACACATAATCCAGGAAAATGCACAGGAAGGTAACCGCAAAAACTTGATATCCATTCACGTCACTCACACTTTCGGACACACCCATCAGGGGTATAAAAGGTAGTGACACGTAGCAGTCAGCCATTCAAGCTTTGGGAGACTCAGGAGTGAGTCATTCCCAGTGTTCAGTTCTGTTGAGGAGGGAGAGGAGTTTAGTCAGTCAGCTTCCTGTCTTAGTACAGTGTAGTTCAGTGTCAGTCCAGTCTGGACTTGGAGGATACTGAGAGCTGTTCAGTGAGCTCTGGAGAAAGCTGACATTTCCATCAAAGCTACAAGTGCTTATGTTAAGAGCGAGAGCAGGGCGAAGGGCGCAGTGGAGAAGGACAGAGATAAGTGCTTCAGGTACCGGATTACCTGCACTAATTCACCGGACACCAGGGTCCGAGGCGTTGCTAGCGCTTCACGCCTAGTAACAAGATAACCGGAGGCTTTCTGGACTACAAGTAGCAGAAGGTAGCCCTAAGCGCTGATACGTAAACGGAGTCAGGGAGGACAGGACGGGCAAGGCCTGATCAGCCCCAACGCCTTAGTTCTCACCAACATCTGGGAATCAGAGACATAGAAGGCTCCACCACAATGTCGGCCGGGCGTTGCAGCTATTGAAACAAGCTGGAGATTACAGAGTTAACTTCGCTTCATGCAAGTTTGGACTCACATGCATATGAGGTAAAGGAGGCCTCTAACCTGCTCAGCGGTTATCCTGAATGTGCATTCTCCACCCCGACCAGCTTCCCGGGACCTGCCTGAAACACCTACAAGTAAAGGTATGGAAAGAAGCTGCATTGTGTGAGACTGTTTCGTTTACTACACCCTGCATCACCACCATAGACTTCCAGGGACCAGTCTCGCCTGTGGGAGACTTACCATCCAGCTGCCCCATAACATCCCTAGGAAGATCCATATAGCAGCGCTGGTCCAATTGGCCAGACACCACAGGTGGCGTCACGAACTACCTATCCTTATAATCCCCTGTAAATATCCCCCATTGTATGAGCGCCCAGGGCCACGGACCGAGTCCTGCTGCCAGTGACAAATCCCATAGACTTTCATGGGCTCGGTGCCGAGTACCCCATAGCCCTGGTACTTAGTGCGACTCAAATGGAAGTAACATTGCCAAATTAATGTGGTTCTCACAATACATATACTGTGTTTACATTTAAAATTTCCTTTCGGTAAAGTTTTTTTTTTTTATTAACAAGTCAGTCCACTGTGTATGTGTGAACCTGCCTTTACCAATATATCTCCAGGCTTCGACTCTTGCTCAACGTAACTATCGGTCTTTTTATAGAAATATCCGTTAGCAGCGTACCAATATTTATTATTGATCTCACTAGATTGCTCATAGAATTATGTTTTAAAGGATGGACATAGTAAACCTTTTTTTGATTAGTAATTGATAGTAATAAATTTTAATAATGTGAATGGGATATCCTGCATAAAAAAAGGGAAGTACCAGTGATGATGTGTGCGCCGGAAGAAGCGTGTCAACATGCGAAACAGCTATTGCTCATTTCACTGATGTCTCTGGCTGCAACTCTGTGACCAAAACAAAGAGCATTTTACTGAAATTGCCAGTGATGAGGGACGCTCCTCTTACTTTCCTGTGAATTTTCATGATCATTTACATGGCTATTATCTGGATATATTTTGATTGATCCTTAATTTACCTTCAGTTGGGTGTGACGGTAGTGCCAGGACTTTTTTTCTTTGATTCTTGTGCAAAAAAAATTTGTTGCAGGCAAGTACGAAACGGCCGGCAGCCACTATCAATTAAGAGGCAGCAGCACTTGTGCGCGACCTCCCCAAGCAGCTGATGGGAGTGCATGCTGATGGTTGGACCTCGCCGATCTAATATTGGAAATATAGGAGACCTTCTACACTCAAGTAAACTTAACACTGAGCACCAGCGTGCTCAGACACTCAGTTAGCACCCGAGCATGCTCCATAACACCTTATCCCAGCACGTTCGCTCATCACCACTGATGACCACACAATCAGAATTAATGAACTGTTGCGCAAGTGACGTTATTGGAAGAAAAGGGAATTTCTTGATTTTCATGAGGTTCTTCTGTGTCCATTTTTTAGAAAGGAAGCAAAAGCGCATCAGGCGGAACTTTTTTTTTTCTTACACATCAGTTATGCAATGGATCAATTTTGGACGTTAATTTGGTTTATCTGTTCCTAAAGGTGTAATGTCCAAACGCGAGTGTGAATGGAGCTATACTCAGCACTGACCTGCACACTGCTTGCATATGACAACACACAGGTTTATGGAGGCCCAGTCGGGGTTGCAAGCTTTGCAGTCAGCACAGGTCTTGTTGGTTTTGTTGGACCAAATCTTTTCAGCTACTTCATAGTCTGAGAGTGACTCAGATATACACTCCAGCAATGCCTCCATCCATTCCTTCTTCTCCCGCTCTGACTCTGCTGTGAAGCTGGAAATGAAAAAAAGATGCAAATTATTATAGACGGGTGGACAAAAAAAATTAAGTTAAAAGTGAATACATTAATAAACATATTTATTTATATCCGTACAGATGCAACCAAAGTTATTCTTAACCTCCATTGAAACAGGTTTATTAGTAAAATGTAAGAAAAAAAATACTTTTGATGACTTCTGCAGTCTTAGAATTATTCAACCCCTTCATTACAAGTGTCTTTAGTACTTATTATAGACCCTTGGCTGCTATGAGCCGGCTGCAAACGTGATGTCAAGCCAGACACCGGCTTCTGGAAGCGTTCATAGTAAATCTTAGCCCATTACTCAGGGGCAATGGCCTCCAGTTCACTAATATTCTTGGGTTGTCAAGAGAGTAGTCCAAAAAGTTAAGAGTAGAGATGATTACCTTACACAAACAAGAAAGTGGATACAAAAAGAAAGCAAAGGCATTAGATGCGCCTAGATTTACAATTTGCTCAACGTTCAAAGGTAAAGAAACGATGACTGTACTACATGGACGCGGCAGAAAACAAACCTTTTAAGGAGGCAGGTGGTCAAAAACATAGGAGTGACTGCAAACAACCTGAAACAAGATTTGGTTGCAGAAGACACTGAGATTTCAGTGTGCACTCTAAGGCACATACTAAACGCTGAAAGTCCTCATGATCGACTTCTAAGACATACACCTCTACTGACCTAAAACTTCAAGAAAAGTTGGTTCCAATATGCTCAAAACCATATATATATATAAGTCACAGAGGTTTTGAAGTTCTGTTTTGTGGCGCAATGAAAGAAAACTAACTTTTCAGGCCTACGGATCAGTGGTATTTCTGGGGGAGGAAGAATGAAGTATTTGATGAAAAGAACATCCTGCCTACAATGAAGCATGGTGGTGGCTCGATGATACTCTGAGGCAAATTTGCTCCCTCCCTGTATAGGACATTTGTAGTGTGTGGAGAGCAAAGTATCAGGAGATCTTAAGAGTAAATATCATGTCTTTTATGAGGAAGCTGAATCTTGGGCTTTGCTGGACCTTCCAACAGTACAATGATCCCAAGCGTACATCAAATCGACCAAGCTGGATTTCAGAAGAAGCACTGGAAGATACTGGAGAGACTGTCACAGAGGTTGAACCCTGTAGAAAATCTTTAATAGAGTTTTCTTTTTTAAAGTAGTTGCAATATGAAAATAAAAAAATATTAGTCTGTGCTAAGGTTCCTCAAAAACAGTACCAGACGGTGATGTCTGATTATGCATCCTTGTTATAGCTCAACACGGACCAAAGGCGATGACACTGCGGGAAGGACTTACTGGATTACTGGATTGCATGCGGATTATCAAGGACCAGAATAGCAGGATATGCAGAAAATCAGGCAGACAAGTGGAACAAGAAACACAAACAGACACAGAGCCAGCGGATGGTCTTTGCAATGGCGAAGGAAGCAATGTATGCAACACTTGCTTGTAGAGAAGCTAACACACCATTTGTAGTGTGAACAGCCCCTGACAAGAGTTTGTTATGCTTACATCAGACAAATGCTTAAAAGGAATCTGTCACCAGGACTTTGACACCTAATCTGAAGGAAGCATGATGTAGAGGCAGAGACCCTGATTCCAGAGATGTGTCACTTACTGGGCTGCTTGCTGTAGTTTTGATAAAATCACTGATCATCACTAGAGGACTAGATAACCTGCTGCCAAATAGTCCTCCATTTTCATGAGATGTGTATATCCCCGCCCCCAACACTGATTGAAGTTTTCTGCCTATGCACAGTATATGTAGAAAGCTGTGGTATATGTGGGGATATAACTGCTCAGCATTCTGAGAACTGGTAGATCTTATTTTACGAAAAATAAAACACACAGCCCAGCAAGTGACACATCCCTGGAATGTAAGTGTAACATTTCCAACATTTTGGCCTCATTTATGAAAACTGGTCCTGGCTGCCCATAACAACTAATCAGAGAACAGCTTTAATTTCTGTAAAGAAGTGCAATAAATAAAAGCTGACCTCTGATTGGCTGCTATTAGCAACAAGGTGAGTCCAGATAAATGAGGTCCACTTACTTTTCTGAGAGTGATTTACAATTCGCTTGCAGGTTACCTGAAAGTTCTATGTGGCGTGATCAACTCAAATGTCTTGTTGCGTCCATCTCGGATGGTGGAGCCGTGCATTTCAATCACAAACATTCCGTTGCCCATTTTGAAAAACTATATGGAAAAATGACAAAGAATTGGGACCTTCACGGTACGAAGATACACATCTTTCCTATAAAAGAATTGGGACCTGAATTTCATATCTAAATCTTTCTTACAGATGTAGCGGAGCTAGTTTTATGTTACTGTAGCTTTTGTACGCTAAAGTGAGTTCAGATAATACAGCAGCTTTACCTTCTCGTAACGGTATCACTTGGTGCATACCAAGACCATATTCCTTCTCTATGGGACGGCAATCCATCGCCTGGCTCTTTCCACCAGTCCATAGAGAATGGATAGAGCAGTGGAAAGCATATAACAGGGAATTAAAAGCAGTAATCTCCGAATCGGTGAGGGTGATAATGCTACATGTTCAAAATAAACATTTAACATAAGGTACACCCTTTTTCCCAAGTGGAATACTGTATAGAAAGGTTACACTTTCTAATAAAAAACAAAAAAA
>JARQOD010000004.1:37009081-37097086 GCA_033576555.1 Oophaga sylvatica
GCAGTCATTCTATGTGACACAGACCTGGAGAACCCCTTTAATGCTCCTAACAAATAAAGACATGAGAATTAGTCAATTTCACAAATAATATTTACATCCAGGTACCTTATAGATGACGCTGTCTCTGGAGTCGTTCTCCTTTTCTTCATCTTGTCCAGATCCCATGATGAGTTTTCTCATCCACAGCCGTCTCTGCAGATTTCCATCTTCTCCGCTCTTCTGCATCAACTCTCCACACGATGCCCTTAAAGACAGAAGAGTCATTATAATGCACCTAAATAAAAATATCTGCAATATACTGTCGCCTCACACTATTCCCCTCCCTCCTCTCACTGTCTCCTCTCTCCTCTAAAATAACCCCCCATCGCCACTCCAAATCCCCCCCACACATAATGTATCCCCCATCCCCACTCCAAACCCCCCCACACATAAAAGAACCCCCATCCCCACTCCAAATCCCCCCACACATAAAAGAACCCACATCCCCACTCTAAATCCCCCCCACACATAATGTATCCCCCATCCCCACTCCAAACCCCCCCACACATAAAAGAACCCCCATCCCCACTCCAAATCCCCCCACACATAAAATAACCCCCCATCGCCACTCCAAATCCCCCCCACACATAATGTATCCCCCATCCCCACTCCAAACCCCCCCACACATAAAAGAACCCCCATCCCCACTCCAAATCCCCCCACACATAAAATAACCCCCCATCGCCACTCCAAATCCCCCACACATAAAAGAACCCCCATCCCCACTCCAAATCCCCCCCACACATAATGTATCCCCCCATCCCCACTCCAAATCCCCCCACACATAAAAGAACCCCCATCCTCACTCGAAACCCCCCCCAATACACACACACTCACACAGTATGTCCCCCATTTATCTTCTGTGGTATCTTCAGCTCCATAATGGAGCACACTCACCACAAATGTTCACCCTTCTGGGCGCCGACGACGAGTGACGTCAGCAGCGTGATCACATGACCTGATCACGCTGCAGACGTCGCTCTGACCCGGCGGTCAGAGCTTCAATTGTACTGGATGTGAGAGAGATGTGAGTACTTCCGATCTCCTCCGTGCCGCCCCCACACATGTGCCGCCTGGGGCGGACCGCCCCCCCGCCCCCCCCACGCTACGCCACTGCTCCCGGACAGGTTCACTGGTGGGCGAGACAAATTTTTTACCTTCAGGGAAGCATGTAAATTGTATTTTCGGCTTCGGCCTCGATCATCAGGGAGTGAAGAGCAGAGAGTGGGAATTGTTATCTCGCTCCTACAAGGGGACCCTCAATCCTGGGCCTTCTCCCTTCCTCCGGGATCCCCGGCTCTACAGTCAGTAGATCGATTTTTTACTGCCCTGGGTTTGGTATATGATGACCCAGATCGGGTCTCTCTTGCTGAGACAAAATTACGTAAGATACAGCAGGGAGATCGTCCGGCGGAGGAATTTGCTTCTGAGTTCCGTAGATGGGCCACAGATACTCAGTGGAATGACCCAGCTCTTAGGAGCCAGTTTTGTCATGGGCTTTCTGACAAATTAAAGGACGTTTTGGCTCAGTATGATTCTCCTCCATCACTGGAGGCTGCTATGGCCCTAGCTATCCGTACTGATAGACGGCTCCGGGAGAGGTGCGAGGTAACTCCGCCCCCTGTTGTTACTCCACCTACTACTAAAGTCCCTTATGTTGAGGTTCCCCTTGTCTGTTCGGAGGAGCCTATGCAGTTGGGAGGGACATCATTTCGTAGGAGGGGATTGGCGGTACGCCGCAGGACTAGAAGGTGTTTCTTCTGCGGGAAAGAGGGACATTTTGTTGGGGGATGTCCATCCCGTGCCTTGTTGAGCAAAAAGTCGCCGGAAAACTGTTAATCCCAGGTTGTGTGGTGGACGACAACCTGGGAGTATGTATTTCGTCCGCTAGTTCTTCTCAGTTCCTTGTACCAGTGGAGGTGGTGGTTGGTACGAGAGTGGAGAGATTTTCTGTTCTTCTTGATAGTGGGTCCGGGGCTAATCTGGTTGACGCTCAGTTTGCTCAGGCTCAAGGTATGCATCTGAGTGTATTGGTCAAACCGATCCCTATATTCTCCATTGACGCCAGGCCTCTCGGCCAAGGTAGCTTTGTTCATGAGGTTCATAACATTGACCTTCGGGTAGGGGCAATACATAGGGAACTATTATCTTGTTATGTGTTGGAGGGTCTACCTACTCCTATTGTGTTGGGACTTCCTTGGTTGGTTAAACATAACCCTGTGATTAATTGGCAGTCCAGAGATATAAGCCAATGGGGGGAGTTTTGCAAAAGTAACTGCATGAACACAGTCATCAGTGCGGTCGTGCCTAGTACTTTGCCTCCTTTTTTGGAGAACTTTGGGGATGTGTTCTCTGAGGAGGGGTGTCAGGAGTTGCCTCCTCATCGCGTGTATGACTGCTCTATTAATTTACTTCCTGATGCTAAGTTACCTAAAGCTAGGTTATATAACCTTTCTGGTCCTGAGAGGCAGGCTATGAAAGATTATATTTCGGAAAGTCTGGCCAAAGGGCATATTAGACCTTCATCTTCCCCAGTGGCCGCGGGGTTCTTCTTTGTGAAGAAAAAAGATGGAGGCCTACGCCCTTGCTTGGATTTCCGCGAACTTAATCGGATTACTGTTCGAGATCCGTATCCACTCCCTCTTATTCCTGATCTCTTCAATCAAATTGTTGGCGCCAAATGGTTCTCTAAATTGGATCTCAGGGGGGCGTATAATCTGATTAGGATAAAAGAGGGGGATGAGTGGAAAACGGCGTTTAACACGCCGGAGGGACATTATGAGAACCTTGTCATGCCTTTTGGTCTGACTACTGCACCAGCAGTATTCCAACATTTTGTTAATGACATTTTTCGTCATCTGGTGGGGCTGTTTGTGGTCGTATATTTGGATGACATTTTAATTTACTCACCAGATCTTGTGTCTCACCAGGAGCATGTGAGACAGGTGTTGCAGATCTTGCGAGACAATAAACTATACGCCAAACTGGAAAAGTGTGTATTCGCCGTACAGGAACTTCAGTTTTTGGGTTTCTTGGTGTCAGCCTCCGGTTTCCGTATGGACCCTGAAAAGGTGAGAGCAGTGCTTGAATGGGATCAGCCAGAGGATCTTAAGGCTCTGCAGCGTTTTCTGGGGTTTGCTAACTACTACCGGAAATTTATTTGTAATTTCTCATCTGTTGTCAAACCTCTCACTGACATGACAAGAAAAGGGACGGATTTTTCTAAATGGTCGGACAAAGCTTGCCAAGCTTTTTCCTCTTTGAAAAAATGTTTTGCTTCGGCACCCGTTCTCATCCAACCAGATGCATCACAGCCGTTCATTGTGGAGGTGGACGCGTCTGACGTAGGGGTGGGTGCAATATTGTCCCAGGGTCCGTCCCCTGGTAAATGGCATCCGTGCGCTTTCTTTTCTAAAAAATTGTCGTCCGCCGAAAGGAATTATGATATCGGCAATAGGGAACTTTTGGCCATTAAGTTGGCTTTTGAAGAATGGCGTCACTTTTTGGAGGGGCAGTCCACCCGGTCACCGTCATTACTGATCACAAGAACCTGCTGTATTTGGAATCTGCTAAGCGTCTGAATTCCAGACAAGCTCGATGGTCGTTGTTTTTTTACCAGGTTTAATTTTGTTGTCACTTATCGCCCTGGATCTAAGAATGTTAAGGCGGATGCCTTGTCTCGCAGTTTCCCAGGGGCCGGGAAAATGGATGACCCGATTCCCATCCTTCAGGAGGGGGTGGTAGTGTCGGCTGTATGTTCTGAGCTTGAGGAGGAGGTGTTAGAGGCTCAGGGGGACGCCCCTGCAGGACCTCCAGGGAGACTGTTTGTCCCAAATCAGTTGAGACAAAAGGTTATTGAGGCACATCATAATTCTGCTTTAGCAGGACATCCAGGGAGTAAGGCTACTTTAGATCTCCTTTCTCGCCGGTTTTGGTGGCCTAACGTTAATAAAGATGTTTTAACTTTTGTCGCGTCCTGTGGGGTTTGTGCTCGCTCTAAGACCCCTCATACCCGTCCGTCTGGGACCCTCTTACCCTTGAAACTTCCGGAGCGTCCATGGACTCATTTGTCTATGGACTTCATCACGGACCTTCCTCAGTCGTCAGGGAAGACTGTCATACTGGTGGTTGTTGACAGATTCAGTAAGATGGCACATTTCATTGCTCTTCCTGCCCTCCCTAATGCTAAAACTCTGGCGCAGGTGTTCATTGGGGAGATTGTGAGACTTCATGGGTTGCCTTCTGATGTGGTGTCAGATAGGGGGTCTCAGTTTGTGTCCAAGTTTTGGAGGGCATTTTGTTTACGTCGGGGGATGCAATTGTCATTTTCCTCGGCTTTTCATCCGCAGACCAATGGTCAGACAGAGCGTCTGAATCAAAGCTTAGAGACTTCTCTTCGGTGTTTTGTCTCAGAGAACCAGGAGGACTGGTCTTCTTTCTTGCCTCTGGCAGAGTTCGCTCTTAACAACAGGCGGAGCGAGTCCACTGGTAAGTCCCCGTTTTTTGGGGCATATGGTTTTCATCCCCAGTTTTGTACATTCAATGGGGGGGGCCCTTCTGGGGTTCCTGAGGAGGAGCGTTTCTCGTCGTCACTTGCTTCAGTGTGGAGAGGTGTATTGAATAATCTGAGTGCTATGGGGAACCGTTATAAACGTATGGCTGATAGGAGGAGAGTTTCTGGTCCAGATCTTAATGTGAACGATCTGGTATGGTTGTCTACCAGGAATATAAAACTTAAAGTTCCCTCCTGGAAGCTGGGCCCCAGATTCATCGGGCCGTACAGGATCAGTTCCATAATTAATCCGGTGGCATTTCGTCTGGACCTCCCTCCTACGTTTAAAATTCATAATGTGTTCCACAAGTCATTACTTAAGAGGTACGTGGCACCAGTCATACCATCACCTCTACCTCCTCCTCCAGTGGTGGTCAATGGTAACTTGGAGTTTCAAGTGTCAAAGATCATTGACTCACGTCTGAATCGCCGGTCCCTTCAGTACTTGGTGCATTGGAAGGGGTATGGTCCAGAGGAGAGGACGTGGGTTCCTGCGTCTGACATTAACGCAGATCGTTTGGTGCGGACCTTCCACAGAACTCACCCGGGCAAACCTGGCCCTGAGGGTCCGGAGGCCCCTCGTAGAAGGGGGGGGTACTGTCATGTGTGCATCGCCACGAAGATCGTCGCGGTTGAACATTCTGACTTCTCACAGCTGAGTTGCTGTTTCTTTGTGTTTGGCAGTTAGGGAGTTAATTCTGTCTGTGCTCAGTTCTGGGACTGGGTGCAGTTTTCTCCCGGCTGCAATTAATTATTTGTTGATTGGTTTCCTTTAAATCTCTGGTTGTCTGTGTTGGGAGTTGCCAGTGAAATTCTTCATGCAGACCACAGATAGGATTGTATCTGTATAGACTTAAGTTAAAGAGCTCCTTAGTTGTTTTAAGCTCAACTTGCTTAGAGTTTAATATCCCAGATCATTTATGTTCCTTCTGTGTTTGAGTGTGTATGCAAGTCTGTGTTTTCTCCAGTCTGTCTTATACGTCTAATCTGTGTATTTAGCAGAGATCAGCCCATATCCCTTTGGTGGTAATCAGAATCCTTCTTAGGACTGATTACAGGGTTCAGGGACTGATAGGAGACAGGGTTAGGCTGGAGACTTGGACCTCTGAACCATTATCAGTACCTCTAAGGTGAGGGTTTAGTTAGGACCCCAGTTTAGGGTCAGGTTAGACCCCCGGTCCTCCTCTTTCCTGTGACAGTGTATCAAGTCCTCAAGATTAACCCTGAGTTCAACGGATATCGTGTCAGGTAAATCTATTCTATATTTACATGCTGATGTTGCTAATCTATATGTTGTATAGAGTGTTGTTCTTTTAAGAATAGTTTACTGACATCGTACACATATCATAAGACCGCGTGACACTGTCTTGCTGTAAGACTCAGCCACAACCGATCTTCAATGCTCTTACTGAGGGAAAAAGGTTATTGGCCAAATTCTTGCGATACATGACTCCATCCATCCTCCCTTAAATACGATGCAGTTGTCCTCTCCCCTTTGCAGAAAAGCACCCCAAAGTATGATGTTTCCCCCACCATGCTTTATGATTTGGATGATGTCTTTGGTGTTGTACTTATCCTTCTTCTTCCTCCAAACACGGCGAGGGTAGTTGACACCAAAAAGTTCTATTTTGGTCTCATCTGATCACATGACCTTCTCCTATGTCTCCTCTGGATCATCCAGATGATCATTGGCGAACTTCAAATAGGTCTGGACATGTGCTGGCATGAGCAAGGGGACCTTTTGTGCCCTGCAGATTTTAATCCACGACAGGATAGTGTGTTAATAACGGTAATGTTTGAGACTGAGTTCCCAGCTGTCTACAGGTCATTGATCAGTTCTGGGCTGTTTCCTAACTTTTCTCAGAATCATATTTACCCAACGAGGCAAGATCTTGCATGGAGCCCCAGACTGAGGAAGACTGAGAGTCATCTTGTTTCTTCCATTTTCTAATAATTGTACCAACAGTTGTTGCCTTCTCACCAGCCTTCTTGCTGGCTGTTAGGTGATCAAATACATATTTCATGTAATACAATGCAATTTAATTCTGTAAAAATTATAAAATGTAATTTACTGGTTTTTATTTTTAGATTCTGTCTCTCACAGTTGAAGTGTATGTACGATAACAATTGCAGACTTCTCCATTCTTTGTAGGTGGGAACGTTTGCAAAATCGGCAGCATATGTATCAAATAGTTATTTTCTCCACTGTATGTATATACTTTTTCCAGAGCTGACACATCGTGTTTGTATATACTCTTTCCAGTGCTGACACATCGTGTATATATATATACTCTTTCCAATGTCAGCATATGTCTATTTTCTAATGCGATTATAGAGTGATGTAATACATGCAAGTTTTAGCTATTTTACTTAGTCCTGTTGCCACAAGTGTATAAAATCCAGCCCGATACCATGCAGTTTGGCCTTTACGAATATTTGTGAAAGAATGGCTCATTCTATAGAGCTCATAGGTACTACTATGGTCCTAGGCAAGATGTTACAAGTCAGTTCATGAGATTTTTTCAGTCCTAACTATTCCATGATGGGTGGTATTATTGCAAACTGGAAGAATTTTGGAACTGTGGCTCAGCCATGAATTAGAATCCACGTAAAGTTACAGAACAGGTTCGATGAATGCTGAGGAACAGAGGGCATAAAAGTCACCACTAGTGTTGAGCATTCCGATACTGCAAATATCGGGTATCGGCCGATATTAGCTCTATCGGAATTCCGATTCTGAGTACCGATATTTTCGTCATATCGGATACCGGAATCGGAATGTCACTGTCACTGTCAGTGTCCGTCGGTCGGGTCTGTCAGGAGTCAGCGGCACTTACCTGGCAGAAGATCTCCGGCGGTCACGGCCTGGACTGCTTGATGGCCGCCATCATCTTTCCCCGGCGGTCACATGCAGTTTCTCGCGATAACTGCAGTGACTGCTGGGTAATCGCGGCCGTAAAGCAGTCAGTCCGATGACGTCACCGCTGGGGAAGCAGGTAATCAGCTGTGCTGCGTCGGGATGTCAGGCTCTGCCTGTCATTGCGATGTAGCAGAGCTGGATCGTCGTGGGACTGTCGTTACTATGGACTGCGTCGGACAGGTGGTATACTGTTGGTTTGTTTTTTTTTTTTTTTACAGGAGATCGATGGCGTCGCAGGAATGAGAGTACAATAAAAGAAATGAAAACTGTGTTGTCTCTTTTATTTCATTAAAAGACTTTTTTCTTGCTGTGTCTTTTTTTTAAACATTTAAAAACTTTGGGATTAATAATGGATCGGTGTCTTATTGACGCCTCTCCATTATTAACCGGGCTTATTGTCACCGTGCAATCAACGGTGACATTAACCCCTTATTACCCCGCTTGCCACCGCTACAGGGCAAGTGGGAAGAGCCGGGTAAAGTGCCACAATTGGCACATCTTTTGATGCGCCAAATGTGGGGCTGCTGTAGCCTGGTATTATCAGGCTGTTGAGGGCCAAAATCCATGGGCCTTGACAGTCTTTTAATACCAGGCCGCAGCAGTCTGCATTTTACTTGGCTGGTTAACAAAAATAGGGGGACCCCTACGCCGTTTTTTTTTCGAGGGGATCCCCTATTTTTGTTAACCAGCCAAGCTAAGCAGACTGCTGTGGCCTGGTATTATCAGGCTTGCAAGGTTCATGAATATTGGATCCTTACCAGCCTGAAAAACCAGGCCTCAGCGGTCTGCTTCATCTGGCTAGTTAACAAAAATAGGGGGGACCCCACGCCAATTTTTTTCGAGGGGATCCCCTATTTTTGTTAATCAGCCAAGATATGCAGACTGCTGTGGCCTGGTATTATCAGGCTGGCAAGGTTCATGGATATTGGATCCTTACCAGCCTGAAAAACCAGGCCTCAGCGGTCTGCTTCATCTGGCTAGTTAACAAAAATAGGGGGGACCCCACGCCAATTTTTTTCGAGGGGATCCCCTATTTTTGTTAATCAGCCAAGATATGCAGACTGCTGTGGCCTGGTATTATCAGGCTGGCAAGGTCCATGGATCTTGGCTCCTTAACAGCCTGAAAATCCAGGCCTCAGCGGTCTGCTTCATCTGGCTGGTTAACAAAAATAGGGGGAACCCCACGCCAATTTTTTTCGAGGGGATCCCCTATTTTTGTTAATCAGCCAAGATATGCAGACTGCTGTGGCCTGGTATTATCAGGCTGGTAAGGTCCATGGATCTTGGCTCCTTAACAGCCTGAAAATCCAGGCCTCAGCGGTCTGCTTCATCTGGCTGGTTAACAAAAATAGGGGGGACCCCACGCCATTTTTTTTTCGAAGGGAACCCCTATTTTTGTTAATCAGTTCCCTCTGACGTCACTGATTGTGTCCCTGGCTGACCTGAAGTGAAAGTGGAAAGCAATCAATTAAGCTTTCCACTTAAGGGCCCGTCTCACATAGCGATATCGCTACCGAGATCGCTGCTGAGTCACTAGTTTTGTGACGCAGCAGCGAGCTCACCAGCGATATCGCTGTGTGTGACATTCAGCGACGATCAGCCCCCCTGCCGGCTATCGCTGATCGTCGCTGAAATGTCAGGACCTTTTTTTGATCGCTGGTTTCCCGCTGACAGGCACGCATCGCTGCGTGTGACAGGCGGGAGACCAGCGATCCGCTGGTAACCAAGGTACACAGCGGGTTTCCAGGCGTGGGGCTGTGCCTAGAAACCCGCTGTGTACCTTGGATACCAGCGCCCTGATGCAGGGAGCTGGTATCCAAGGTACACAGCGGGTTTCCAGGCACCGCGCAGCGCTTGGAAACCCGCTGTGTACCTTGGTTACCAGCTCCCTGCATCAGGGCGCTGGTATCCAACGTACACTGCGGGTAACTAAAGGCTGGGTCTCACATAACGATACACCAGCGATCCCGACAACGATATGCACTTGTCAGGATCGCTGGTGTATCGCTACATGATCGCTGCTGAGCTGCCAAACAGGCAGCTCAGGCAGCGATCTGGGACAGCGACACTGCGGGTAACATCGCTTAGTTACCCGCAGTGTACCTTGGATACCAGCGCCCTGATGCAGGGAGCTGGTAATCAAGGTACACAGCGGGTTTCCAAGCGCTGCGCGGTGCCTGGAAACCCGCTGTGTACCTTGGATACCAGCTCCCCTGCATCAGGGCGCTGGTATCCAAGGTACACAGCGGGTTTCTAGGCACAGCCCTGCGCCTGGAAACCCGCTGTGTACCTTGGTTACCAGCGGATCGCTGGTCTCCCGCCTGTCACACGCAGCGATGCGTGCCTGTCAGCGGGAAACCAGCGATCAAAAAAAGGTCCTGACATTTCAGCGACGATCAGCGATAGCCGGCAGGGGGGCTGATCGTCGCTGAATGTCACACACAGCGATATCGCTGGTGAGCTCGCTGCTGCGTCACAAAACTAGTGACTCAGCAGCGATCTCGGTAGCGATATCGCTATGTGAGACGGGCCCTTAAGCGATGTTACCCGCAGTGTCGCTGTCCCAGATCGCTGCCTGAGCTGCCTGTTTGGCAGCTCAGCAGCGATCATGTAGCGATACACCAGCGATCCTGACAAGTGCATATCGTTGTCGGGATCGCTGGTGTATCGTTATGTGAGACCCAGCCTTTACTCTCCTGTCAGCCAGGAGAGGAACTCATTCATTTGGGGGTTTACTGTGAGGCTGCAGCATTAGCTGCGGTCCCTGCAGTAAACATTAACCCTTTCTGAAGGATTACACCGTGGGACCTGACTGTGCATGGGATAGGTAAGAATAATTTTGCTTTTTTATTTTATTTTTATTACAGGAAATGGTTTTTGCAGTAAAATAAAAGATGGTCAAAAACATGTGTCTTTATTTCATTAAAATGATTTTTAATTAAAGTGTGTGTGTTTTATTTTTATTTCATGCAATAGGATTAATAATTGATAGTTGTCTAATTGACAGCTCTCAATTATTAACCTGGCTTAAGGTCACCTTTCAATAGCAAGGTGGCTTTAACCCCATATTAACCCATTCGCCACCGCTACAGGGCAATGGGAATAGACGGGCAAAGTGCCAGAAAGGGCGAATCTAATTATAGATTTGTCTTTCCTGGGGTGTCTGGGGGCAGATGTTAGTAGCCAGGGGGGGGCCAAAAATAATGGTCCCTCTCTGGGCTATTATTATCTGCCCCCACTCACTGGCTTTGTCTGTCTGGTTGCGAAAATAGGGCGGGAGCCCACGCATTTTTTTTCAGCAATTTTACACCTCATATATATATATATATATATACATGTCATTGAATTTGTGACACATATATATATATTTATATTTATAGTTCATACACTTCTACATAGTATAATAGCCGCTAATTCAATTGCTGGCTTTTGTGAAAATGCAGAACCCGACATGAAATGACACTTGGTGTACATAGGGTTAACCATGTCCTTTGCTATCTGATTTGCACAAACAATTACATCAGTCTATGTGTGCAAAATTTCACACCTGTAGGGGTTAATTAAAGGTGTAAATTCGTAGCAAAAAAGTCCGTTTTTTTTACAACGAATTTACAACTTTAATTAACCCCTACAGGTGTGAAATTTTGCACACATAGACTGATGTAATTGTTTGTGCAAATCAGATAGCAAACGACATGAAAAGACATGGTTAACCCTATGTACACCAAGTGTCATTTCATGTCGGGTGCTTCTGTCTTTTCACAGAAGCCGGCTTTACCCGGCAATTGAATCAGAGGCTATTTTACTATGTAGAAGTGTATAAACTATACATATATGTATATATATATGTCACAATGACATGTATATATATATATATATATATATATATATATATATGTATTCTATGTGTGTATATTTAGTGTTTACAAGGAAAGAATGGGGTTTTTTTAGTTACGATATTTTGTTCCCATAGACTTACATTGGATTTCCGGTATCGGTATCGGGTATCGCCGATATTTTAATGGTATCGGCGATACCATTCCGATTCCGATACTTTTGGATATCGGAAAGTATCGCTCAACTCTAGTCACCACCGTTTGCTGACTCCATAATTGCAGGGTCCAAACTGTATCTAACATTTACATCAGAACAAAAACAGTTCACCGGGAGCTTTATGGCACCGGTTTCCATGGCCAAGCAGCTGCATGCAGGCCTTGCATCACCAAGCACAATAACAAGTGTCCGATAGAGTGGTGTAAAGCAGCCACCTTTAGACTCTTAGAGTAGTGGAAACATGTTCTGTGAAATTGTGACTCAAACTACTCTATCTGGCACCTGATGGATGAGTCTGCGTTTGGACAATGCCAGGAAAACGTTACCTGCTTGACTACATTGTGTCGAATGTAAAGTTTGGTGGAGGAGGGATAATGTTGTTGGGTTGTTTTCCATGGGTTGGACTAGGGCACTTGGATTTAGAGAATGCTTAAAGATTTAGTGTACAAGACATTTTGGAAAATTGTCTGTTTCCAACTTTGTGGGAACGGTTTGAGAAGTGTCCTGTTCTATTCTAGCATGACTGTGCCCTAGAGCACAAAGCAAGGTCCATAAACGCATGGTTGGGGGAGTTTGGCGTGGAAGAATTTGACAGGCCGCATAGAACCCTGACCTCAACCCCATCAAACATTTTCAAGATGAAATAAAACAGAAATTGTGAGTCTAACATCAGAGTCTGACCTAACAAATGGTCTTCTGGATGAATGGCCAAAATTTTGCACAGACACAATTTGGTATCTTGTTGAAATCCTTCAAGGAGAAATGCAAGTAGCTGCAAAGGGTGATCAACTATGTATTAATGTCTACTAATTTAGGATTTTATTTAATAAAAGCTTCAGAAGGTGGTTCTTAAATTCTGCTGCATTGTAAACAGGGAACAATTGTATTGATATTTTTATAGTAGACTTCCCCTCAAAACGAGGCATCATGAAATATCTTGTATGTTCTTACCTGTTCATTTTTATGGATCCATAATTCATCTGTTGTGAGCACTGCAAACACCTTTGACTTATAGCCCTTCAATTCTAGGTAGCCTGCCCTGGAGAAGATGCAGGCGGAACGAGGACGTTGGTTAAACATTCGCTGTTCTTTAACCCTGTTCTGTATGGTGGAGCACCACTCACTCCTCTGCGCTATGGAGATAATGAATGTACAATGGTTACAAAAAAAACATTATTAGGGGATTGACGCAGTGTTACTAAAATCCAGCTCTGCTCATATTGATGCAGACCACGTGTGACATGCAGAAGTAGTGCTGAGTGCTGTTGCTTCAAAAGCATCCAGCAACTAGAGGGGTTAATACAGTCACAGAAGACAGGGAGTGGTTAGTAGAGCTCCAGGGAGATTGTGGGGAACTTGTTTACTATTCTGGCAGCAGCTGAAGGAATGAGTGGTGTGTGATCTCTCACAAAAGTTCAGGAAAGTGAACCATAGGGACACAGGATTCCATTACAGAGTGGAGCTGGGCTAACCCCTGTACTGCTAGTTGAGAGGACTACCCTAAGCAGAAAGATAAAGACCGGAAGTAATTTTGACACCGGGATCATCTCCCTCAGCAACCCCCACCCTCCTCCATCTCACTGTGTTAGAAGGAATGTTGTGTACTACTGTGCCTTTGTAAAGAGTCTTGATCTGTGCTGAATTGTGCTATCAAACGAGACTGTTAGTCAATGAGTCTTTAAGAAGCAGCTGTACTATTTTATGAAGCCTGTGCTTAAGATACTTGAATTGTACTGGACATGCGGTGATACTAAACTACACTGTTCATCTGTTCATGAGGACTCTATCAATTGTGTCTGTGTGAACAAGTGGATCCATCTTGTGCCTGAGGAAGCTGCAGTGCATGTTCCCCCAAAGTTCCAAAGAATTCATGAGACCTGTCCCGCCCCTATCTGAACCTAGCGGCGTACATGTAACACGCGAACAATATGAGCTAGTGAGTCAAACTCGTGTCGGAAAGGCCTGGACATACAAACTACCTGTGTGGTCAATTTTAGATCATTTATTGCAGTATCTTCTGGGACTTAAAGAAAAATTCTAAAACATTGACTTAAATACCGTGATTCTTGGAAAATAAGACAGTGTCTTATATTATATTTTGCCCCGAAAGATGGGTTAGGGCATATTTTCAGGGGATGTCATATTTTTTTTTCTTGAACAATGAATGCAGATTTATTCTTGAACAAAAAAACATTTATTCTCATATAAAATGTTATCACATTCTGGAGTTCCATCATAAACTTCTTGAGATCCTATTTCTTTTTTGCATGTGCAACAATCTACTCTTTACACAGGCTGACGAAGAATGATGGGGTTAGAACGATCAGTAGTAGATCACTCTGTCTCCATACACATCATGTTGTTGGCAGCACATCTCCTGCTTACGAGACAAGGGTCCTCGTTCATTAAGACTAATGAGTCTTTCGCTGGATTAAGATGCACCTAATTCATTAAAAGGGGCAAATCACCTAATAAGTTAGGAATCTAACATAGTGCCATGCGCCTTTGGCAGAAATGTGCATACATACACTGCACATACACATGTGTATACAGTATATACACATAGCATGCAAAAAAACGCCACGAAAAAACAAGGAAAATATGATTTTTCTTTGCAGCGTCTTTCCTGCCAAGAGATCAGGATTTGCTGCAGAAAAACCGCCTAGTGTGAACTGACCCTAAAGATAAGAGTCAGTACCTCTAGTGTACACTCCAGGTTACTAGGTAGCACACAAAACTATCAAAACTATGGGAGCCCTGAGCAACAAAAAAACATAGAAAATATTATTCTGAGCAAAAAAACAAAACAAAACAAATTGTCCTTGAAATATCACAAAACCTGGTAATAAATAAAAATAGAACAATCAGGGAAATGCTGCGTCCTCGACGTTCCATTTCCTACTTTGTATCACATATATCTTTAGACAAAGCAAGAATAAGTCCTTGATTAAAGGAACCCCCAAATAAACAGAATAGTGGGCAAAATACTGTCACCTGCTGAAATTGAGGGGAAACAGGTTTTTTTTTTTTGCTATAAAATCCACAGACATCCTGCGTCATGGAACAGGAAATCCTATTGAGGAGCCATTAAATATCAGGAAGCAGGAAGTAACTGAGGACTGGTTGAAGACTTCAGAAGACAGGAGCCTGCATCCTCCCTCAGGATTTATAATAGTCTGGCTATTTGTATTTTTGTATTAGTTGTGTAAAATATTTCTCATATCTTAAAGTGAAATAAACCCCCTTTAACTTGGGTAAATCTTCTTAAAGAGGACCTTTCACCAAATGTTTCATAAGGAACTGGACACACGATGTCATAGTGCCTGCAGCGCTGAATAAAATGTTATTTTTTTTAATTTTTCACCTCTGTTGCTGAGTTATTGGCAATCATAGTATGTGGCATCTAATGGCTTAACTTTTTCTCACTACTCCGGATGTATGTGATTTGTTCAAAGGCAGGGAGAGTGAAGCAGACACTGATTGGCTGCAGGGATCACGTGACATGACAATGTGACAGCTAGTACTGACACCGATAGACTGGCACCGGCACTGAAGGTGAGAATAACGCCGGTGTCCCACTTGCTATTGCAATGCAAAAAACTTGCGCAAGTCTCTCGCCTCAATACCCGGCACTCGGACCGGAGTGTTCTGCTATATCCACACCAGAATGTATGTCCATTCCAGAAAGAAGAGATCTATCAATAAAATAAATCAGTTTATTTCAATATTAAAAGAAAAAACAATATATAATAAGGATAAAAAACAGGATGTCTCCAAGAAAAGGAGACGTCACCACACAAATTAATCAGAAAGCAAGGGCACTTTATACTGTATATGTATATGGCACATTATCCAAACATTATTCACATGGGTCATAAGTATGTCTAAAGAAAATATAATTATATATATATATGGTGTCTTGTGCAATAAATACATAATCCGATCCTAGTAATGATGACAAGAAAAAGCCCAATATATGAAAACCCTATAACATGCAGTGTGAAGGGAAATAATGAAACAGGAAAATAAGGGCACGATTATACCTGACAAGGAGCGGTGGTGGCGTCCCCTCACCCCGACGCGCGTTTCACCGTCTGCTTCTCCCTTATTTTCCTGTGTATTGATGAGCAAGTTTCTCGCATTGTACTCGCAAGTGTAACCCGGCCTAAATGTTATTATTTTACAAGGAGAAAACAGAGATTGGGAAGGGGTTGTCCAAGTAGTGGACAACCCCTTTAAAGCCTATCTCTGTGTTATGCCAGTATGGAGGTTAACAGACAGTAGAGAAGTACCAGAGAGCCTAAAACCCTTCCCCACTTCTGTCTCGGCATCTCTGCTGTTAGAGATGGATTACACTTGACAACAGGCATTGGACACAAAGTAAGAAGGAAGGGCAGATCGAAACTTAAGCAGTTAGGACATGTTCACACGTAGCTTTTTTCCTTGAATGAAAAATGCAAAGTATGGTTGGAAAACAGCAGTGGAAATTCCATACATTTTGATGTATTTTTTGTGCTTTTATAAAAAATTTGTTCTTGGTATGTTTTTTTTCTGCTAAGGCTTAATGGGGAAAAATGCAGAAAAAATAGGTGAAAGAATTGACATGCTGTGCTTTAAAAAAAGAAGATTTTTGAAACTTCAATATGTTGTTGTTGTACAGTAAAGCGCTGCATTTTGTATCCCCCCACCAAAAAAAAAAAAGGATGAAAAAATGCATAAAAAATGCTACGTGTGAACAAACCCTTAAGGATGAAAGAAGAAAGAACAACCTCATATTTACTAGTGTAAATCTGTAATTCAGTATTTTTTGTTCCCAGTCATTGAATCATAATAATTCTCGGTATACATGATTTGCGCTATACACACCTTCACTCTCAGCGCGAAACACGAAAATCCTGTGCTTTGTGACTACTTCAAACTTGTTCTCTTTGGTTGAACGAGCCATTTCAATGGAGGTCAGGGGGATCACACCCTTAGAATATATGTCCTAAAAAACAGACAGGGTACAATATGTTCATGCTGAAGACTGATAGATGTCGGGGGGGGGGGGGGGAGGGAGATTATTGCACGGCTGTAGATTTGTGACTTTGTGTCATATTTGTCCTCTGTTTTTGACAGCGATAGGAAAGGTGAAACAACATCCAGAGACCACAACGACTTATGTCAACGGAAGTGAGTGGATGAGACCGTCGGGCAAAGCTAAGCTTATACAGCATAGTCTAAAACTGGGAACTTTACAGTTACCCAGAATTGTCATCTTCCTCTTATCAAAGCAGATTGAGGTGCAGCATTTGATTACGGAGAGTTACTACAAGAAGGAAATGTTGCTAAAATAAATTTAAAAAAACAAACAAAGCAAAAAAACCTCTTAAGTTAGGGACACAACATTGTTTTCTCTCCACCTGAGAAAAATGGTCCGATTATACTAATCACACTGTGATCAGAGTTTGATCAGAGATTGATCTGATTTTCTCAGAGGTGGAGAGAAAAAAAAATGATTTTCCACCTTCTCTATTCTGTCAGTCCGTGAGAATCGGCTGCACTCAGATGTCATCCAAGTGCGGTCCAATTTTTTTTTTTCATGGACACATAGACATGAATGGGCGGGTGCCACTCGATTCTCAGAGGCAAGTCGTGCATGCTGCAATTTTGTTTTTCCTCTGACCACTCGGTCCGAAGCAATAAATCTGATATGTGCACAGCGCCATAAAATAATATGGGTACGAGTGCTATCTGTCAAAAGCACAGATAGCGCTTGTCCGATTTAAATGGTTGTGTCCATGAGCCCTTAGGCCAGGTTCACACCGTCGTATTTTCCGTCCAAGTGCGAACAGACAAAACATCGGAATGCACTCGGATCAATGTTAGTCCATGGAGCCGCGCATATGTCTGATTGTCTTAAAAAAAAAATTGCTTCATGTCTAAGTTTGATCTGATTATTGGATTGCATAGGGGATTGCAAGTCTATGAGTGTGTGGAAATCATCCAACTGCACTCCGATGTCATCTGAGGTCAGTCTGATTTCTACAGACAGGCACACTGAAGAAAATGGAAAAATGTTACTCTCCATCTTCTCCATAGTGTGCTATAATTCTCTCTAGAGAACCGTATCACACTACTGCATGTCTCGCTGCTGTTTGACAGCCGCACGCAACACATGCAGGGATAACCTATTTGTTAGGCAATCCCTCCATGTGTTGCGCCAACTGACCAGCCGTGAGACAGGCACTTGATCATTTTTTTTCGAGCATGCCCAAGACACTTGGTTAGCACCCGAGCATGCTCAGATAACACCTTATACCAGCACGTTCGCTCATCACTACTAATTAATGACTGCAATCAACTCATGTAACTGGGCCCTTACAAATCACTACGGTACTCCATACCGGTACTCTATATTCTCAGAGCCAGTGCTGCCCCGTGACTGAAACCGAAATGCTGCGGGGGTAAATAACATTCATTTTCTCCTCGCAGAGTGGCAGGTTAGTAACACTAATAACCTGCAGATTAACCCCATATCTTGCGTTTTTGCTGGTCACAGATTCCCTTTAAAGAGATTCCTAGAGAATGGTGCTGACAGCAAACTGATTAATACCAGTGAGTGACCTGTAAAGATTACCTGAGGTTAGGGCCTCCTCCATAGGCGTGGCAACAGAAGAGAACAGAAAGTTAGTGAAAATTGGAAAGAAAGTCATATTTAAGAAGATAAATGGGTCAGAAAGGCCAATAGCTCTTATCTAGACTGATAAAGTATAACAAAACCCATTGTGAGAGGAACAGTAAGAAAAGAAAAGCTTGAAACCCTTGTGTGCTTCTATTAAAGGGAATCTATCAGTAGGAACAACCCTCCTAAGTCGTCTATACGGGCATGTAGGTCATAGGAAGCTCCATAAAACGATACGTAGATAACTGTGATATGATGTCTTATTCCAGAGAAATTTACATTCTTCTTAAAATGTAAATGAGCTGCTAAGATCTATGGGCGGGGGCACAGATCTCCGTTAGAATTTGCCTCCAGAGCTTATTTTAAATGCAAGGGGATGTTTCCAGTGTGAGACTTGTAATGACTGACAGTTTGCTCTCCTGATCTACTGTACATGTAAAGCTCCTCCCTGTTAATAATCTCAGGTGGCAGATTATTTGGGAGATCTATGTCCGGCCCATAGATCTGAACAGCTCACTTACATTTTTTTTTTTTAAATGTAGATTTCTCTGGAATAAAACCTCAGATAGCAGATATCAATATATCATTTTATTCAACTTCCTATGATCTACTGGCACATTCCCTTTAATCGACAGGCAGATGTCTTATTTCACTGAATTCACTATTCAATTAATTCAACGAATGCATTTGCAAGACCCCATGAAAATGTGTTTTGCAGGAGAAACACATCGATGCTACAAATAGATGTAAAGAACATGAAGACCTCAGCACATAAAAGCTACCGTAACTCAAAATCTGCTACGTATATCTTTGAGTGTTCACAATAGTGAGGCTGAGCTGCATGGAAATAGCAAGATTATAATATCCTTAAAAAGGTCTCCACAAATTAGACAACTATTCTTCATCATGGTGCGGAGTCAGAGGTCTCCTATTTTTGAGAAAGCTATGATCTTAGAGGTTTGGACTTGCATCTCTCAGACATTTATGGCATTTTCTGTAGCCAGACCATACATTTTGTGCATAACTATTTAAGAGAAAAATGAATAGCGGCAAGCAGTCTTTAAAAATAATTAGTCAGCAGGATTTTGTTATGTAATCTGAGGACAGCACGAGGTAGGGGCTAAAACACTGAATTCAAGGATGTGTCGCTTATCAGGCTGTGTGCTATTGTTTACAGCACAGTGAAGGTTTTATGACTTGGTGATTATCATTTTTCGGACTACAGCAGCTGCAGCAGTGCAAGCAGGCTAGTCTGACTCCGCCCCTCCTGTGATAAGCACCTCACTGATTATAGACATTGTGCATACAGAGCCTGGTGTGGGTGGAGTTAGTTTCTCAGCTCTATTGCATTGCTAAATAAAAACTGTGTCAGAACGGCTACACCCACTAAAATAAGTGATACATCATTGGATTCATTGTCCCTTTCCCTACATTATGCTGCTCTCAGATGAGGTAGCAAAATCCTGCTGACAGATTCCCTTTAAATCCTAAAGAATAATAACTAGGGATGTCAAAGCTAGCTCTATTCCACCATTCACATTGTATCCTAAACAGAAAGAACCAAATTGTACGTTTCATTTCCATACTGAACTTTTCACTCCCTACTGTATATTGATGATGCTCTACAACAGAGGTGGGCAACCTAAGGCCCACGGATCTTTTATAGCCCGCAAAGGCCTTTCCTCCAGAACCCTGAGCTGGAACCTAAACTGTAACCTAAGCTGTAACCTGAGCTTTATTCTAAGCTGTGACTCGATCTGTAACGTGAGCTGTGACCTGATCGGTATCATGACCTGTGAACTGAGCCGTGAACTCAATTGTGACCTGAGCTCTGACCTGAGCTGTATCCTGAGCGGTGACCTGAGCTGTAACCTGAGCTCTGACCCAAGCAGTAACCTGAGCTGTAATCTGAGCTCTGACCTGAGCTGTAACCTGAGCTGTAACCTGAGCTGTAACCTGAGCGCTGACCTGAGCGCTGACCTGAGCTGTAACCTGAGCTGTAACCTGAGCTGTAACCTGAGCTGTGACCTGAGCTCTGACCTGAGCTGTGACCTGAGCTGTGACCTGAGCTGTGACCTGAGCTGTAACCTGAGCTCTGACCTTAGCTGTAACCTGAGCTGTAACCTGAGCTGTAACCTAAGCTGTAACCTGAGCTGTAACCTTAGCTGTAACCTGAGCTCTGACCTAAGCTGTAACCTGAGCTGTAACCTGAGCTGTAACCTGAGCTGTAACCTGAGCTGTGACCTGAGCTGTAACCTGAGCTCTGACCTGAGCTGTATCCAGAGCTGTATCCAGAGCTGTATCCTGAGCTGTAACCTGAGCTGTAACCTGAGCTGTAACCTGAGCTGTAACCTAAGCTGTAACCTGAGCTGTCACATGAGCTGTAACCTGAACTGTATCCTGAGCTGTGACCTGAGATGTAACCTTAGTTGTAACCTGAACAATATCATGAGTTGTGACCTGATCTGTGACCTGAGCTGTGACCTGAGCTGTTTCCTGAGCTGTAATCTGAGTTGTTTCCTGAGCTGTGAAATGATCTATAGCCTGAGCTGTGACCTGAGCTGTAACCTAATCTGTAACCTGAGCTGTTGTGAGGAAGGAACAGCCACCATCTTGGATATGGCCTGCTCCAGCTGCCATTTTGTCTGAATTCACAGATTCACAGCAGCTAACTGCTGTAATTCCCTATGGCCTGTGGGCATATTCAATACAATAGGGTTTAGTCTCCACCCTGAATAAAATATCTATTAGTATGCTGAGTAGATTCGGCTCAAAACAGGATTTACTGCTCAATGTGAATAGCCAGGCCTGTTAGTATGCTAGGTAGGCCAGGCCAAAACAGTACTTCAAAGCTTGGGGCTTCAATTAGATTATACCTGCCAGCTAGACACAGAATACACATCTATTGTATCTCCCAGCCATGACGGCTCCGTTCTAGGATTATGAATTATGAGCACATTTTTGTAGGTACATTCTCATTAAAAAATATCTGCGTGATCCTGCGGACCTCGGGCATCTGACAGTGCAACTCCCGAGTCGGTGATGGCTCTGGGGTCTGAGATATAGAGATTGGGTCTCTGTGGAGGGCCAATCGGGCCAGGTTTGATCTCCACGCGACAGGCAAAACATACTGCATCTGCTGGTACCTCTCGTGTCCTGATCTGATCGTCCTGGAGAAAGATAACCCCTTTGCTAGATATTGGGAATAAATTCTGCAGGGAGCAAAGGGTGGAGATTATCAGCCCACCCTCGGACACCGAGGGGAGGGACTAGCAGGTTTAAGAACTGTGAGCTATGGGCAGACTGGAGTCATTCTCACAGAGGCCAAGACGATGAAGAACTAAGGAACAAGGGACAGATCTACCAAGGGAGCAGCAGCACACGTTTTTGGGGACAGTCCAGCGACTAAGACTTTCACCTGTGGATCGCAGAGCTCCCTGCCTCCACATGCCCCTACAACATGGTAATATTGACCTCTAGCTAATACCTCTAAGCCTTGTACATTATTGTTGTATTTTACTCTGACTGCAAATCCACTGTAATTCCGTTGTATAGCTTACTGTATATTTCTGTAATTATCTAGTGCGCCCTTAAGGCAATTAAACCATAAAATTAATCTTGGGCTGATGCTTTTACTCTGATCACGAATCTTAGAATACCCAGTGGGTAACAGGACACCCTCCCCGGCGGCCATTTACTTTAGGTGCAGTTCCTTTACTGACCTGAGAGACAAAGGGGGCGCCGGAGAGCTGTGCCTGTGGAGTTACGTCACATTGGTGATGAGGAAGGAAGGGGGTTTCCTTCACAGCTGTCACCTGAGATGTGTCCTGAGCTGCGACCTGAGCTGTGACCTGAGCTGTGACCTGAGCTGTGACCTGAGCTGCGACCAGAGCTGCAACCTGAGCTGTAACCTGAGCTGTGACCTGAGCAGTAACCTGAGCTGTGACCTTAGCTGTATTCTGAGCTGTATTCTGAGCTGTATTCTGAGCTGTAACCTGAGCTGTGACCTGAGCTGTAACCTGAGCTGTGACCTGAGCTGTGTCCTGAGCTGTGTCCTGAGCTGCGATCTGAGCTGTAACCTGAGCTGTGACCTGAGCTGTGACCTGAGCTGTAACCTGAGCTGTAACCTGAGCTGTGACCTGAGCTGTGACCTGAGCTGTGACCTGAGCTTTGACCTTAGCTGTATTCTGAGCTGTATTCTGAGCTGTAACCTGAGCTGTGACCTGAGCTGTAACCTGAGCTGTGACCTGAGCTGTGACCTGAGCTGTGTCCTGAGCTGTAACCTGAGCTGTGACCTGAGCTGTGACCTGAGCTGTAACCTGAGCTGTGACCTAAGCTGTGACCTGAGCTGTATCCTGAGCTGCGACCTGAGCTGTGTCCTGAGCTGTGACCTGAGCTGTGACCTGAGCTGCGACCTGAGCTGTGACCTGAGCTGTGACCTGAGGTGAAACCTGAGATGTGACCTGAGCTGTATTCTGAGCTGTGACCTGAGCTGTGACCTGGGCTGTGACCTGAGCTGTGACCCGAGGTGAAACCTGAGATGTGACCTGAGCTGTTTTCTGAGCTGTGACCTGGGCTGTGACCTGAGCTGTGACCTGAGCTGTATTTTAAGCTGTAACCTGAGCTGAATCCTGAGCTGTGACCTGAGCTGAATCCTGAGCTGTGACCTGAGATGTGACCTGAGCTGTGACCTGAGCTGTAATCTGAGCTGTGACCTGAGCTGTGACCTGAGCTGTAACCTGAGCTGTAACCTGAGCTGAATCCTGAGCTGTGACCTGAGCTGAATCCTGAGCTGTGACCTGGTCACATGATCTCCGGCTCAGAATCTCCTGCTTCCTGTGATGTCACATCAGATTCTCCCTCACTTCCAGACTCTGGAAACTGACAGGTGGACGGGGCTGCATTTAAAAGAACTCACTTCATATCTTTACATGTTGCCAGCTCTCTCCTCTGCACCATTCCGCCAAAGAGTCACTGTCACTTCTGGTGCCAGTGATCTCTGATGCACAGTAGTGAATTTCCCACAGTGCAGAGGATAGAAGGCAGGAAAAATCTTGTATAGTGAAGACCGGAGGCTGGCTTATCTACGCCCCATAGCCGGTAGATTGAAGCTATAAAAGATGATTTTTACCGAACAAGGCCACATCCAGGAGACATACAGGTATGACTAATTTCTCCTGTATACAACCTGTATGCACATATTAATAACTCAAAAGGAAAGAGAGAGAGAATATATTCATTAAGGTTCTGGTTCTGTGGGAAGTTTGCGTATTGTTCTGGTACCTGAATCAAACTTTCTAAAAAGTTTGGGTCAGGTACCAGAACCCGAACTTCCATTGGTCCGCCAATCCCTACTGACAGGTTCCTTTTAAAGAGGATGTCCACAACGGTGACTCAGTTACTAGTTTTGCCATAAATGCTTAAGGATTCCTATATACCTTTTCTGCCAAGTTTCATGTTGTTTTATGCCTTTTTGTTTCGCTTCCTATGCCCTAGCATATGTTCTTTTGTCATAGCGATCATTTCCTGTTCAGATTCCCCTGTTCTATTCTTTTTGCATTTACCATCATTCCTTATGCTGGACAGCAAGCCAGCAGTGAGCACAGACCATTAACTCTGCCTACACCCTTCCCACTCCTTCTCCTAAGTCACACATCAGCCCCATCTCCTGTACAGGGAGTCAAAGTAATGCACAAAGCACCATTACACCAGCCCTGACAATAAAAATTATCCCCATCTCCCCTCACTGACATGGATGATGGGATGGATCAATGGATGGGGAGAGATCTGACTGTAAAGAGTCTCTGCACTATTAGTATAATGTAGGCAACTGCTTATCAGACAATGCAATACAACAAATAGACAACTGCTTAAAAGACAATGCCATACACTAAAGACAACTGCTTAAAAAGCAATGGATACCTAAGGTCCTGCACACGAGGAAAGAGACATAGCATATCAAAAAAGCTAGACTACATTTCTAATTGGAGGTATTTGCTAATATTATTATTATTACACCTACCACATATTGGAATAAGATCTTGGAGATGGGACACCCATTTAACAAGGAAGGTGTCATGGAACTCATGGGAATGATTACCTTTCAAACAATGATGGCTTATCCTAAGGACCACTTTCGTTTCAGTACAAAATTAAAAAATGATTGTACCTAAGATGAAACGTAGTATCAATTATTTACATACCTTTTCATTACTGAAATACATTAGATTCTTGCCATCAAATTTTACAAATCGTTTTTGAAAGACGTAATTCCTGTAAAGAAAACCAGCAGAATCAGTGTGAATGAGGTTATAGATATGTACGGATGCGAACCTTTTTTTAGTACTCGTATGGTGTAACTGTGGCTCGTTCTCTAAGCTTTGTAAACTTTACCTGCCTATGATGTTCGGCAGCCATGCGCAAACCTAATTACTTGGTAAATAGCAATATAAAATGAGCTTTTTTGTGCAGTAGATATGTAAAAGAAGGGTTTTCTTGGATATACACTTTAAAGTGAACCTGTCACCAGGGTTTCCCAATATAATGAACGGACACCACCTTTAGGCCTCTTTTATAGCATTCTAGTAAACTGTATGTAAGTCCCCAATCCAGTTTGCATAGCACAAAAAAGGCCCTTTAATACACCCACATACGGTGCAGTCCGATGTGCATCTCTGGTTTTGATCCGACTCCTCTCTTCTTACGGTTGCCGTCCACCTTTCCTGCGTCCAATGTCATCCACACAGTGTCAGCCATCGCGCTCCTGCGCAGGCGCATTTATCTTTGCCCTGTTGAGTAGGGCATTAAAAGTACTGTAGTGCGCATGCGCTGACTTTACTTCTGGGTCATCGGTTCTCTTTAAACCTTTCCAGTGCTTTACTCTGTCCTCGCCCGGGCAGAGAGACGTACATCTGTACAGGAGTACAATGGTGGACACTGTGTAGATGATTTACGATGCATCTTCTGCATGAAGAAGGGAAGGAGGACCACGATCATAAGAAGAGAGGGGGCTCTGGATCAAGACCAGAGATGCCCATTGGAAGGGATCGGGGACATACATACAGCGTACCAGAATGCTGGAAAAGAGGATTTAAAAGTTGATGCCGTTACTTTATATTGGGAAAACCACCTGGTGAATGTCAGCTAAAAGAAACTGGCTCATCAACTAATGTGCATGATGGTGTCACAACTCTTCCAATTGGCAGGTGTTAGGAGAAAGAAGGATTTCAATATGCCCACTCACAAATTCGCAAAAATGTTTAATTCACGAGTAAAATCTTTATTCAGTGAACATAGACGTTTCCATTACTGAGATAGAATCAGTAGCAACTGGTATCTACTACGTAGAAGGAAGGAGGAAGAGGAGGGAGA
The DNA here is from genome assembly GCA_033576555.1 of Oophaga sylvatica. Lineage (NCBI taxonomy): Eukaryota > Metazoa > Chordata > Amphibia > Anura > Dendrobatidae > Oophaga > Oophaga sylvatica. The sequence goes on from JARQOD010000004.1 coordinate 37,034,681, forward strand.
GACTCGGCCTCTAGCTCCTACCATCTCCTTAGAACTTTATGGGAACCAACTGTCATCTCCTATCTCAGTAAAGGGAAAGTTTGTTTCGATGAATACAGATTTTACTCGGGATTTGAGAATAAAGGATCAGTCCTGGTGGAGGAAGAAACAATTTTCTCTGATAAGATATATTACAAATTTTCTTATTTTCATGTGTATTACTGATATATGAAATAAAATCGATGATGGTGAGCAACATGATACAGAATGTCGATTCACTCAAAGAAGATTTAGGGGTGTGGGCTAGTATTGCATCTTATGTACACAGAAAGACGGAAGCTTCCGGAAGGTGACACCATAATGGGTCCATATATCACCACTGCAGCAAGATGCAAAGCTTCATTACAAGAAGCAAAACTGGCGTCCCACTCACCCTTGAGGAGAGAGCTTATCTAACCACCCACTGAGCACTGGCCGTGACTTGTCGTGGATGGACGTGAAGCTAGCATATGGTGATATGGTCAAGTCATCAAGTATTTCATCTTTGTACAAGTCTGAAGGAAGACTAAACCGCTTGTTGTCTGCAGGAGAGTCCACAGTGGAGTAACCTTCCTGCTCGTTGTGAATAATTTGTGTGATTCGCTGAGTTTTTCCTTCTTCGTCATCACTCTTCCTCTCCTTAGTGACTTCACCAATACTCCTGTTAGAAAACAATAAAATACGGTATTTTCTAATTCAATTTGCCACAACTGTTAACATTTCTTAGACTTTCCTTCCTTTCACATCAGATGGGAGTTTGGGACACTTTACTTTTCGTATTATCACCTTTTAAGACCCTTAAACATATGAGATTAAAATCGGTTTGAACGGCCAAATATTAGTTTGATCAGTCGAAAATGATTGTTTGACCAGTTAATTGACATTCGACCCTCCTGTTCGGGAAATAAGTCGATGCCAAAGCTGTCTGGCAGCAGCTTTTTCTGCTTTTGGTTCATGTGTATTGCGGAGACAAAAGAAACAGCCATCACTTTTCTTTAGATCTTTATCAATGTATCTTTCTTAATTCTTGATGTGAATACTTTTCCATCCAATTATGACAAGAGCATTCTTAAGGTGATACCTTTATTGGCTAACCAGAAAATTATATGTTCGCAAGCTTTCAGAGCGCAGAGGCTCCTTCTTCAGGCAAGATTACATTTGGAATAATAAGAAAGACACATTAGATGCTTACTATAGTAGGAAATTTGTTCAAGACCTGGGAGGTGTGATGCCTTCAAAAGATGAGCAAAGGAAATCAAATTAGCATTTTCTTACAAATGGAGAGCTAGTGTGAATGTGTTATTGGCTATCTGGAGTCCTTCTGGTGAAGGTGTGAACTGTGTCTATGTAATGAGTCATAAAACCGGGTGTTAAGTTGAGTCCTAGTGTCAAAGTATTGAACATCCTAATAAGTTTGAATTCCCATATTTTTCTCTCCCTGTCATCCTTAAAATGACCTTTTAGTATTAAGACTTTTAAGTCTGTCATACAATGTCCAGTTCCAGAGAAATGTTTTCCCACAGGCGTGTCCATTTCATTCCTGATCGTATGTCTGTGTAGATTCATCCTTGTTTGTAGTTTTTGCATGGTTTCCCCAATATAGATAGCTCCAGGGCACCTTGTACATTGTATCATGTACACCACATTGGAGGATGTACATGAAAAGGAACCCATGACCTTATAGTCCAGATTTGTGTTTGGTACACGGACTGTATTTGTTGGTAATATGTGGGTACAAGTTTTGCATTTTTTGTTGTTACATGGGAATGTGCCAGTCACTGATGGTGACGAAAGGACACTTCTGACAAGGAGATTCCTTAAGTTAGGGGGCTGTTTGTAGGAGAGGAGTGGTAGTTCTGGGAATATGTCTTTCAATTTGTGGTCCCTGTGGAATATGGGTTGGAGATCAGCACCAATTTTCCTTAGGATGCTCATGTGGGGGTTGTATGTGACCACAAGAGGTACCCTGTTGTTGTCCTCTCTCAGTTTGTAATCCAGGAGGTTGCTTCTTGGGATTCTTGTAGCCCTGTGGATCTGTTCATCTATTGCCAGTGGATGGTATATCCACTGGCAATAGATGAACAGATCCACAGGGCTACAAGAATCCCAAGAAGCAACCTCCTGGATTACAAACTGAGAGAGGACAACAACAGGGTACCTCTTGTGGTCACATACAACCCCCACATGAGCATCCTAAGGAAAATTGGTGCTGATCTCCAACCCATATTCCACAGGGACCACAAATTGAAAGACATATTCCCAGAACTACCACTCCTCTCCTACAAACAGCCCCCTAACTTAAGGAATCTCCTTGTCAGAAGTGTCCTTTCGTCACCATCAGTGACTGGCACATTCCCATGTAACAACAAAAAATGCAAAACTTGTACCCACATATTACCAACAAATACAGTCCGTGTACCAAACACAAATCTGGACTATAAGGTCATGGGTTCCTTTTCATGTACATCCTCCAATGTGGTGTACATGATACAATGTACAAGGTGCCCTGGAGCTATCTATATTGGGGAAACCATGCAAAAACTACAAACAAGGATGAATCTACACAGACATACGATCAGGAATGAAATGGACACGCCTGTGGGAAAACATTTCTCTGGAACTGGACATTGTATGACAGACTTAAAAGTCTTAATACTAAAAGGTCATTTTAAGGATGACAGGGAGAGAAAAATATGGGAATTCAAACTTATTAGGATGTTCAATACTTTGACACTAGGACTCAACTTAACACCCGGTTTTATGACTCATTACATAGACACAGTTCACACCTTCACCAGAAGGACTCCAGATAGCCAATAACACATTCACACTAGCTCTCCATTTGTAAGAAAATGCTAATTTGATTTCCTTTGCTCATCTTTTGAAGGCATCACACCTCCCAGGTCTTGAACAAATTTCCTACTATAGTAAGCATCTAATGTGTCTTTCTTATTATTCCAAATGTAATCTTGCCTGAAGAAGGAGCCTCTGCGCTCTGAAAGCTTGCGAACATATAATTTTCTGGTTAGCCAATAAAGGTATCACCTTAAGAATGCTCTTGTCATAATTGGATGGAAAAGTATTCACATCAATTTTTCTGGCTAACACGGTACCACAATATTATTTATTATTGTACACCATTTCTTAATTCTTATAACTTAATGACCACAGACATGAAAGAGGATGGCAACTCCCTGGATATCCACTTTTTTCAGTAATTTCTAAAATAAACATAACATGTATTCAACTCTCGAAATGGTGCCACCCAAAAAAGTTTGCACCTTGTCTCCTTTGATATTATTACCTGCAGAGGAGCAGGGCAATGTCACCCGAGCACCCAGAGAACTGGCACAGACAATGCTAAAATGGCAAATGTGCGGATGGTGCGTTTATGTTATTTATATTTTACAAGGGGATTACTTTATTTAAAAAGGTGTTGTCCAGGTAGTGGACATCCCATGTAAACCGTTCCTGACATATGACGTAATAGTATGTTTCATGTCAGGTGAAGCTGTGTGGAGCGAGCTCAGCAGCTGAGTCTGCGCCACACATGGCAAGTGCTAGCTGTGTTATACAGTCAGCACAGAGCTTGCCTTTATCGCTGCTGTTTTACCTCTTAATTGCTGCTATCTCTCTGATAAGGAGTATTGACCTGCCTTGACCCCCATTTAAATGCCTATTTCCCCCTCCCGACGAAACCGTATGAGTTGCCATGGCTGACATGTTGGTAGTCATGTGAAGCCTAGCCATAAGCTATCTAATATTAGCAAAATGCAAAATAAACCATAAATATTCAAATCATCCCATTTTCTATTTTTAAAATGAAACATAAAAAAACACATTGTCGTCTTCACAAAAGTCTGATCTCTCCAAATATAAAACTAATTTAAACATGGAGAAAATGGCATAGAGCAAAAAAAAAAAAATCACCAGAATTGCCATTTTTCAGTCGATGCACAAACCCTAAAATGTTATCAAGATACACATCAGTTTGCCATGCAAAAATAAGCCCTCACACACCTTGGATGGGAGAAAAATTAAAAAGGGTAACTAGTTAAAAGGTAACTGTATCATCAAGGTAATTTCAGTTAAGCTGTCCTGTGTGTGTACATGAGTAGTAACACTAAATCTGGTCATTATATGATTTCTTTCCTGCACTTTCACCATTTTTCCTCTCTGTAAGTTCTCCGGAATTTGCAATTTGTAAATTGATCTTCGTAGTTACTAATTCACCGGTCAGTGCCATGGAGAGGAGACTATCTGCTGTGAACTCTCCCATACACAGAACAGCACGCAGAGAGGGATTCCTGCTCTCATTTATTGTTTATTGCACATGAAGACAAGCTCAGCAGCAACAAGGAGGATATTATATATCAGTGCTGAACTATTTGGATATGAATCCGCCCTGGAATGAGGTAAAAGACTTGTTAGAAAGTTCACAATGATATTTCTCTTTCTTCCTCTGCCTGTTTCCTCTCCCTGGACCTCACTCCTCCTTCCACTCCACCTCTACATAGAGTATTGCCTGAGCAAGATGTAGTTCTATCTATTTTTCATAGTAAATGACAAGTTTAGGAGGCAGGATGGAAGAGAAGAGGAAGCTAAGTGGGGAAGTAAGCTGATTTCTTGATTTCTCTAATAAGACGTTTTACAAAGTTACTTATATCCCCTTATACTATTTATTTTTGCAAAGTTTTTTAAAGTACAGTTCCATTAAAAAAGAAAAAAAAGAATAATACCTCTACATGTTAGGTATCGCAGTAATCGTAGAGACTTGAAGAATCATGTTGTCTGGTTATTTTTACCATTCAATGAATGCCATAATAACACGACTCAAAAAACAATAGCAGAATTGCCCTATTTTCACCATTTCTATTCACTTGATATTTTGGGTCATTTTTCCAGTATCTTGTATAGAAGAATGAATGGTGTCATTAAAAACTAAAACTCATCCTGCCAAAAAATCAAGCCATCTTACAGCAATGTCGATGGAAAATAAATTTTTTCAAAAAAAACCTGTGAATCTTGAAAGAAGGGTTGAGTAAAAAAGAAAGTGCAAAAATTAAAATTGTCACACGCCCAAATACATGAGTTTGTTAGCTTGTTACCTTGCCCAAATCCCTGTGCTCACTTGAACCCACTCAGGGGAAAAAAATTTTTTTTTGGACACATGACATTTTCCTCTTTAAAGCGCAGTCAGACGGCCATATAACATGGACGATGATTGTATCGCAGTGCACTGACCGGCCAGCGACTCCCCTGGCTCGAGCCTGACAGCTGCATAGAAAAGTCGCCGAACAGACCGAGCACTGCAACGCGATCGTCCTCCATGTTAAACGGCCAAAATTAAACACACTATTCTCATTTATTTCCAATGAATAACTAATTTTTAATTTTTCTTATGAAATACCGTTGTCATTGCATTCCCATCCGTTGAACATATCTCCTCGAAACGTTGGAGAAATAGTAGTCATATATGGAAAGTCTGATACTGAGAGTGCAAGAGTAATCACTGCCAAGTGCGAGTAGAAAGTTCTTTTGACCCAATGTCCTAACGTTATACTGAGTGCGAAAATGTAATATTTTAAAGAGGTTGTCCCAAAAAACAACATATAGTATTAGCGAGCAAGAACAATCAGTGCTTGATTCACGGTCTATAACCCCTTTAGTAAATTAATGGATAGTTAGTGGAGCAGTGGTTGCACATGCTCACAAAAGCTGCACTCACACAAGAAACTCTATGCCCCCAAAGGTTCATCATTGGGGGTCTTAGTAGGCAAACCTCCATCAATCATACTTTTTTCATCTGTCCCCTGCTAAGGTGAAAAAAAACATTGTTCATGGGACATTTTTCTCATTCATATGTGGGCAACTGGTGACAGCAGTTTGTGACTCTTTAAGACATAAACATTTCTGGAACCCAAATTTTCTTTTCTCTCGTTCTTGCAGGAAGCTTGCATACTTAGTTGATCTGTAATCTTCGGCGATCAAGATCTGCATACTTCCTAATTTATCTGCTTTGCTTGCTTTTGTAGAAGGAGTATGCGGGGGTGATATTGCAGAGCGGTCTTGTTCCTTCTTTCATGTCACATGCTGTCTAATAAGATATTTTGCTTATGACTTGTTCAGGGTTTAAAATACATCAGAAAATCTAAAATAACTCTGCCCATTTTATGCCCTTTAAATGTTGACTCTGGACCAATACAGTACATGCAGTTAGACTTACCTGGCATGACTTCTATCCTCTCCTGGAGTAAACATGGGCATGGTAGAACATGTCCGGATTTTTCCATTTTTGGTATCCTGTATAATTAAAATAATGATAAAAATGTAAAAAAAAAATAACATTTTAACATTCTAGATAATAAGCCCATTCGTTTTTACAATAATATTCTATTGAAGGTGGATCTTTCCCTACCATTGTGCAGGCGCTACAAAAAAACAACATTCATTTCAAGGAACTATGTTCCGGTTGTCCATAACGTGCCTGGTTGAAATCGACCATGTACAGTAACATTTCTAAAGTGACTACAGACCAAATTTGTAGCAATTATGTTGATTCCGGTGGTAAACCACCACCTGTCATGGAGATATGCTATAAGTTAGCAATATGTCAGAATCATATCATATTTTCAGGATACAGTTTATAGGGAATCCGTCAGTGGGATAAACCTTCCTATGTTGGCATGTAGGTTATGATGATACCTTGATATCTGCAATCTGATGTCTTATTCCAGAGATATCCACATTTTTTTTAAAATGTAAATGAGCTGTTAAGATCTATGGGCAGGACCTAGATCTCAAAGAGAATCTATGTCCAGAGCTCATTTTCAGTGAAAGGGAGCATTACTACTTGTAATGACTGACATTCAGATCAGAGGAACAGAGCATCTAGCCCAGCTAATAATAAGGAATTCTAACAGAATTTCTCTTAAAGAAATAAATTTTATTGAAAAAAATAACAATAAAAACGTTCACACAAAAATGTAATACTGGTGAAGTATAGTGGTGAATAGAACAAAAATGAAAAACCTAAGACACTTCACATGGTGCACTAACTATGCGTACCCACCCTACAAAAAGCCCAAAATGATCAAAATAACTGCCAATAAGACAGTTTAACAATAAAGTGTGTGAATGGGCATCACAGTGAAAGGTACACCCAGGAAAGCGGTGTCATGGCAACATGAGGGGTTTGTGTGGTGTCGCAACAAGCGCAGTCAACCTCCCTACAAAATGCCATCTGGAGTGATATGAACAAAGTGTACCGCCATATACTGGAGCACCATACACGGATAGGGGGAAATCAGAAAAACCTAAATGGGACCATAGTAAATGCAGCATATAATGCAATCATGCTTACCCATGTGGGAATAAAGTGCCGGGTACGTGCCCCAACGCACGTTTCACTATCTTTAGCTTCCTCAGGGGGCGACCTCCCATTTAGGTTTTTCTGATTTCCCCCTATCCATGTATGGTGCTCCAGTATATGGCGGTACACTTTGTTCATATCACTCCAGATGGCATTTTGTAGGGAGGTTGACTGCGCTTGTTGCGACACCACACAAACCCCTCATGTTGCCATGACACCGCTTTCCTGGGTGTACCTTTCACTGTGATGCCCATTCACACACTTTATTGTTAAACTGTCTTATTGGCAGTTATTTTGATCATTTTGGGCTTTTTGTAGGGTGGGTACGCATAGTTAGTGCACCATGTAAAGTGTCTTAGGTTTTTCATTTTTGTTCTATTCACCACTATACTTCACCAGTATTACATTTTTGTGTGAATGTTTTTATTGTTATTTTTTTCAATAAAATTTATTTCTTTAAGAGAAATTCTGTTAGAATTCCTTATTATTAGCTGGGCTAGATGCTCTGTTCCTCTGATCTGAATAAACTATGTAAAGAGTTGCCCTGTTCCCTATTGGAACTATGTTTGATCATGTTACCCATGGTTTGGGTTTAAGTAACTTATTTGTAATGACTGACAGTCTGCTCTCCTGGTAACTCCTTCTTTCATTTAAAATAAGCTCTGGAGGCAGATTCTCATGGGTTTATCCAACAAACAAATTCCCTTTAAAGCCCTGTGATTAGACCAGATTTAATCAAATGAAAGATATCACCGGCAAATGATGGACCACACTAGTTTATAATGAGGTCTGTTGAGATCTGCTGAAGTGTGTTCATAATTTTGATTAAAAAATCCCCTTACTTTTTAAAACCAGCCGAGTGAAAACAGAAAGCTGTGGGCTGGTATTTTTAGACTGGGAAAAGGCCAATATCATGTTAGGCATCATTAGTACTAAATATATCATCCAATGGCTGTTATGACATGCTGTAATGAAAATCCAAAGCACATGAATTGCTCCCAAAATTTATTGCGTTATCGAAACCATCAAACAAGCAAAGAGTGACATTTCGACCATAATAGGTCTTTGAAAAGCCAATAAATACAAGGAAATACAGACATATATATGGAGGGCAAGGTGGATTCAATCAAATATCAAAATATTCAATATCAAAAAATCAAAATATTATGCCTTTTATGAGGAAGTAGAAGCTTTGAAATAATTTGATTTTTCAACAGGACAATAATCCCAAGCATAACTCAAAGTCCACCAAGGCTTGGTTTCAGAAGAAGTCCTGGAAGATTTTGGAGTGGCCATCACAACTGATTGACTTGAACCCTACAGAAAATCTTTGGTGGAATTTGAAGGAGGTTGTTGCTGCATGCAAAACCAAGGATATTAGTGACCTGGAGGCCATTGCCCATGAGAGCTAAGATTGGAAAGTAGAAAGAACCTTTTCATCATTTGTGTAGTAGGTCTCAACAGCCAAATGTGCTCCGCTAAGTACGAAAGATGTTTCATATGAAGTAGTTGAATGATTCTGAGACAGCAGTATTCATTAAAAGTGGCATTTTGTGTTGATTTTGGAGAAACTACTTGTATCTTTTGTGTTGAACTATTTAAATTGTTCTTGCCTGATTGTTTTACTGCAAACAGCAGAAAGTTTGTAATAATCAGTAATACATCTAATTTACAATGGCGCTTAAAAATTTTAAATTGCAAATATATTAATATGCTTTATTTGTATTTACGGTACATTGAAAACCACAGATATTCTCAGACTAAGTGTTGTTTTCACACGTTTCTCGAGTGAACTGAATCTCATAGAGAGGAGATAAATGAACCCAGTTTTAGAGGGGATAGCAAAAGAACAAAATGCAATATCGATATATCTCCAGATTATTACCTTTGAGTCTTGTGTTTGAGAAAGGCGGTTGAAGAGGGTTTCACAGTACGGGTTGATTGCCTCTGCAGATACTAAGTTAACAAAAAACAGATTTTAATACTTCTGTAGGAAACAAAGTCTATAGTATGAATCTTGTGTGATGTTGTGGATGACTTCTGTAGTTACTTATCAAAGTATAATACCATACAGTATACAATTCCAAATATTACATTTGATTTAAAATAACACATTAAGTTATGGATGAAAACAAGGAAGGGTTGCTAAATGGAGAAAAAAATACATTATTAATATATAATAATCTGACTTCTGTTGCTTTAAAGGTAACCTGACAGGTGATACATGCTACCTGAACATGAGCAGCATGCATCAGGCACTGGCTGTACGATCACAGCCATGTATGTTTGACGCGTGTATAAGCAGAGACATGTCAGTCACTGTCAGGGGGCGGGGAGAGGCAGCTATCAAAAGTATGTTTTTCTCTGAAATGCGTTTCAGAGTCAAACATACATGACTGTAATTGTACAGCCAGTGGCTGATACAGTCTGGCCACAGTTTGGGAAGCATGTATCACTTGTCAGGTTCCCTTCTAAGGGGTTGTTCAGTTTAGAAAATCAACTTTTAATACACATTATTAGGTATATTACTTAATAGGTATTGGGTTTCCCGTTTAGGATCCTCATCTCATGGACAATGTCTACAATAGTGAACCTTTTCATTTGGAGGACATCATAAATGCATCAATGGGCATTTATGTGTTGCCTAATTATTCAGCAGGGAAATACTTTTCATTTTACAGTTAAAGAGGTTGTCCACTACTTTTACATTGATGAGCTATCCTTAGGATAAGTCATCAATGTCTGATCAGCTGGGGTCCAACACCCTGCACCTCCATCGATCAGATGTTATTGGTGACGTTGGTGACCCTCGGCCAGAAATACTCGCGTGCAGAGCTGGCCATCTTATGGAGGTGGCCGAGGCTTGGTACTACACATTATTCTCCTATTCAAATCAATAGGAGGCGGCTGCGTAGTACCCTGCGGCGGGTAACAGCTGATCGGTGGGGGTGCCGTGTGGTGGACCCCGGCCGGTCAGACATTGATGACTTATCCTAAGTATAGGTTTTCAATGATAAAGTAGTGGACAACCTCTTTAAGGTCCTTCTAACATGTAGAGAAAGCAAAAAATACACTTACACTTTCCTGACATATCTATTTTAGTAAATACATCTATTCCCCAAGAAATAACAATTATAAAGCACATTTTATTAGCGCCCTACTTTGTGACATTTCCCCTGTATAATTCCTTGAACTTTTATGAATGAATTGACATCTGACTGTTATCATTCCTCTCGTCAAAGAGGTTTGCCCCTACATCGTTTGGTACTGGAAGCACTGACTGGGCAGTCCTGGATTGTAGAGGGACACCTCGCCAAATGGTAAGGCCTAGTTGTCAATTTATTCATACATTTCTAGGAGGAATGAGAGGTTAATGTCACAATGTAGAGTTATAAGAAAAGTGTTATGAATGTGCTAGAGATGGTTTCTGAGCAGAGGCTCCCTCTGGTGGTTACAGACAGTACTGAACCTTTCAGCGAGGAATGGCAATCTGGGATCACGGACTGGTCTGATATAAGGGAGGTTCCCTCCCATGATGGTTGCCGGTGATCAATTGTTCTTGTCTCAATTGTGGTTCCTGGTTCATTTGGAAGTTTGCTGAGTCTTGCCTGCAACCTTTGCTATCAGATAAGATATTTTCTGCTTTTATTTTTGTGCTTGCTTTTTGCATTGTTCCCTGCACTTCTGTGGAGGTCAGCGAGGTCCCCTCCGGGGGCTTGTGCTCCTCTCAGTTTGTCTGGAGCCACTGTTGTTTGTTCATTTGCTTTTTCCTGTTTTTTCAGTGGCTGCGGCTTAGTTTTGTTACACCAGAGAACTGATTTAGGTGGTAGAGATCGTGTGATCTCAGGTGTTTTTGCAATCAGAAGAGTTGGTATTTTTTAGGGTTTTTTTTGGATTGCAGTGAGTATCCTTTCCTGTACTTTTCTGTCTAGACAGATTGGGCCACAGCGTTTGCTCATTCTATTTTCTGTCTGTATCCGTGCTTCTTCTTGTCTAACCGCCATTACATGTTTGGGGGCTTCCTATTTTCTTTGGGGATCTGCTCCGGGGCAGATAGCTTTCATCTTTCTGCCTTTAGGTGTAGTTATCTCTCAGGCTGTGACGAGGCGTCTAGGATCAACGTAGGAACGCTCCACGGCTACCTCTAGTTGTGTGGTTAGTTCAGGTTACTGCAATCCAATAGGTTCCAGGCTCTCTGGTGTATTGCCGTTTTTGCTTATTCTCCTCAGCTACCAAAACATAACAAAAAGATGCTCCAGAATTCTTCTTTCATGGGTAATTAATATTTACTCAGACACGAAAAGAGTGGTGACAGGTCTTTTTTAATGTACTTTAGAGGAACCCATACACATTAGATAATGGTTGGTTTGTGGATCGATCAGCTATTTCTCCTGACTCCCCCATCTACAGGAATGCTTTGGCAGTGGCGTATATCTCAGGGTTCCTTCACACTCTTCAATGTCCCAGCGATCCCACCAACGATCCGACGTGGATGGGATCGCTGGAACATCGTTAGCTGATCGCTGGTGAGCTGTCACATGGGCAGACTCACCAGCGATCAGGACCAGCGAGCACACTGGTATCCAGTGTACACATCGGGTAACTAAGCGCGGCGCCGAGCTTAGTTACCCGATGTGTACACTGGATACTGGCTTCCAGCTTCTGCTGTACAGCGCTTGGAGCTCGCTGATCGTTGGTCTCCCGCTGTCACACGCAGCGATGCGCACTGGCCAGCGGGACACCAACGATGAAAAAATGGTCCAGGCCATTCGACGACGATCTGCGATACCCAGCAGGGGGGCTGGTCGACGCTGCGTGACACACTAAGCAAGATCACTGACTAGGTCACTGTTGCGTCACAAAATCATTGACGCTTCAGCGATCTCGCTAGCGATCTCGCTTAGTGTGACGGGGGCTTAAGATGAGAACAGAAGGATCGGCCATTGGAATTTCAACAGAAGGCTCCCTGAGATAATTTGTGTGGGGAGAGTCAGGGGGCCTCATACACATTAGATAGCCAGCTGATCTTGGTAGCTTCATCCAACTTTAGTTTAATGTGTATGGAGACATTAAGGCTATAGTTGTAGTTAGTCCCAAAAATAGACAGTCTACCGCGCATACTGTGAGTGATTTTAAATTCATAGTGGTCCAGATAAATTGTTGTTTGGTATGGCTTTCTCACAGACTTATTAGTGCATGAGTGGGGGCAAAATATAAGCTGTCCACAAAAAAATCACTAGTAGATGCCTACTGGAACATTGTCTGATTGGTTACTGTAGAATTTCTTACCAAATGTAGACATAGGCCGTTCAGGAACAACAGGTGAATAGACTTCAGCCGAACCTGTGCAACTTTTGGAAGAAAATAAGAATGTTAGTTTCATAGAACTCAAGAATAGTGACTGAGTGTCTTCTCCAATCATAAACCTATGTTCACCAACCAATATCAGAACACAAGATACAACGAAAATGAGCAAATACACTGTAGTAAATAAATTAATAAATAGTAATAGTGCATGTAAATAACATTAACACTATTTTGATAAAAAAAAGTAGAAGCCATCCCACCACGACAAGGTATACCCAATCAAGATGGTCCCCATCTCTTGTAGTTCACCTCACTATGTGTCAACAGATGCCCAAAAAGAGAAGGGCAAGGCAGGACCCAACTGTTCAGGTGGAAAGTTTTATAAGCAAAATAAACAGCCCAAAAAAAAAGTCAGGCTCCAGTTCGTATAAAGTACAAAAAATTAAAGCTAAACCAAAAAGAAAGTGAGCAAATACCCTACAGTAAGTAAATGAATAAATAGTATTGCATGGCACATGGACGATACGTGTGCCATCTTTTTTTTTATGCACACGTCATAAAAAACCTAACATTTCATCAACCGAGAACAGTAAATTCACAGAATGAACCGTCAGAATAGAATAAATAGAAAGATGCCAGTGAGATATTTAATTAGTGCAGTGCCTGTGTAGCTTACTGTACATGTATTTACCTAATAAAAAAAAATCAAAGAAAAAAATGGTGCGGATTGCCCCTTATTTTTAATACCCAGCTAAGGGAAAGCAGACAGCTGGGGGATGGTGTTATTATTTTGGGAAAACGCCAATATCCGCTTCCCAGGCTATTAATATCAGCTCACAGCTCTCTGCGTAGCCTTTACTGGTTATTAAAAAGGAGGGATCCCCAAAAAATGATCAGGAATCCTCCCATATTTTTAATAACCAGCAGAGGCTAAGCAGAGAAATTGCTTATGCTGCAAGTTCTGATATCAGCAAAGTCATCGCAGTTCATAGCCAATGAACTCCGGTCACCTTACTGATGTTAGTGCTCACAGCGTGAGACATTTTTTGGGGGTTCCCACCATTTTTAATAATCAGTAAAGGCTAAGTAGACAGCTATGAGCTGATATTAATAGCCTGGGAAGCTTCATGTTTATTGCCCTCTTCTCTGACTATTAAGAACAGCTCTCATCTGTCTGCTTTCTGATCTGTCTGCTGGTAAAAGGGGGACCACACGCCATTTTTTCTTTTATTTATTTATTTATTAGCTAAATACAGTGGGGGAAATAAGTATTTCATACACTGCTGATTTTGCATGTTTCCCTCCTACAAAGAATAGAGAGGCTTGTAATTTTTATCGTAGGTACACTTCAACTGTGAAAGACAGAATCTAAAAATAAAAACAGAAAATCACATCGTATTATTTTTAAATAATTAAATTGCATTTTATTGCATAAAATAAGTATTTTATCACCTACCAACCAGCAAGAATTCTGGCTCTCACAGACCTGTTAGTTTTTCTTTATGAAGCCCTCCAACTCTGCACTCATTACTTTTATTAATTTCACCTGTCTGAACTCGTTACCTGTATAAAAGACATCTGTCCACACACTCAATCAAAACACACTCCAACCTCTCCATCATGGCCAAGACCAAAGAGCTGTCCAAGAACACCAGGGACATCATTGTAGACCGGCACAAGGCTGGGATGGGCTACAGGACAACAGACAAGCAGCTTGGTGAGTAGGCAACAACTGTTGGCGCAATTATTAGAAAATGGAAGAAACACAAGATAACTGTCAATCTTCCTCAGTCTGAGTCACCATGCAAGATCTCACCTCGTGGTGTAAGGGTGATATTGAAAAAGGTCAGGAATAAGCCCCAAACTACATGGAGGTCCTTGTCAATGACCAGAAGAGAGCTGGGACCCAGGGCCAGGGTCGCCACCTGGGCAAGTGCCGGAGCCCTGAGCAAGCGGGGGCCCTCTCACCGCCGGAGACATCGGCATGCTATGGGGCCTGTGAGTCGAGGGGCCAAGTGCAGCTTGGGCGCTGCCATCGGGCCCCCCTCCTATCGTGCTTTAAACTGCTTGAGATACTTACCTCTCCCTGTTACTCCACAGCTATGGTCTGTTTCCCATCTTCTGACTCTGTGACATCTCAGAGAAGAAGGCACGATGATGTCACTACAGACCGCTCTCTGTCGAGCAGCGCAGAAAGTCAGAAGTCACTAAAGAGACCGGAGCTGCAGCCAGCAAGGAACGAGGAAAGTTGAGTATTTGATTATTTATTTTATGTATGGAGCATTATATAGGTCCCAACATTCTGAATGGAGCTTTATATAGGGCTCATTCTATATGGAGCATTATATGGGGCCCATTCTGTATGGAGCATTATATGGGGCCTATTCTGTATAGATTATTATATGGGGCACTTTATTCTGTATAGAGCATTATATGGGGCCTATTTTATATGGAGCATTATATGGGGTCCATTATTCTGTATGAAGCATTATATGGAGTCCATTATTCTGGATGGGGAATTATATGGTGCCCATTATTCTGTATGGATCATTATATGTTGTCCATTATTCTGTATGGAGCAATATATGGGGCCCATTCTGTATAGAGCATTATATGGGTCAATTATTCTGTATAGAGCATCATATGGGGCCCATTCCATATGGAGCATTATATGAGGCCTATTATTCTGCATGGAGCGCTAAATGGAGAAAAGTATTCTGTATGGAGCAATACATGGGGCTCATTATACTGTATGGAGAAATCTATGGGGCTTATTATACTGAATGGAGCAATATATAGGACTCATTATAATGAATCAAACAATATATGAGGCCCATTATATTGTATGGAGCACTATATGGTGCCCACAATACTGTATGGAGGATTATGTGGTGCCCATTATGCTGTATGGAGGACTATGTGGTTCTCATAATACTGTATGGAGGACTATGTGGTGCCCAAAATACTGTATGGAGGACTATGTGGTGCCCATAATACTGTATGGAGGGCTAAAATTTCAGGTTTAAAATGAATAGTCTGCAGTCACTGTGACTGCAGACTTTTGAATCCCTCCATAGCAAGCACTGTGGTCTGCGAGGATTCGCCAGTTTCTGAGCTATTGTAAAATTTACAATAAATATCACCTATGTAGTGTACGAAGTGAAATCTTTGGCATTGTACTATACCTATATTTCTCTGCCGTATCTGTGCATTATGAATTGTGGTATGGGTTAAAGGGGCACACTGAGACTCTTTTGCCTGGGGCACACAAATACCTGGAGTCATCCCTGCTGGAATCACACTCAGTCTCAAATATTACTGTTTTTAATACAGTATGCTATCATGGATTAATATCGTGCAGAGCACACAAGGTCCTCTTGCTCACACCAGAACATGTCCAAGCCCGTTTGAAGTTCGCCAGTGACCATCTGGATGATCCAGAGGAGGCATGGGAGAAGGTCATGTGGTCACATGAGACCAAAATAGAACTTTTTAGTGTTAACACCACTCGCCATGTTTGGAGGAAGAAGAAAGATGAGAAAAACCCAAGAACACTGTCCCAACCGTGAAGCATGGTGGGGGAAACATCATACATTGGGAGTGCTTTTCTGCAAAGGGGACAGGACGACTGCACCGTATTGAAGAGAGGAGGGATGGAGTCATTTGTCGCGAGATTTTGGCGAACAACCTCCTTCCTTCAGTAAGAGCACTGAAGATGGGTCATAACTGGGTCTTACAGCATGACAATTACTGTACATGAGACACACAGCCAGGGCAACGAAGGATTGGCTCCGTAAGAAGCATTTCAAAGTCGTGGAGTGGCCTAGCCAGTCTCTAGACGTGAACCCAATAGAAAATCTTTGGAGGCAGCTGAAACCCAATGTTGCCCAGCTACAGCCCCAAAACCTGAAAGATCTGGAGAAGATCTGTATGGAGGAGTGGGCCAAAATCCTCGCTGCAGTGTGTGCAAACTTGGTCAAGAACTACAGGTAACATCTGACCTCTGTAATTGCAAACAAAGGTTTCTGGAGCAAATATTAAGTTCTGTTTTCATATTGTATCAAATACTTATTTCATGCAAAAAAAGGAAAAATAATTATGTAAAAATTATACAATGTGATTTTCTGTTTTTTTATTTTCAGATTCTGTCTCTCACAGTTGAACTGTACCTACCATAAAAATTATAGACCTCTCCATTCTTTGTAGGTGGGAAAAATGGCAAAATTGGCAGTGTATCACTTATTTTCCCCACTGTACATATACAGAAAACTACACATGCAAAGCACTGATTATTTATCTCACTGACATATTTCTTACTGTCTTCTATCTCTTTAGCTATCTATTTATCTATATCTGTATATAACATTGTTTCATAAGTTAGAAAACTAGATAGAAATTTCAGAATTACAGTATGTAAAAGCTGATGTTAAAAATGCATTGCTACGGATGTCATATGGATGCCAGGTGAGAAAAAAACATTCACCTAACACTCTCCAACTTTTCTAAGAATCTCAGCTACTTTATATAGGCAGATGTGAGGGTACCCTAAATAATAGCTGCCCTAAACAGAAAAACACCCACTTGAGAGCACTACAGGGAAAATGTATCTAAATATACAAATATATTTTACATTTTTTATAATTAATTTTTTTTGGAATTTACCATTTAAGAAGCATTTGATTCTTAAGAAATTTAAAGAATGCTGGGTATTCTCTGCAGGGCTGTGTTGGGAAGTCTGAGCTGGCATAGATGTCAGATATTCGGCAATTTATGGTGTAATTTATAGTAAATATTAAAATTTATGGTGGCTTCCACCCTTTAAACTAAGGCAATCCACTTTAAAAAAAAATGGCAAGATTGATGTAAAATCAAGAAAGTTGCATTTTTTTTTTAAATTTGCAACTTTTTCTCTGATACAAAACTGACACACGTGGGCAACTTTTTTTTTACATTTTTTTTTACATTATTGATCTATCCAGGCTATATTAAAAAGTTACTATTTCTAAAGTATTAAGTTATCTCCTTTCAATAGAGCACTGAGAAAGATTTCCAGCTCCGAAGTTCAGGTCCCCATATATTTCAATTGAGTTCAAGTTCATGTTCAAGTTCGGGTAAAGTTCTGGTACCCGAACCGAACTTTAGACATAAAGTTTGGTCGGGCACCAGAACTCAAACTTCCACAAGTCCACTCATCCACTCAGAGCTAAGTACTGCAGTGCGCATGCGCCGGGGCTTTTTGACCTTTTTCGGCACCTGCGCACTGCAGTACTTTGCTCTGCCCTCAACAGAGCAGATAAGTACGCCTGAGCAGGAGCGCGATTCCGGGGAGCCGGTGTGGATGATGCAGGTTCCTGTTATCCACAAGAAACGAGCAGGAGAAGGTGATCGTAAGTAGATGGGAGGTGCCGGACCAAGACCCGTGACACCCATTGGACCGGACCGCCCGGCAGTTGAGTATAATAAAAGTTATTTTTCAGTTCTTCCAGGTCGGGTTGGGGGCTTATATATAGCATCATATAGGTGATGGCCGTATCTTATATCGGCCAAAACTGCTGACAGGTTCCCTTTAATTTACCTCTTCAACCCCTAGGCCATTATATGTGCATCCAGATCTGCTCTTCTATGCAGGGCTACTCACAAAAGTCACCATCTGGAGACCTTCTTCAGAGCAGTAGGCTAGACTGATGCACCATATCGGCAGCCTGCTGTAAGCTATATATCACAAGCTCAAAATCCGTGTTTGGCTCCCAAAATACAGGTTGCGTACCCCTACCATAGATAAGGGATAACTTACTGATTGCTGTACTTCCTTCCAGGAACCAAGCTCTGTTGAGCACAGTATTAAATGCAGCAGAGGAACACATGTTCGCCCACCGCTCCATTTATTGTCTATGGAACTGTTAGAGAAAAAAAAGAGTGGGGAAAAAAGCCGGGTTCAATATTCCCAGGTTCAAAATCTCTGTATGTAATGATGAATTATTTGTTTAAAGAGGAGAGCCACGATAAAGGTGCTAACATTTTGTGACTCATCCTTTCATTGATCTTGGATAGAAAAATAAGGTAAAAAATTATTGTCCATTTGGGCCCAAAAATTTTTCGTAAATTTTGCTTAAAAATGTGTAAATATATTCAATTTTACATCATTTCTGCTATACAAGGCAGACTCTATTAATTGCCCTTCTTCCACTCCACACAAAAAAAGAGATCCAGCCAAACACCAACACCGCAAATGCAGAAAATACTACACTGTTTATATGGAATATTCATATAATTATTACAATACTAATAAAGCAAAAGCATCCACAAAAATGGCATTAGTATGTAATGTTTTATTACTTAATATAGACCAGACACAGATTTGTTTAACAACAAACAAAATAATAAAAGAAATATCTATGCGTTATAAATGAACATTCATCAAGAAATGCAAATTTATTTTTATTAACTTCTTTGCAGCTATGATTAGAGAGTGCAAAATATTACATATCGATGTACGATGGCTGGAAAGGATGGAGATATTGGAATATTTGTAGAATACATGAATGCATGCTACATAGTAAAAAGACAAAGAGGTCATAAGAAGATTGCACATGGCATACTCAGTGGTTCCATAATTGCCTGGTTTTTTCTACATGCTATAAAGATTATTGGTCACAGGCTTGTGGGCCCAAGGTAAAAAAAACCTTTATCAGGGTCAACCAACTTAAAGGAAACCTATACTTTCAAGTAACTTTTCAGAATCACATACATCAAGAATAACACTATTTCTTGTCATTATATGAAATGTATCCTGCACTTTTCACAAGTTTTTGCCATTTCTAAGCTCTATCTACAGTTTGCAATTGACTCTGACCTGGTGGTTGGAGACTTGCTCCCACACACTATACACGCAGAAATAGTGACACCTTCTCTTTGCTCCTTAGTTTATATAGAGACAGAAGTAGCAGAGGCAAGAAGGAAATTATACAGCTGTACTGAGCAGAATAGATGTGAATCCAGCACTGTCATAGATTGACTTAGACCTGGTGGTTGAAGACTCGCTCTTATAAACTAAACTTAAAGAAATAGGGACTCCTGTTCTTTTTTCCTTAGTTTGTTGACAGACAGAAGTAGCAGAGGCATGAAGGAAATTATACAGCTGTACTGAGCAGAATAGATATGAATCCAGCACTGCCATAGATTGACTTAGACCTGGTGGTTGGAGACTCGCTCTCATACACTAAACTCAAAGAAATAGGGACTCCTCTTGTTTCCTTAGTTTGTTCACAGACAGAAGTAGCAGAGGCATGAAGGAAATTATACAGATGTACTGAGCAGAGTAGATATGAATCCAGCACTGCCACAGATTAACTTAGACCTGGTGGTTGGAGACTCGCTCTCATACACTAAAGTCAAAGTGTATCATATCTCATACACTAAAGTCAAACTTCTGCTCTTTTTTTTTTTAGTTTGTTCACAGACAGAAGTAGCAGAGGTGTGTAGGAAATTATACAGCTGTACTGAGCAGAATAGCTGTGAATCCAGCACTGCCATAGATTGACATAGCTCGGGTGGCTGGAGACTCCCTCATACTCTAAACTTACAGAAATAGGGACTGCTGCACTTTTTTCCTTTGTTTGTACAGAGACAGAAGCAGCAGGAGCATGGATTAAATTATTAAGTTGTACTGAACAACGTAGATATGAATCCAGCACTGGGATAAACTGCCCAATCTGCTCTCCGCTTTTCACTATGCTAGTCTCTCTTCCTTCCAACTCCCCTCTATATAATAACCCCTGTAACTTGACACCTCACTGTATTGGCAGATATAAGTTGGTTTATTTCACAGTGAATGGTGAGTTCAGGAAGCAGGGGAAAAGGATAAGAAGTGGCTCATCAGTGGAGAAAGAAGCAAATTTATCTGAAGAGATGTATTACAAAGTTTCTTATATTCATGGGTACTATTCATTTATGTACTATTGATTTTTTGTTGAAAGTACAGTTCCCAATTAATGTGACACAATGTACAACCGATATGATTCTATGTGTAGAATCAGAATACAAAATATGAATCATACATTCATTTCTATAATGAAATATCTATCTTGGCATGATTTTCACCAATTATTGCCTTTCATTCCCTATAACTATAACACTGGAATCTACGTGGGAGATCAAAGTCACCTATATATTATTGCAGCATGTCGATAAAGCCTGTATGGATAGAGCAAAGATGCTACAAGAGATTTCTTTCTTCCAAGCAAACTAGCACTCAGATCATTCATTACTTCAGACAGAAAAATACATAGAAGCATTGTACAGAGACATATCAGCAATAGTTTATGAAAAGTTGCAATAATACCACATTTTTGCTATACGGATCATGAAGAAATGCATGCAGTTAAGCAAATGGTTAAAACAATAATGCAATTTTAACATTCATTTTATGCAATATGTTTGACTAGAGCTCCCATTGAAATCATACAAATAGGAAAACCAATGTAAGAAAAAAAATACATTTTTTTTTATTTTTCAAGATGGCTTAGAGAAAATTTTGCTTAGAGATAGAAAAGGGAATCTCCATTCATATGTATATTCATAGCTGTAACATCACGACTGTCACAAACTTACCTTGCCCAGTTCCTGCACTATTCTTCCTTGCCAGGTGCCATTGAACGAGCTTACTCAACCATGCTGGTAAAGATGCACTTGTGCAGTACTTAGAGGGATTGTCCTATTCTCAGACATCTCCTTCTCAACCACAATGTTTCCCCCCTTCTAAAATAAAAACACCTATATTCACCTCCAGTGTACTGGCTGTTCCAGCAGTGTCAGCGCCAGTTCCCGGTTCGTTATGTCACGCCATCACTGTAGCCAATCAGCGGCCACTTCAATCTCCCCTCCTTCGGACAAATCATACAAATGAAACATCCGGAGGAAGTCAGAGATGCCTCTGCTTTCTCATCTCCTCTGGAATGTTTCTAAAAAAGGGGAGAGCGAAGAGACCGCTGCTTGGCTGCTGGGATTGCGTGACATGATAATGTCATGTAAGCTCCAGGAGAGCAAACACGGCAGGAACGGCACCCACCCCAAAGGTGTAATTTTTTTATAATGGGGAGACATGGTGATTGAGCAAGGATTGTCCGAGTAGTGGGCAAATCCTTTAAGGCCTTAGTGCTGATATAACAGACAGCAGTGTTGGCCAATCACCAGGTTCAGCTGACTGAATAATCAGAGGACACAGTTAGGTTAACAATTACTAAACGGGTCAGTGACCAATCAGGATTCCCTACTTCCTATTCTATGCCTATTTGCCTATTGCCACAAGCTAGTCACTGTCATCAAACCCTGGTCCACTTATTGAATTTTAGTGTACTAACCCTGCTTTCTCCTTACAACTCCTTTTGGATCTACCCTTAGATTCCTGGACTGTGTATTGGTCCTGGAAGTCTTTGCCTGTTGTTCTGAGACTTATGGTATTTAAGACCTGACCTTCTTACTTGTCCATGATAACCCTCCTGAACCTCCTATTAATGACTTGGATTGACCTAACTATGGTTCCCACCTGCTTGCTCTTACTCTGAGATTATAACCAGGCAAAGAAAGCCACATCATGAGCAATGAAGACGATGTCCTTATGAATGCATTCAAAGGGGTTTCCTCAAATTCTGTTTTCAGGAGCACAGTATTCCCCTGTCTCCAAGCTTCGTGCTTGATGTAGGGTCAGGCACTCCGGGTGAGTAGCAGTCTGGACCAGCAGCATGGTGAAATCATTGGTCCAGATGATGTACTCTCCAATCCTATAAACTAAGACTTTGCCTCTGCAGAAGTGGAAGAGCATGGGGACACTAAATCTGTCCAGAACCAGTGATCCGGCCAACTCCAGAGCAGCACTTGTATTCGCTGCACTCTCGGTGCTCTTTGCCTAGGACCACAGATAAATAACTGCAGATGTGGCCAGGTAACTAGACAATGAGCAATGAATAAATACATTAAAAATCCCTCAGTTCTTGAGAACGGAGAGGATATTTAAGAAGTGGTAAATTGCAAAAAGTTGATTGTTCTTACAAAAACTTTGGGAAAATGAGAAAACTGTTTAATATTAAATACCAGGGCTTCCTAAAGATTCGACTAACCATAGTGGCGTGAACAAGGTCTGACCCCAGAAGCCTTACTGAGAACAGACTGGCTTCTGTTACTACTCACTAACTTTTACAAGTATGGCTATGTTCACAAGTGGCATTGTTTTTCAGCATTTTTGCTGCCGAAAAGAAGTCCTGTTTTACAGTACCAGCAAAAGCGATGAGATTTTAGAAATCTCGTCCACGCGCACCTTTTGACTGAGTTTGAGCACTACAAAGTTTTTGAAAATTGGCAGCATTTCAGTTCTTTCAGCATTTTTGTAGCGTTTTTTTTTTACTCATCGAAAAATGCTGCAAAAAAACAGCTTAACCTTAGTGCTGCATTTTTGCAGCATTTTTGGTGAATACAACTAACTTTATTTACATGTAATCACACATGTAATCTACGCAAAAAAAATGCACCAAAAATGCAGCAAATAGCTGGATTTTTATACTCGGCAATTTTACTGCCAAGAGTGAAGGTTTTGGCTGCAGAAATTTTTTTTTTCAAAAACGCCACTTGTGAACATAAAACAGCAGGTACCCCTACTTCTATGGCCAATGCAGGGGGAATGCAGTATTATAACAGCAGGTACCCCTACCTCTATGGCCACTGCAAAGGAAATGCAGTATTATAATAGCAGGTACCCCTATCTCTATGGCCAATGCAGAGGAATTGTAGTATTATACCAGCAGGTACCCCTACCTCTATGGCCACTGTGGGGGAAATGTAGTATTATAACAGCAGGTACCCCTACCTCTATGGCCACTGTGGGGGAAATGTAGTATTATAACAGCAGGTACCCCTACCTCTATGGCCACTGTGGGGGAAATGTAGTATTATAACAGCAGGTACCCCTACCTCTATGGCCACTGTGGGGGAAATGTAGTATTATAACAGCAGGTACCCCTACCTCTATGGCCACTGTGGGGGAAATGTAGTATTATAACAGCAGGTACCCCTACCTCTATGGCCACTGTGGGGGAAATGTAGTATTATAACAGCAGGTACCCCTACCTCTATGGCCACTGTGGGGGAAATGTAGTATTATAACAGCAGGTACCCCTACCTCTATGGCCACTGTGGGGGAAATGTAGTATTATAACAGCAGGTACCCCTACCTCTATGGCCACTGTGGGGGGAAATGTAGTATTATATGTCTTCTTTCCCTATTAGACAAATGAAAAGGGACAGTCTTGAAGAAATGACTATCCCTTTAACTGAAAAATCAAATAAAATAAATAAATGCATTCAAAACAAGAAGTGTTGAGAACTACAAAGTCTATTTACATCCTAAAATCTATGGCCCAATACCAAAACAGCAAAGCCATGCACAAATTACAAAGTACAGTATATGAAAACAATTAAGAAAGTGCAAGAAAGAGGAATTAGCATTTTAAAATTATACTCTCAAAGTTAAAAATTCTATACACATATGTATTACATATCCTTGTTTTCAATTTTCTTGTTTTTTTTTTTAATAAAAAAAAGATACAAAAATAAAGATTTCATTTATAAAATAGTTGAAAACTTAAAAAACTCAAAAACATCTACAGCCATGTTTCTCCACTATCCAGTAGTGGAAGAAAAATAAATGATATTACTGTAAGTCATATTTTAGAATATATTTAAGAAAAGCACTAAGTTTACTAAATCCACCTGTACTAAATGAATAGGAACCCTGCTCATTTACACTTAAGCTTTCTGCAAACTACATCAGTCGTGATTTGCCCTATAGACCCATTGGTAAAATACAGACTATTTTATGGAGGCTATGCTTGCTCATGCCAGGGGTATCACAAACCCCATAGTCCTATATTTTATTATTAACATTCTCAGAAAAGGAACAATGCCGACAACAGCATATAAGGAAGTTACCAACAATTAACTTTACATACTATATCTTAACGTGTGTCCAAAGGTGGGGCTTCCCCAGAAACAAAGAAAATATATATAAAATGAGAAGTTCACATCCACAGATTTTCACATGCATTATATGTGGAAATGAAACCCAAAGGGCATTTACAGCTGTAGTTTTCACTGGGCCGGGTTGGATGTACTCAGCTCCCAATCTATCAATCCCATAACAGGTACAACTACAGAAGTTAAAGGACAACATTCCAAAATCCAATAGTGTCAATGCCACTAGGATTGCCCAGGAAGATATTTGGCCATTTTGCCCAGTGTATCTACTTTAGTACAGTAATATAATAACAATAGAAATCCAGGAACAACAACAGAAGCTTAAAAATCCCAAATTATGCAACATACAAAAATCAAGCAGTGATACCAATATGAAGCTGCCAAACTGATGTAATGTTTCAGGAAGGAAAGAACATAGTAAGATAGTTCTGTCTTCTGTACAGTTCCAAAAAGTGAATATTTATTCACTACCCATCGTTTGTCTTAGAAATTCGATATTGCTGCTCGAAAAATGCATCGCTTAAGTGGGATCCCAATAACCTTGGTCTAACAAGAACTAGATGTTCATCCTGAATTGGGTTAAATGTGGTGGCACTTGCCCGTAGTGCTGCTTCCAAAGACTCTTCGGTTAAATCCACATCCCAAGAATCTCTATATGTTTTATGCAAGTCAAGGCTTTCATCAATAGAAGAAGATAGTAATCCATTGCCGGTTCTATCACCCTCCTCTCCTGGAACATTTGAGGGATTTTTTTTTCCTGGAGAACAGACTAAATAATTGTTCTCTCCTGCTCTAGAAGATGAAGTTTTCAGGAGAGACATTTTAGTAGAAGACTTCTTTTGCAAGAATGGCAACCTTGGCAAAAGGTTGCTGGTTATTTTTTTCGGTGGAGTTCGATCAATTCCTTCAGATATCTTTCCATTGTTTAATGAGACTGTGCTCTTTGATTTAGATATGCTAGTTGCTATATTTCCCACTGGTTGTGGTCTTGTCATGTTTGTCACTTTCACATCCTTTTGCTTAGGTCTTGCTGATGGTATATTCTTGATCACCTTTGATAGGGACATTCCAGTATTACTTAAAGGCTTTGTTACCTCAGCATTCCCTAGTGGCCTTGGCAAAGCATTACTTGGCTGTAAGTTTTTTGTACATGACACAACATTCCTGCATTTAGGCGGTTGTGAACCAGTGTTTCCTGTTTGCTTTGGCCTCTGGAAAGTCACACTTCCTGCAGATTTCTGTATTGATAGTCCATATTTTTCAGCTGGTTTCTGCTTCAATGAGAACTTGCTTCCCTTCACTTTTGTTTTATCACCAGAACATTGTTCGGTCTCTATTGGCCGGAGAGATGAATCATTTCTTGCAGCTTTTACTTTTTGTGTAGCCAAACTCACTATACATTTTGTCCTTGGCACCAATCCATCTGGCTTAGCTTTTAGTACAGCAACAGTTTCATAAGAACCCTGATGTGAAACATTAAGTTCTTCCAGTTTTGATTCTTTAGGCTTGAGTTTCGGCAAGCTGCTCACTGCTGTTTTTGGTGACGGGATATTTAGTGAAGGCTTCTTAGTTAAAGACTTTTTAAGAGTTGACGATGGAGAAATTCCTATAGTTGTGGGTCTCTTTGACATATGGTTGGTAGACGTGACAACATTTTTCATAGATTCAGGTTCTGCTACATGTGATTGTGTATGAAAGACAGGTTTGTGATGACCCAAATTTTGCTCCTAGGACACTTTTTAGCACTGTAGGTTTCGGTGGAGTTGCGTACTTCAGCAAAAATGATTTTTGGGATACAGCACTAATGGAGAGAGTGTTAGAAGAACCAGCATTCCCCACTGGAGTTGGCCTTTGTAAAATGTCATTTACCCCAGGAGGAGATCCTGAGCAATTTTTCCTAATGACTTGTGCAGGACGTGATGTGTTTTTCGATATAGATTGCTGTCTTTGCAACAATGTTTTTCCTGTTACTTCTTGTCGCACTGCAGACTGCTTCTTTTTCACGTGTTTGGAAGATGTAGGATTAGTCAATGGTGGTAAAAAAAATATCATCATTCTGTGGATTCTCTGTCCTTTGTGGAGGAGAATTTCTCACACGAGGCAACATTGGAGATGCAGAATGCCCAATTGGTGGAGGACGAGGGAAAGCAATGTGTCCTGTTCTTGGAAGCCTTGGTGACCCTGAATCTCCTACAGGATTTGGCCGTAATGAAGCAGTAGAAAATGTAATAGGTACTGTACTCCTTTTATGGTTTGGAAGTAGTTGGGTTTGATTACCAAAAGGCAGTTGTCTCCCTGGGGCAGTAGTCCTCAATCGCGAAGTAGTCGGAGAAGCAGAAATTCCTACAGGAGCTGGTCTTGTACAAACATCATCTCGTATGCTTCCTGGTGTTGGTGACGGCATTTTCCTCATTTGGACTGGTTTTAGAGATGAATTCTTCATCTGCGGTGATCTAAATGAAGCAGCCACCAATCAGCTTTAATTGCTAGGCACGATGAAGTAATAATATGCATCCACCCTGCTTTTGTTGCAGCAGTGCCTATTATCCATGCATGCAATGGTGTAGAGGGTATAGAAAAATCAAATTCTTATTTTCATGAGAAAAATATAAGCATCGTTCTCCTCAAAGCATGCATTGCTTGGGTGTAGCTAGTGCCTTTAACAAGTTATGTAAAGTCATTATTATAATTTCAGCAAGGTCAAGACTTCCTTCAATTGTCTGTTTCCAGCTGTAAAGTAATCTCCACCCTTTCCTTAACCATTGGCTCCAGGAAACTATCTTAGATTTCCATGGTTGGCTCCCTCTGTATACTTATCTGTAGGAACCCAATGTTCCCAGCAAAAAAAAAGAACTATATGTACCTAATATATTAACCTCCTCCAATCCTACCCTATAGAATATATATAAAAAATGTTAATTAATAGACAATAGAGATCAGGATTGTACTAAAAAGAGTTTTACTTTTTACAGCAGAAAATGTATTATACCGTAGTGCTCTTTAGGAATAATACTGCATGAGATATAAAACTAGTGTTAAAGTATGGTTAATTTAAAGATCACCTTGTTAGATTTCCCCACTTAATTGCACATTTTTTTGTGATTTTTTTTTTATAATTCCTCACTCTATTCAATAGCACATGCAGCATAGTTTACTTAGTATACACAGTGTAAAAAAAGTATATGTTATGTGCACACTATGTAATGTATATATGCATACCAATAAAACTCAGAACATGGGATACACACATTTGTCAAATTAAATATGATTAAATATAAAAAAAATCAAATTTTTCTTTGCAAAGTTTACATAGAAGAGTTTCAAAATTGTACTTACTTTATACATAAACAGTATGAGATAAAAGAATATTTAAAACTAAAATTTGAATTATGTTACTTTATGCTTTAAAATTTGTGTATACAGTTTTTATCAGAGAAATTTAAGTTGTTTGCAAAGTTTACATAGAAGAGTTTCAAAATTGTACTTACTTTATACTTTCTGGTGTTGACGTTGTTTCTTCCTTAATCATGTCAGGGGGATTTAAATATATTTGTGGTGCTTTAATATCTGTAGCACAGGTGAGAGAGTCAGTCCTAGGACCAAACCCCGAGTAGATTTCATTGGATATCATTGTTAGTGTTTCCTGTGGAGATGGAGGACTGGTTGAAAAGGATGTGACTTCCTCTGTACTTCCAGCAAAGGAAGGTAAAATCGATAATGGAGAACACTGCATGGTATCCGCTTCCATCTGGACCTTGTACTGCTGGTAAGATGAGCCAGTCTGTGAAGTTTCTTTGTTCTGACTCACAGGGAGAAAAGGAATGGGATGAAAAGGTTTCCCAACCCGAGCGGAAGTATACCTAGAAGGTCCAGCCTCCATCTCCACCCCTCCTGACTTCAGCTCTGGACATGAATTACAGCTCTCCGATTCCAAGCTGCTTCCTCTTGGAACAGTTGTTTCCTGAAGAGAAGAAGCCTTTTTAGTGGTGATTGAATAATGTTCTACACAAGCAGATGATGATGTGGTGGTGGCAGTGGACTTTGTTGCTCCTACAAACTCCTTACTCATCGTCGTACCACTTTTATTGAACACCGTTCTTGGTTTTGGCACCGGCCTTACCATTGGTTCCGTGTAAACCATTTTTCCCTCTGCATGATTTTCATTACCAGAGCTGCTGTCTTTTTCATCTCTACTTGGAAACTCAATAGACTCTGTTTTCTCCATTGAACTTGAAAAGGAAAGTAAGTTTGAGTCACCAGAATTGTTTCTCAATCGACTAATTATTCTCTTCCTGTGACCGGTGGCACCAACACCAATTTGTTGAAGGGCCTCATTGTCAACAGACAGAATATCTCTAACTCTGTGGTAGCCATGCTGCCTGAAACTGTCCTGGTATCTCTCCAAATGGATGGCACAGAGCCAGTCTGCAATATCCACCTCTTCATCAGCAGTGGACATCATGGCCATACTGGCCAAGAATCAGCTTCTACCAGATAAAGAGCCAACCGAGCATTTTCACAAAATGAGCAGGAGGAACCTAGAAAGTAAAAAGAAGAATCAAACTCAGACTGTTGTAAATCTATATCCAATATAGATGCACTTCCTATAGTACTGTATGTACAAAATAATACAATAATACAATCAATACAGTAATATCATTACAAAGTTGTTTTAAATTAGACCAAAAAAGTTAGGTGTGTATATCAAGTCAAATAAAACGCAAGCTAATAAATAAAATGCAAGTGCCTAAAGATGTTAAATACTAAGATAGATAATTCCCTAGTGACCACCAAAAGGAAATATATCATAATATAAGACAAATAATAACCTGGTACTACCCTAATACCAATCACAAAGGGATATCTAGTTGTATAAACCATACTGTACCCATAACATGAGATCCAAGCAGTGGGAGAATGAACAACAATTAAGATGTCAGCGAGAGGACCCCACGGGTATCGCTGCTCGGGGCAGCTTCATCAGGGGGAGGCTGTTCACTCAGACTGTTAAATTCTAATTCTTACAATAACTGAACTGAATTTGTATAACACATTACTGGATTGTACTGTTGCAATCAATTGCATTCAACATTTTCTATGGAGTTCAAGAGTAATGGCCAAGCCAATAATTCTTGTGAAAACAAGCCTTTGAAGACATTCAGGTATGTTTGGGATCATTTGCCTGTTGGAAGTTCCATTGATGCCCTAGCTTCTTCTTCCTCACAGAAGGCATGATATTTTCTCTTAGGGTTTCCTGAAAATTGACTGCATCCATCTAGTCCTTCAAATACTGCAAGTTACCCATTCCATAGGAAGCAAAAAAGCCTTTAAGCATCACCAAGCCACTGCCATGCTTCACTGTAGGAAGGGTGTTTTTTTCAGTTAATGCTGCATTCTTCCTCCTCCAGACATACCACTAATTCATTGGCCCAAAAAGTTCAAATAAGTTGTATCCAACCACAAAAAAGAATCCCAACCCTTCTGTGGCTTATTTATATGCGTTTGTGTATTTTACAACTGACTTTTCTTGTGCTTTTGGAAGAGGTGAACAATTTGAAGTTAAAACATGGAGACTTTTAGCATTTAGTATGCGCCTTACCTTGCAAACTGAAACCTCAGTACCTACTGCCACCAAATCTTGCATCAAGCCTTGAGCAGTGACTGGAGGGTTTTTAACCACCTGCCTGCTCAGAAATTTGATGGCTAGTGGTGGTAGCGTCCTGTTTCTGGCAGCTATAGATAGTGTAGCTCATGGTCCTGTAAATTTGAATTTGAAAAATATGGTTCCAGCTTTATCTCTATGAACATTGAATGCCTTTTCTATATTTTTAGCAAAACTAAAAGTTGGCCCTTTTAGGCAGGCTGCGCTTCAGGAATGAAGAGCCTTGGGATTCCAAAATGTTTTTTATAAATACCAGCACACTTCTGCACCGGACCGTCGCCTTCTCAAAGTATAAAAAACAAGTTTGCTATATTTTTATATCTTTTATTTTGTTTACACCTGGCGATTTCTTCACTAAACATTCTGGACCCCTCAATTCAGATTAAAGAGAAATGAAATAAAAAATATTAGTGAATAAAAGGTCATCGCCCATGAAGAATGGGCTAAGATTCTTACTATCCCAGAAGCTGATGCCTGGCTTTGCATCATCTTTGAAATCTGTCATAATAGCCAAAAGTGCTCTACTAAGCAGTTGTCACAAATCTGTGGTCAGTTGTCCCGGGACCAGGGCCTTTTTACCCGTCCCTACCGCTAGGGGCACCCTAGCTCGTCCTGTTCCCCGAATTACTTCTGGAGGTGAAGACACCTGAACAAGCTATGTAGCTTGAAACGCGTATGCATTAATTCCTGTTATACTGTACACGCCACCCCTCTTATTGCTTTGTTGTTTGAGACAGAAGTCTGAATGAGGCCTTAAAGCACAGTTAGACGTTCGCATGGATCGGACCGAGATCGGACCTTAATGCTTGGACTGGCTGAGGTCCTCCCGACCAAAGCTTGCCAGCTGGGTAGAAATATATGAAGTGGTCATGCTCAAGTCGGGAGCCCCAAAGGCCAATCCATGCATTGCAGTCCGATTTTGGTCTGATTTATATGGCCGACTGACTGCGCCCTTAGTGACATTAATTCTAAGGGCAAATCACAAGGGGTGCTGACGATGAGGCAATCATTAGAGCCTATTCACAAAAATAGTGTTCATGTGCAAGTAATTTACAAATGCAGATTGGACAATTTTCGGATGGAATATTAAAGGGATTTTCAACTACTGGAGATCCAATTTGTAATAACTGCAGCAAAGAACAATAATGTGAAAACATGCAGCCAATCAGCAGCCTTTGATTGGCTGCAGCAGTCACGTGACTGCCAGGAGATACAGCACCAATCTGGGAGTTAAGTATTAAGTTTTTTTTTTACTTTGTGCTGTAAAATTATTAATAAGGTGTTCCCAGAAGTGGTCAAAGGGCCTATTCACATGTGTGATTTTAAGGACGACTGATGCAGCATGCACTAAATTGGTCTGATTCTTAGATGTGTCTCTATAATCGGAAATAGGGAGGTAAAAAAAATAATTAAAATTGTATTGGAAATAGTCCACAAAAAAAGGTGAGTTTTAGATCAATTTATGTGCACTTTTTATGACTTTACAATTGCTGTTAAAAAACTGCAATTGTGAAACTACAGCAAAGACCACCCTGTGTGAATATACTCGTATGGTTGAGAACGTTACCCCAACTGTTGAGGACAAATTTGCACATTCTGAATAATATCAGCAATTTTTTTTCAGACAAAGCTCTAAAAGCAGAGTCACTACACTCCCCTGCTACAAATATGGATGTAATGTGTCTCACAAACAAAAATGTGCAAAAGAATACACGTCTACATACAACCGTTACCGAAATGACACAACCAGAAAATATTTCTGGCCCGGGAGCCACCACTGGCATTATATTTATGAAACTAAGCACTTACATGTCCACAGCTTGTACAACGACTGTGTCTGGACGTACGCCTAACAGCCTAACATCCAGCCGGGGACAGAAAACAGAAAGTCCACAGAGGCTTGTATCAAGCCAACTGGGGCATGAGAGAGGTCAACCTGCTACCAGCAAAATGTAGGAAGGAGGAAGTCTACAGCTTGTGGACATTTCTATATCTCATTGAGAGTCTCTTTCGTTCCCAGCAAAGAAAATATTCTTGGAAAAATGAGATATTAGTTAGAACATGAAGCTCATAAGTCAGCAGAACTAACAAGACTAAAACTCTCCACACACACTAGAGAAAAGCTAGCCGAACTCTACGACTTCATCAGGATTGAACCGCCGTCAAATATGTATTGGGGTCTCCTGACTATTTCCTGAGAGATGATATTGGTGAGGGAATGACTGCTGATTTTCGATAATGGATCCTTTTGTTCCTTGGGGAGAAAACCTGCAGTAGCTCTCTTATCGAGAACAGAGGAACGCTCCATCAAGTCTTCTTGTGTATAGTGAAGCCTGGAGAGCTAGTTGTCAAAATATTCATGGCGACCCGAACGCTGTTGGTGCCCAAAGAGGAGGTTTCAGAACGTACTCGATAACCCATTGAATCTTAAATGGGTTGTCTCAAGTTCATAAATGGGTAAAGTTGCAAAGTGCCTGAAAAATAAGCAATTTTGTAATTAACCACTTATTAAACATCTGCCTAGTTCTCAAGAAATGAGGGATTTTTAATTTTATAGTGTTAGGGACCACCTTGTAGTCCCAGGTAGTCTACTCAAAGAGCGTGCCACCTGGGTTTGTGCCTCTCTGAAGCTGGTCAGATCGCTGGATCTGGCCAGTTTCAGTCCCCCTATACTTCTTCCATGCTGTAGAAGCAAAGCTACTACAAACTCTCAATCTTCAGGAGTACACGGCTCCTGGCAAAGCAGGAAGGGAGGAGCAGTTTGCTCCTGAAGATGCAACTTTACGAAACAATTTTAAGTTCTGTAGGATAGATTTTGAAAGGACAATCAGTTCATTGCCTCCACCCTAACCACATACAGTACAGACCAAAAGTTTGGACACACCTTCTCATTCAACAATTTTTCTGTATTTTCACGACTATGAAAATTGTAGAATCACACTGAAGGCATCAAAACTATGAAGTAACACATGTGGAATTATACATTACACTTTACAGAAAAGTGTGAAACAACTGAAAATATGTCTTATATTCTAGGTTCTTCAAAGTAGCCACCTTTTGCTTTGAGTACTGCTTTGCACGCAGAAAAGGTGAACAGATGGACTCTACATGCCTGGTTCCCACCGTGAAGCATGGAGGAGGTGGTGTAATGGTGTGGGCGTGCTTTGCTGGTGACACTGTTGGGGATTTATTCAAAATTGAAGGCATAGTGAACCAGAATGGCTACCACAGCATCTTGCAGCAGCATGCTATTCCATCCGGTTTGCGTTTAGTTGGACCATCATTTATTTTTCAACAGGACAATGACCCCAAACACACCTCCAGGCTGTGTAAGGGCTATTTGACCAAGAAGGAGAGTGTTGGGATGCTACGCCAGATGACCTGGCCTCCACAGTCACCAGACCTGAACCCAATCGAGATGGTTTGGGGTGAGCTGGACCGCTCACCGCTTCAATTTTGAATAATCCCCAACAGTGTCACCAGCAAAGCACCCCCATACCATCACACCACCTCCTCCATGCTTCACGGTTGGAACCAGGCATGTAGAGTCCATCAGTTCACCTTTTCTGCGTGCAAAGCAGTAATCAAAGCAAAAGGTGGCTACTTTGAAGAACCTAGAATATAAGACATATTTTCAGTTGTTTCACACTTTTTTGTAAAGTGTAATGTATAATTCCACATGTGTTAATTCATAGTTTTGATGCCTTCAGTGTGATTCTACAATTTTCATAGTCATGAAAATACAGAAGAATCTTTGAATGAGAAGGTGTGTCCAAACTTTTGGTCTGTACTGTATGTCATGAGGAACTATAGGACCCCATAGCACATTTGAAATTGGTCTTCCTTTCATGATGACCACCAGCAACTTTTTGGTTCCACCAATCAAACTAATCTCTAAGTGCACGTTACTCATGTGAAGAATGTCCCCCGTTGACTGCTGGCCCCCAGCTGTCATAAGTTATACCCATGGTCTATCTCCATTTTGGCTGGCCAGGCTACCATACAACACATCTGCTGATCCATTTATAATAATCAGTGCCAAAAATTGTCTTCAATTAATTTTTTTAAACCAATCAATTTTGCCTCCAAATCTCTCATTAATGCCATAGGAGGTGAAGAAAAATGTGGCTTTAGTATTGCCATGTCTCCCTGACCATTCCCTGCAATGTTCTCTGTTAAACTTATGCTTAAAATAATACATTTACAGCCCACCCGTCTATAGTACTATAAGGACATGATCAAGAAGACAAAGAACTACGTCTGTATTGTCTTCACTAAGAGGAAGCATCTGTCTACCAAGAGATTTTCCACTTTAAAGATATCAGTACAAGTGGGGGGGGGGGGTGAAAATAAAATCACACCCAAACAGCTTTACTGTGGAAATAACAAAAGTCATTTGGTGACAAAAAAAGAAAAGAAAAAAAATACAGAAATTAACTGTAATATTTTACAAATATAATGTCCTGATTAACAGATACTCTATGTAAAAGTTATGAAGTGTTGAAGGTTATCCAGACAATGAAAATATTTTCTATTTTAGAACTTCTAAAGGTTCTAAAGAGATATAGAAGACATTCTCAAGTTACCTATCCCCACCGCTGATCAGACGGAAACCTCTGATGCTTCCTATCACCCGCCAGTTTCTGCACTTGATTATTGTATGACGTATATAGAGTTCGGTTCGGGACCAGAAAGTGACCGGAATATTGAAAAATCAGGGATGCTAATATTTCATTGATAGGATGATTTTTGTTATTTGTTAACTTTCTAACCATTTTTTTTTTTTACTTTTTATTGGCTTTTTTATTGGCTGGACAACCTCTTGAAATTTTTTTTATTGGCTGGACAACCTCTTGAAATTTAAGCAGAACTGCTACATAGTTGGGCACAAAGAAGGGAGAAGGAAGCTGGTCAGTAGTGTTGAGCGATATTGCTCGATATCTAAAAATATCGTATCGAAATTGTATCGCCGATAGCACTAAATATCGTCGATATCCGATTTCGATAGCGGAAGTCCCATGTAAGTCTATGGGAACAAAATATCGAAATTAAAAAAAACCTTTATTTCCTTGTAAACACTAAATATACACACATAGAATACATATATATATATACATGTCATTGTGACATATATATATACATATATTTATAGTTTATACACTTCTACATAGTAAAATCGACTCTAATTCAATTGCCGGGTAAAGACGTGACATACCCCATAGAAGTCGACGGGCTCGGTGCCGAGTACCCCGAAAACCTCTGGCTCTGTGCGACTCAACTTGGGCGTCACGAACAGGATTCTGTAGCTCGCTATAAGCGAGTCCTGTGTGCCTGAATTGCACTGGTTTTGTGCTTGAGAATTGCTAAAATCATCAAAGAATGTATTTGCCATTTTTCCGCAATATCTGCGTCACGACGAGGCACTGGTGAAGAAGAAGGGCGTGCTCTTCGTGGGTGTCACTCACTCAGTGGCGTGAAAACGATGGCCGACCACTCTAAATGGTACTGCAATGTAAGATCGTGCCCCACAGCTCTTCAGTTCCGCCTCCTCATCCTCCTCAGTGTGCGGAAACTAACACGAAGGTTCCGCCTCCCTACAAAAGAGGGGCCCTCTCCAGATGCTAATGACACATGTGACTTGGCAGAGATGGCTAATGGACACGACGAGCAGAAGTGGGAAGGGATGGAGCAGTCAGAGCTCTCCCCCCACGGAAGCGACCCGATCGCCACAGAATCACCGTTGGGCACCCGGCCTGTAAACCCTCCTACGCTGCAAGAAGCGGAGGATACCCTAAGAGGCCTGGCCCGGCACCGGGAGGAGGTCGCCAGGATGGAAGCCAGCTGGCGTGCCCTAAAAATAAACTTGGAGCGGCGCCAATCCCTCTTACCTGAAGTGTCTGTACCGGAAGGTGAGGCACCCGTTCTAGTAGAGGAGTCCTTGCAATGTGATCCGGTTGATGTTGTCGCAGTGGAGGCACCCGTTCTAGTAGAGGAGTCCTTGCAATGTGATCCGGTTGACGTTGTCGCAGTGGAGGCACCCGTTCTAGTAGAGGAGTCCGTGCGGGCATCCCAGCCCTTGCAATGTGATCCGGTTGACGTTGTCGCAGTGGAGGCACCCGTTCCTGCAAAAACCGCAGCACCGTCAGCAGCACCCCAGATCCCGCTGTCTGCCCCCGTCGCTGAGACAGAAGAAGCGACACCCGTCCTCATGGAGGAGGCCGCGCAGGCACCAGAGGTCTACCTGCCTGTACCGGAGCCCCGACTGTCATCTGATTTAGAGCCGTCTGCTTCCTCCGCAGGGGAGCGCCGCCAGGACTGGGGGGCGACAGGAGAGCTACCGCAAACCGGACACTGTAAGCTGCAGTGGAGTGGTGGAGACATGGAGCAGCTGGTGGAGAATTACAACCGGCGTCAGGAGGAAGAGTGGAGACGTTGGGAGCGGGAAGCAGAGCGACAAAGGGAGCAGCGAGAAACCCTAAAACTTCGCCAACGTCAGGTGGAGAAGGACCGGGCAGATAAGGACCGGATGAGAAAAGATAAAGGAACCCTGAGGGAGCCGCGGCGTAAGGGTGCAGTACGGAACTTTAAATTGAAAGGTGGTTGGGGCTTCATCCAGGAGCCTGGACTTTATTTAGAAGTCTTTGTGACCCGGCGGGACGTGGAGGCTCACCTCCCAGAAGGACACCCGGGAGGGACCTGTTGCCAGGAGACTTGGTGACCTACACCCGACACTGGGGTTACAATGGGTGGTACGCCCTAAATGTTACCAGGTGCGACCCCTACTCCCCAGTGTGTGAGGAACCTGTGAGAACCTCGAAGCCTTCAGCCTCCCACATCCAGGCCTCTGCAAAAGTGCCCACCCCACGCCGTAAATCTCCCCAGCCTCCCTCAGTGGTCTCCTCAGCAGACCCACCCATGGACATGATCCAGTTACGTGGCCCGTACCCGGCGCCTGTTAGGCCCCCTGGGGTTCGTTCAGTCCGTGACATAGGGCTCCAGACCCGGAGGGAGATAAAAGAGGTGGCCACACAGACCCAGATAGCGGGTCACGACGTCACTGTACAGGCCACACGACGTCATCAGGTCCTGGTGGTCCTTGGTGCCTCGGATGTTTGGCAATCTCAAGAAGAGTACCAGGTGGTACCTGGAAGAGGCCAGCCAAAGAAGTCTAAATAACCCGGACAGGGTCCCTGTATGTAAATAGTTAAATTGTTTATGTACCCGGACGGGTGAATGTTCATAAAAAAGTTTTTTAATTTAATAAAAAAAAAAAACACAGTTTTCATTTCTTTTATTACTGTCTCATCCTGCGACGCCATCGATCTCCTGTAAAAAAATGAAAAAAAAAAAAAGTATACCACCTGACCGACGCAGTCCATAGTAACGAGTGTCCCACGACGATCCAGCTCTGCTACATCAGAATGACAGGCAGAGCCTGTCATCCCGGCGCAGCACAGCTGATTACCTGCTTCCCCGGCGGTGACGTCATCGGACTGACTGCTTTACGGCCGGGATTACCCTGCAGTCACTGCAGTTATCGCGAAAAACTGCATGTGACCGCCAGGGAGAAGATAATGGCGGCCATGAAGCAGTCCAGGACGTGACCGCCGGAGATCTTCTGCCAGGTAAGTGCCGCTGACTCCTGACAGACCCGACCGACGGACACTCACAGTGACAGTGACAAATCCGATTCCGGTATTCGATAAGACGAAAATATCGAAACGAATTATCGAAAGGCCGATAGAGCTAATATCGGCCGATAGCCGATATTTGCATTATCGTATCGCTCAACACTACTGGTCAGGGCTTGAAACCACATTGGCCTTTATTTTTTACAGACACATTGACCATGCTTTTTTTAAAATACATTTAGAGAACAGATAAAGTTGTGTTTTCAGGTACTAAGAAAGCACCAGTAATGGGAAGACACTGGGTGCACGTGCAACCACGAAACTGGCAACTGATATGTCTGGATCTGAAGATAACACCAATAAAGTGTCTCTGTTAAGGTGTGTAAGGATTGTGAATGCTGCCAATAATAAGTACAAATGACAACTATGACACCAAACAGTTCACAGCTATTTAACCACCAAATTATTCACAACTATTTACCTACCACAAGTCTAAAATTTTAATATGTTGGTCACACAAGTGGGGGTGCGACACCCACGTTGATCAGCTGTTACCTGTGCCAACCGGAAGTTCTTGGATGTTCTCTTGAAAATAGTGAGCTATCAATCAAGCTAAAGAGTCTGGTGCTAGATGAGGAAACAACCATGGGACACAGAGGCTTGTGTAGTAATGTCTGAGCATGCTCATGCGCTAACCGAGTGTCTTCGGCGTGCTCGAAAAATATGTTTGAGTCCTTGCGGCTGCATGTCTCGGGGCTGTTCGACAGGTGCTAACTGAATGTCTTCGGCATGCTTGGAAAATATGTTTGAGTCCCCGCGGCTGCATGTCTCGGGGCTGTTCGACAGGTGCGGGGACTTGAACATATTATTCGAGCACGCCGAAGACACTCGGTTAGCACCCGAGCATGCTCACTCATCACTGTTATGTAGTGCTTCATAAGGTCCAAAGCACCTAATGCGTAATTTTCATATGAATTAAAAACTTCATTTCTTGGGAGTGCAGCAACAGTTAAAAGATATAAAGGTTTTCATGGATTTACCGTTCATGACATATACAGTTTTAGGGGATTGATATTACTAACAGGTTCCTTTTTGAGCCATCTGAAAGATAAATGCCCCTTAATGAATAGAGAAACGCAAGTATGATAATGTTCTAAACAGAAGATTAGAACATAATAAAAGTTAGCATACGAATTACTGGGACAGAGACGCGTAGGATGCTCCACTACACAGGTCAGCCATGTGGGATTTATACAAATAAGCTGTGTGTGGGGGAGTTAATATATGGACAGGAAGAACGTATTCATCTTCAAAATTAAGTGATCTCAGAATTGCGGCTTTGCTGTGAGTCAATAATGCAGTGTTCTGGAGGTTGTGTACATCTGCTACTAAATGATCAAGGTCATGAAATGTCCAAAGACCTATCACCTATAAGTAACTCAGGAAAGTAAAAGAATGTGCATTTGTTGTCATATATTCCGCGCTCTGGAGTCCTCTCACAATATACAGAAGATCTTCAAGTCACATTTAATAAAGGAAGTTGCTTCATTCTTCATACACTATACGTCATTATGTTCCATTTTCCACTTTTTAACCCTTGAGGGGCCACTATTGTATATGGAAATATTACTGATGGTTCCTGGAAGTGAATATCATGCTATACAAAGGCAACATACAGCAGTGCACTTAAAGAAGACTTGTTACTTGCACACAAAAAAATGAGTTAAACATCTTGTAAAAATCCCTGAGCTCTCCTGATTCTGATGCTTTTTTCCATTTTGCGCTATGTCACTTCCTTGCAGAGATACTCACATTTGTTGCTTTTGGAGCATAGTATGTGAAATCTCCACTTGTAGTGCAACTAGGAGCTTTTTCACACCTTCTCTGGGGGTGTGAGCTTTTAAACACCATCCCAGATGCTGCCAATCACAGCTCAACAGTCCTTTAGTCTTCTCAGTGGGGGTTACGCTTTCACCCCTTCCAGATGCTTCCAATCACAACTCAGCAGCTGATATAGGAGTCTAGCAATCTCAAGTGCTTTCAAGCTGTGATTCGCAGAATCTGGAAATGGGGTTTAAAAGCGCAGAGTCCAGAAAGACTCTCAAAAATTGCCAAGTTGCACCATGAGCAGAGATTTCACATATTGCTCTCCAAAAGCATCAACTATGATTAACTCGGCAATGATGCAACATAGAGCAAATAGAAAAAATAGTGCAGAATCAGGGGATTTTAACAAGGTTTTTAAAGGGGCTTTGTGGCCTTAGGGTACAAATAAGCAGTCACTATGTGACTGCAGACTTGTGAATCCTCACAGCGAGCTCAGTGAGGATTCTACGGTCATGTGGCCGCAAGTATTTAATTTGCTTAATTTCGTTCACGTTCCTACTGGACATGTTTGTCCTTGCTTGATACACTTGCATTGAGTGAAGCCGGACACGTCTAGTCGCCAGTCCGTGACCGCATATATTTTCAAATCGCATAGTTATGATCACACGCCCACCACTGACACCGGACAATCCTTACAGCGTGCAGTAAGCCATCTATATGAGCATATAGGTCATAGAAAGATGAATAAATGATACCTTGATATCTGGGATCCGATGTCTTATTACTGAGAAATATACATTTTTTGTAAATATAGTAAATGAGCTGGTAAGATCTATGGGCCGGACATAGATCTCCCTGAGAATCAGCCTCCAGAGCTTATATTACATTAGACATGCAGATCAAGAGAGCAAAAAAGGGATTAAATGCACAGTAACCATGCAATTATGCTGCAGCGGAGGTGCCAAGGGGTTAAATGGACAATATAACTGACGTCCATAAGTCCAATTGTTTTTTTTTCCGTCTGTCCAAGGTAAAAAGATGCAACAGATGCAAACTGATGTCATTCTAGGAAAAATAAAACCCCTTCAAATGTAACTGAATGTTTTATTACTATTTTTATTCTCTGCAAACGTATTAAAAAAGGCAAATATTTTAAAATAATGTCTGATCAGGAGATTAAAACAAATGTATCTTGGAAAAAATATTGTAATTTTTTATAATTAGGTTAATATTAATGTTTCACAAAAACCATGTTTTTTGTGTGTTTTTTCCTGATGAAGAAGTCATTTCAGACTTAGAAACGTGTTGAATAAACCACCTTTCTTTATGTGAAACACCTTTGGACCTTCCATTATTCAGCAGCGCAGACCATATCCACATTAACCCTTTCACCCATCTACGTTACGGCCACTCACTGACCCGTGGATCTGCTGCAGCGGATATTTATACGTGCTATATTAATAGCTTCATCTGGTGAGTAGAATTTAACCATGTTTCACACTATACTAAAAAAACAGAGCCAAATATAATTCCTGAGGCCTCTGAGATCTCTACTGTACATTGGCTACTGTGCCCGCTGCTGCCAATATTCAAATGGCATTTAGATGGAGAATAATACAGTATCTGTTTCTAGGAATGGATGAGCAATAACTGCTGTAACTATTAATACGCTCTCATTAGCATATGATATCCGCTTGTCCTAAATGTTGACCTCACGCAGCCAATCAAGAGTTCAATGAACTGGAATTTGATTCGCTATCGGGTCTCTGTGAGACGGAAAAAAGAAAAGTAATTTAGGGATATTAATTGGAAATGTTCCTTTAAACCACTACAAAAAGACACTTTGTGAAGCTACAGTCATTTCTTAAAGGGGTTGTCCGGGTTGTCCTTTGTGAATGCATGCCATGATTTTATTTGCTTTGACTGCAGCTGTCGAGTACTGACCACTTAAAGTTTCATTTGCAGTCCACACAAACACCCAAGTTATTTTCAGCGACATTTTTAACCAGTGTTTTACGATTTACTACATAATTGTACATTTTATTTCTTCTGCCCAAGTGCATGTTGTTCAATTTATCTACACTGAACTTCAACTTGCTTTTCTCAGCCAATGTCTCCAGCCAGGGCCGGGCGTCAGCACCCCGCATACCCGGGCTGCCGGGGCCCTGAGCAGGCGGGGGGGCCCACTCGCCGTCGGGCACCCCGGCGCCCGTTAACAGATGAGAGCGGTACCAGCGCCACCACTGGTCCCCCCCCGCTTGCTCAGGGCACCGGTAGCAGCCGGCGCAATACTTACCTCTCCCCGTGCCTCCGCTGTCGCAGCTCTGGGCTCCAGGGGGCGCCTGCAGGGCGCCCGCGCTTCCTCTCACAGCAGTGCCGCTGAAAGACGTCATCATTCAGCGGCCGGCTGTGGCAGAGAGAGCGCGGACGCCGGACAGGTGAGATGTGAGGTGTATGTGTCTGTGTGTATATCAGTGTGTGTGTGTATGTGAGAGAGTGCTGCGGTGCTGTCTGTGTGTGGTGCTGTATGTGTGATGGTGGTGGGGGGAGGCAGTGATGGTGGTGAGGAGGCAATGATGATGATGATTATGGGGAGGCGATGATGATGGGGAGGCAATGATGATGGGGAGACAATGATGTTGGGGAGGCGATGATGATGGGGAGGTGATGATGATGAGGAGGCGATGATGATGAGGAGGCAATGATGATGATGGGGAGACAATGATGATGATGATGGGGAGACAATGATGATGATGGGGAGTAGGGTTGAGCATTCCGATACCGAAACCCAGTTCCGATACCTGAAATCCAATGTAAGTCTATGGGAACAAAATATCGGAAGTATTTACTCCGATATTTTGTTCCCATAGACTTACATTGGATTTCAGGTATCGGAACCGAGTTTCGGTATCGGAATGCTCAACCCTAATGGGGAGGCAATGATGATGATGATGGGGAGACGATGATGATGGGGAGGCAATGATAATAATGATGGGGAGGCGATGATGATGGGGAGGCGATGATGATGGGAAGGCAATGATGATGATGTTGATGGGGAGGCGATGATGATGATGGCGATTCGATGATGATGGGGAGGCAATGATGATGATGATGATGGGAGGCGATGATGATGGGGAGGAGATGATGATGGGGAGGCAATGATGATAGGGAGCCAATGATGATGATGATAATGGAGAGGCGATGATGATGGGGAGGCAATGATGATGGGGAGGCAATGATGATGATGATGGGGAGTCTTTCCACAGCGCCCTTTCCTGAGCCGTAACAGCGAAGAACGCAGCACAGTGCAGAGAGAGCTCCATATTTTGTATGGAGCATTATATGAGGAAAAGTATCCTGTATGGAGCATTATTTGGGGTCCAATATTCTTTATGGAGCATTATATTTGGCCCATAATACTGTATGGAGGACGGTACTGTCCAGTCTGTACTGTGCGCTGTGAGGATTTGGCGGTTTTTGAGCTATTGCACAATTTACAATAGATATCACTCATGTAATGGAAGAAGTGAAGTGTTTGGCATTGTACTATACCCATATTTCTCTGCAGTATCTGTGCATCATGATTCACGATTCATGATGCGCAGTATCTGTGCATCATGAATCACGATTCATGTTGCACAGATACTGCAGAGAAATATGGGTATAGTACAATGCCAAACATTGTGTTAAAGGGGCCCACTGAGACTCTTTAGCCCGGGGCCCATAAAAACCTGGAGCCGGCCCTGTCTCCAGTGTAAATAAATCACTCTGAAATATTAAATTATCATCCTGTGTATTGATTACCTTGCAGAGTTTAGTATCATTGGAAAATATTGAAATTCTACTCTGTATGTCCTCCATAAGGTCATTAAAAATATATATTAAAAAGAAGAGGGTCCGATACTGACCCTTGTGCTACCTCACTGTTAACTGTGACCTAATCAGTGTATATTCAATTATTAACTGGCCTATATCATGTAAAAATATTGAAATGCTACTCTCTATGCCCTCTATATGGTCATTAATAAATATGGGAAAAAAAGAGGGTAAAATACTGACCCTTGTGCTATCTCACTATTAACTGTGACCTAATGTGTGTTCAACTCATAACTGGCCTATATCATCTGAAAATATTGAATCGCTACTCTGTATGTCCATTAGAAAGTCAATAATAAATATATTAAAAAGAAGAGGGTCCAATACTGACTCTTGTGCTACATCACTGTTAACTGTGACCTAATCAGTGTGTTACCAATTAATGACTGGCCCGATTGCACAATTTTTTCCCTTAAGGGTATGCCACACTAAGCGAGATTGCTAGCGAGATCGCTAACGAGATCGCACCAGCGTCACCATTTCAAACACAACTCATCAGCGATCTGTATAACGACCTCTGCGGTCGTTGGGAAAACCTAGTCCCACCTGCGATGCTGGTGAAGTCGTTCATAAAGGGTGTCACACTCAGCGATTCAGGTTCACCAGCGGGACACCAACGACCAAAAAACGGCTCAGAACGTTCATGAGCGATCAACGACATCTCAGCAGGGGCCACATCGCTGCTACATGTCACACACAGCTAAAGTCGCTAAC
Source organism: Oophaga sylvatica (assembly GCA_033576555.1). Classification (NCBI taxonomy): domain Eukaryota; kingdom Metazoa; phylum Chordata; class Amphibia; order Anura; family Dendrobatidae; genus Oophaga; species Oophaga sylvatica. The sequence continues at coordinate 37,079,112 of JARQOD010000004.1, forward strand.
GAGATCGCTACTGCGTCATAAATGACGATCTCGCTTAGTGTGGCATACCCTTTAGTCCCTTTGATCTCATTTTATGTAGTAATCTTTTATATGGTAATGTATCTAAAGGCTGGGTCTCACATAGCGATACACCAGCGATCCCGACAACGATATGCACTTGTCAGGATCGCTGGTGTATCGCTACATGATCGCTGCTGAGCTGCCAAACAGGCAGCTCAGGGCAGCGATCAGCACAAGGACACTGCGGGTAACATCGCTTAGTTACCCGCAGTGTACCTTGGATACCAGTGCCCTGATGCAGGGAGCTGGTATCCAAGGTACACAGCGGGTTTCCAAGCGCTGCGCGGTGCCTGGAAACCCGCTGTGTACCTTGGATACCAGCTCCCTGCATCGGGGCGCTGGTATCCAAGGTACACAGCGGGTTTCTAGGCACAGCCCCGTGCCTGGAAACCCGCTGTGTACCTTGGTTACCAGCGGATCGCTGGTCTCCCACCTGTCACACGCAGCGATGTGTGCCTGTCAGCGGGAGACCAGCGATCAAAAAAATGTCCAGACATTTCAGCGACGATCAGCGATACCCGGCAGGGGGGCTGATCGTCGCTGAATGTCACACACAGCGATATCGCTGGTGAGCTCGGTGCTGCGTCACAAAACTAGTGACTCAGCACCGATCTCGCTAGCGATATCGCTATGTGAGACGGGGGCTTAACTCCTTTGAAAAGTCCAAGTAGACAACATCCATGGCCTTAAGCCTGGGTCTCACATAGCGATACACCAGCGATCCCGACAACGATCAGGATCGCTGGTGTATCGCTACATTATCGCTGCTGAGCTGCCAAACAGGCAGCTCAGGCAGCGATCAGAACAAGCGACACTGCGGGTAACATCGCTTAGTTACCCGCAGTGTACCTTGGATACCAGCGCCCTGATGCAGGGAGCTGGTAATCAAGGTACACAGCGGGTTTCCAGGCGCTGCGCGGTGCCTGGAAACCCACTGTGTACCTTGGTTACCAGCTCCCTGCATCAGGGAGCTGGTATCCAAGGTACACAGCGGGTTTTTAGGCACAGCCCCGCGCCTGGAAACCCGCTGTGTACCTTGGTTACCAGCGGATCGCTGGTCTCCCGCCTGTCACACGCAGCGATGCGTGCCTGTCAGCGGGAGACCAGCGATCAAAAAAATGTCCTGACATTTCAGCGACGATCAGCGATTCCCGGCAGGGGGGCTGATCGTCGCTGAATGTCACACACAGCGATATCGCTGGGGACATCGCTGCTGCGTCACAAAACTAGTGACTCAGCACCGATCTCGCTAGCGATATCGCTATGTGAGACGGGGGCTTTAACCTGATCCAGGCTGGAACTTACCTCCATATAGAAGCTGATCAGATTAGTGTGATAGGACTGATCCCTCATAAACTCATATTGATGTGGGGTTATGAGTAAAGTCAGATACTTCAGGATAGCATCATTTAGAAAATCTTTAAAGATTTTACCAACAGTAGAGGTTAAACTTACCAACCTATAATTTCCAGGCTCAGATTTTGTCCCCTTTTTGAATATTTACTATGTGCTAGTTCTATGGTACAGACTCTGTTATTATGAAATCCTTGAATATTAGAAATAACGGCCGGTCTATCACGGTACCTAACTCCTGCAGTACTCAGGGATGTATGTCATACTGGCTCGGGGATTTGTCTACTTTAGTGTTTTTGAGACAGTGGTTTTGGCATTAAGCAGGTATCATTTAATGGAGAATTTATAGCATCCATGATCATGTCATCTGGCATGGGATTTTGTTCTGTAAATACTGTACAGAAGGGTTTACTAGATCGGCCTTTCCCTCATCCCCTTCCACCACTTTACCCAGATTAGTTTTTAGAGAGCCAACACTATCATTTTAGAGCTTTTTACTTTTTATATAGTGCCTTGAAAACGTATTCATACTCCAAAATTTTTCCACATTTTTTCATGTTACGCCCACAAACTAAAATGTGTTTTCTTGGTATTTTATGTGATATACCAGCACAAAATAGCAAGTATTTGTGGAGTGTAAAGGAAATGATGAATATTGAAAAAATATAAATCTCAAAAATTGTGATGTGCATTTGTATTCAGCCCCCCAGTAATTAATGCTGGAAGCCTTTTGGGGTATGTTTCTACGAGCCAATGGCACATCTTAAGGCTTCCAATTGAAAGATACCACACTGTCAGGTATGTGATCTATATATGCACTAAATATAAATGCTCACGAAGTGAGTGAGCAGTGCAACATACTCAGAGTGTGCATGGTGGAGGTCAGACCAGAATTAAAGTCAGAACTCCCTTTTAAGTTTGTGCCTTTCCGTGGATGCCGGCGGTGTATCAGTGCAACCGCTGGTTCACAGAAGGACATACAGTATCTAGGATTATAAAACTAGTTGCTCATAACTGTCGAATAAATGCCTCTTATATACACTTGCCAATTGGTGAACTAAATTGCATGCGCTAATGAAATCATGAACTTGATTTATGCTTGGTCAATCAGGTTCATGACTTCTACAACCTTTTCTACATCTTAAGGCTTGCTTTCAAAAATGGCTTTCTACTCCACTCTTCCATAGAGTCCAAATTTGTGGTCTATACAACTAATACTTGTCCTGTGGACAAATTCTCCCACCTGAGCTGTGGACCTCTGAAGTTCCTTCAGAGCAACCATGGATCTCTTGGCTGCTTTTCTATTTAGTGGTTTTCTTGCTTGGGATGTCAGTTTAGGTGGACAGCCACATCTTGGTAAGTTTGTAGTTGTGCCATTCTCCAAGTGACTCCCAACCTGTAGATTTAATTTTCGGTCTGGCCTATTAGTTAAATTTAGGACTATAAGTGACCAGCTCCTCTGGTCGAGTCATGCACCAGTTGTGAAAAATCCTTTTCTGGACCTGCAGGTTTCTGCTCCCCCGTTTATGTAAGGGTAGTTGAAATCTCCCATAATAATTACTTCTCCCTGACTCGCTGCCTCATCTATTTGCTTTATGAATATATTTTCTGCTTCTATTAAATTTGGAGACTTAAAACAGAACCCTATCAGTATTTTATTATTCTATCTCCCTCCACTTATCCCCACCCATCGAAACTCTACATTTTTGTCTTTGGATTTATGGGAATATTTTACATATAAAAATATTCCTGCCCCTCACTCATTTGTGCAGTCGTTCGTGGACAGACTATAAATCAAAAAGGAGTGCAATACAATAAGGTGTAGGACAAATGTAAAAATAATATCACAAAAAATATATAAAATATACTACATAAATATATACACCACTAATTGTAATTACACCACTGAGTGCGGTTGGATGACCAACCAATGAAGTATATAGAACACCCAAGTGTAAGAGAAAAATGGGGGAAACAAGAACCACCAAGGCAGGTAAAGGTACAATAAATGTTTTATTAGAAAAAATCACATAAACATTTGCACAAAAATAATAATGTAATGTTAAAATGATGTTAAAAAGGAAGCAAAAAACACACCACCCTACAATACCTAATAACCGGGATATATATCCATATGACCAGGTAAGTATATAACACAACCCAATAATAGTACAAAAGTTGTTAAATTATGCTAATAAAAAATCAAAAATCAAAAACCCAATGTACTAAAATTATAATGTGCGTGTACTAATATGACCATGAACAGATACAAATGAGTGTTATACCAAAAAATCACACCAAATAAAAAACATATATTGTGCTAAATAATGCTCAAGTGCCTGCAATCAACACAAAACTGGGCACACGATAAATACTAGGTGTTATAATCAACAAGAAAAAATTATATGTCACCACAAAACAAACATGTGCTGTGCTAAATAATAATACTACAGTGCCTGCAATCGACACAAAGTGATGCAAGACTAAGCACACAAATGTCAATAGTGCTCCATAAACATTTTCCAAAACGCGCGTCGGGGCGCGTTCTAGGTAGCGTTCTATCCACCCTCTCTGCCTTCCCGATATTTTCCAGGTATAATTTACACATTTGTGTTTATTTTATGGAGCACTATTGACATTTGTGTGCTTAGTCTTGCATCACTTTGTGTAATTTAACAACTTTTGTACTATTATTGGGTTGTGTTATATACTTACCTGGTCATATGGATATATATCCCGGTTATTAGGTATTGTAGGGTGGTGTGTTTTTTTGCTTCCTTTTTAACATCATTTTAACATTACATTATTATTTTTGTGCAAATGTTTATGTGATTTTTTTCTAATAAAACATTTATTGTACCTTTACCTGCCTTGGTGGTTCTTGTTTCCCCCATTTTTCTCTTACACTTGGGTGTTCTATATGTGGACAGACTATAGCCTTATAAATTAACAACCCAGTCATAGCTTTCGTTCAGCCATATCTTCATTATCCTCATGACATCATAATTTTCTTCTAACAATATTAATTCTAATACATCATTTTTATTGGTAAGGCTTCAGGCATTAGTATACATGCACTTTATGTATTTTTCTGTATCTCTATTCCTGCTTAGTGTATTAACTTTTCTTACCCCTCCCTCAATGCCATCCCCACTTTCATTACTTTGGCCAAAGTCACTATCTGCACTATCCACCTCTCCTGTACAGTAATTGCCCTTCCCACATCTGTAGTTTAAACACTTCTCCAACCTTCTAGCCATTCCTGCCTCATTGAGGTACAGCTCATCGCTAGGGCAGATCTTATAGCCAAGAGAGAAGTTGGCCCGTTCTTCATGAGCCCCAAACACTCCATTTTATATCAATTTCTGAGTCACTTATTCACCTCACTAATCTCCCGCTGCCTCTCTGGCGTGGCACATGGTGCATGCAGTATTTAAAAAAATATTGCCATCGAGGTCCTTGCCTTAAGCGTAAAGCCTAATTTCCTAAAATCATTTTTGAGGAGATTCCACCTACCTCTAACTTTGTCATTGGTTCCAATGTGCGCCATGACCCCTGGCTACTCACTAGCCCTTCCGCAACCCGATCCGCAATGTGTTAAAATCGAGCTCCAGGATGACAACACACCATTCCACAATCCTGGTCTTTGTGACAGATTGCTACCATCCTGCCCAGCAAGTGTCTGCTCAGTGAGCAGCAAATTCCTGTCCATGTTTTCAATGGATCTCAGTGTTGCAAACTGCTTACTTAGATCCAGTATCTGGGCTTCCAAATGTCCATTGTGCACAGACCTCGTAGAGCAGCAAAAGCCCTCAAACGGTTGGTCAAGGAATGCATACATGCAACATGTACACTGGAGGTCATTGTTAATAATGGAGCACATTTTACTAATGGGGATAGCACAAAGCAGGAATATAAACAATTAAATACAAACAGTGAATTAGTACAAGTCACTGAATCTCAATTTGTTTTCGATCAACAGGGCTTGTACCAATAGAACCTCTTGTTTTGAATGGCCAGTATTAGAGGAGAAAAAGCAAACGCACACAGAGAAGTTCTGTGATAAACTCCCAGTTGGTTGAAAGGAAACATTTTTACACTATTGTTAGTGGAGGCTTAGCTTCCAAAGGAAGGGACCTGAAAAATAAATATTAACTGGGCAAGAATTAGAGGAGCAGCATCGATTGGAAGAGGTACACAGTGTAAAAAAAAACGCAGTAAAATGTCCTCTTTAAATAAAAACAAAAGTAGAAAAATATATTATACTTTATACTGGAAAAGTGGCCAGATTTGATAAGTATTATGGCACAGATTCTGTACCTAAATCCACATCAAATCTGCTTTCAATGAAAGTGAATATGATTTTGGAAACCTTGTACACATGCACTGGATAATAGTTTTGAGAATTGATAGCACTTGTTTTTGAGGATTCCACATAAAAAGCTGGCTGCTTTGCCCCATTGAATGGGAGAAATCCTTGTGATGATCAAATCAAAATCAACTTGCACATCTGATCTATTTACAGGTCTTTTAATATGGCGGCATGATTGTTTAAACATTTCAGCCTTAAACACTTGAAGAACACAAATGTGTCACGCAGTGAAGGAAAGACTATGTGCAACATGAAGGGATGTGGGGTAAAGGAGCCCAACACAAAGGAAGGGGGGAGTGGGGACCCCTAGGCAGATCTAAAGTCAACATGTCTGCCCTAATCGTCCCTATATAGGTTCTGCACCTATCGTAGAGCAGGAATCTAATCCCTGCCTGACCCTGGCAATAAGCCCTGTTTATGGAAGGATAGGGTTAGAACTAGTCAATCCCACTACTACTAAAGACAGCTGGGATGGACAAACAAAGGGAACACTTATCTTGAGTAAACTCAGAGAGGTAACACAGATGTCCTCCAGCAACACCAAAGAGGAAGATAGCTGACTGCTATAGCTCCAAGCCTCAACAGGGGAAAATGGATATATCACCGGTGATTCCCAGAAGCAGTCAGGAAGTCTATAAACACCCAGTCCAGGTGTGTTAATTAAAGCTGGGGGGAGGTTGTCACTGGGTCCAAGAGTCAGGAGGACTAGGAAGGCGCTTGCAAAGCCAACTGCAGAGACCTTTGGCAGCCAGATGCCATGCGGCTGTCAGCAGCCTCTGACACACCCGTGACAATATGCAGCTGATGCCGGCTGCTTGGTTTCTATGGGTGCATTTGGGCTTGCACCACCACTCTCTGTCAAAGCTCTTACAAACTATAGGTATCACTGATGTCAGCACTCATACCCATTTTTCTGACTCCAATGGTGTGTCCTGGTTTTAGCCCTCATACTATACTCTATGACGAGATCTCCCAACAGTCTTTCCACACCTTTGTCCAACTTAAGCAATGACCCGCTCTTGATCTTTGTCTCATGTCATCATTGCACCCTTTCGTCAAAATTAACTCTTCTGAGTGCCCTCTGCCGCTTGTTGCCAATTGTTGGACTTTGGGTCAGAACAGCTGTTCCTGTTCAGGAACTACACCACTTCAGCTTGTGGGTATATGATCTTCTTCTCTGTGCCATGTTCCATTACCAGGCATAACTCCCCCTTCCCCCTATGTGCTACATTGTGGGCTCTGGTATGTTAACAATGACTGGTAATAATAATCTTTATTTTTATATAGCGCTAACATATTCCGCAGCGCTTTACAGTTTGCACACATTATCGTCGCGGTCCCCAATGGGGCTCACAATCTAGATTCCCAAGCAGTATATTTTTGGAGTGTGGGAGGAAACCCACGCAAACACGGGGAGAACATGCAAACTCCTTGCAGATGTTGTCCTTGGTGGGATTTGAACCCAGGACTCCAGCGCTGTAAGTCTACAGTGCTATCCACTGAGCCACCGTGCTGCCCATTAAAGTCACAATGATACACTTTGTATGTAGTAACAGATAGGCAACGTCCAGCCAACATGGTAGACCAAGATACAGTAAGCTTGAGTCCTGCTCGCATCACACAAATATAAAAATGGTGCGCATAAAGGTTCAAAGGGGGCACGGATCCTGATTACGAGAAGACAAAAATGTCTCGACAATACTAGGAAGAGCTAAACATTTCTCCACTGTCTTACATCCTCGTGGTAAAAATCTGAGCTAACTTTAGATTTCTGATGAGGATCCTTTAATAAATATGTGTTGGTCTTGCCATTTCCATTTTTGACGTGTTAGGATCTCAAACGTTCTTTTGCCATCCGCTTTTAAAAGTGATTCTGTAAAAAAGTTTTTTGTTTTTCTTGCAGAGAAATATCGAAATTGGCAAAAAGAGATGTGGCTTTTAGAAGAAATAGGGCTGAGCGACTTCTTTCTTTTTTCCTCTTACTCTATTTTTAGTCACCGTACTTTTCATACCAAACCTCCCCCTCCAACAAAAAAGGGGGCATCCATCATTGGCCCATCCTAGTCCCAGCTGTCTCCACCAGTAATGATGTGCCAACCCCAAATAGATTTATTTCTATTCATTCTTCCCCTTTAATATGAGACAGAATTAAAGATATGAAAACTATGTGCAGGGAGCATAATAGAAGCATTGTGTGATGGAGCAGGACTCCGCTCTACATTCAGCCTGCAGCCAGTGTAACACTGAATCTCATTATCTGAGTATTTATTCCGGTAGGGGCTTTCATTTACCTGAATGTCTGACCTAGCGTCCTCCAGCCCCTCTCTCTGTATACGTGCATGGGCCCTTGTTGGCGGAGCTCTGTGTGCATTAGGATTTGGGCATCAGCCAGGACATCTCTCCTTTTTGCACTAGGCATCAGGGCTCTCTTACAAAGGAAAAGGAAAGGGAAGTGACGGCAGCTGAGAACTGAACTGTAAGCACTGACCATTGCTGTTGATGTTATCAGCAGCATTTTTGGCTTTATCTTCCTTTTGTATGTGCAAGGTTTATCTATTTTATATAAGGCAGGAAAGGGTTAGAACAGATCTCTTAAGGGTATGCCACACTGAACAATATCGCTAACGGGATCGCTAAAAAAGTCACTATTTAGCGATCCCGTTAGCGATGTTGTTCAGTGCGGCAGCTGCAGGCGACGAGCTTCCTGCTGTGATCTCGCTCGTCGCTGGAATCGTTCCGGACCCTATTTTCTCGTCGGCGCTCCCGCTGGGTAAGTATATATCGCTAGTGTGGCACCTTTTCTTAGCGATTTAGCGGTACTTTTGTACCGCTAAAGTCGTTAAGAAGATCGCTAACGGCGATAGCGTCGTTAACTATATCGCTAAATGTGGCCGCACTTAGCGATATAGAAACAATCCCGCTAGCGATCGCATTAGTATGCGTCGTTATCGTGATCGTTAGGGGGATTGTTTAGTGTGGCAGTACCTTCACACTACAGCAGATCTGTCAACTCTACCGACTTTAGTGTATTTTAGTAAATACATATTGTAACATTTCCAGGGGGTATAGCTCTAGGATCGCTGTCTGGGTAGACAGAATGGCATGAAAACAGTTCATTCAGACAGCAGTTCTGGTAAAAACTGGCCGCAACCAGTTTTATTAAAGTCCACAGCAAACAGATTAAAATAAAGCAAAAACAGAAAACCTAGGCTTGTCTAGCCACTAACTACACATAGATCGATTTCCCTGTCTCTCAGGGTACAGACTCTACCAGTCTGTGCCCAAAACAACACATATGACATATGTTACCAGTACGGAGTTTCCCAGATACTCCTCCTTGTGTCTGAAGGCCCCTTCAGCATCCAGACTTGAGAGAGATCCACTCCTATTCAGCCGCTATTCACACGGAGACTCACTGAGGCTACTCTTGTGTCCGGGGTGCTTCCTGCACCCAGACTGAGATAGCTCAAACTCCTGGAGACTGCTTCTCGTGCCGGGACACCCTCCTGTGTCCAGGCTAAAGACAGCTCTCTGACTTGGAGACTGTTTCTTGTGCCGGGACACCTTCCTGGTGTCCAGACTAAACTAGTTCCAGCACTGTCTGTATTCCCAGACACCTACTTCTGGTTTCCTAATTATCACCTGAGTGGCCACAGGTTTGAGCTGCAAGCGTGTACTTGAATGGATGGTGTAATGACCTTTCTCTACCACTAGGTCTACAAAACCACACATTTCCCTTATAACTAGGTGAAATGTACACCCCATTCAACACATATTTCTTCACTGTCTCACATATCCCCTCCCTCTTCTCCAGACCGGAGGGCTGGTCATCCAGACCGGAGGGCTGGTCAACAATCCCAAAGAGACAGTGAACTCCGGACACTGCATCAGCACTATACACAGGTAGGTCAGGGACACTTGGTTCCCGAGAACCACCATCCTCGTCTCCCAACATCACCTGCAAAGGAACTTCATCTCCATCACGGTCAACACCATTATCAGTATCATCACTATTATGCATCATCATCATTATCATCATCATTATGATCATCATCATCATTATCATCATCATCACATAAGTTTAAGCTTGTGGGGTTGAACACATAATATATCCAATCACCTCAACCCACAGTTCACACAGAGACCATGTACTTATCCCTTGCTCTGTTCAGCCCCGGAATATTAGTCAATGACATTCGCTCATTCCTTAGGGACCTACCGTCTGTCATTGTCACAGACTTCGTCCAGTCACATTTACGGGACGTAACCTTGTCAGGTCTCCCCTTTGCTCCCAGTGGTCAATCGTAACCTTGTCAGGTCTTGCCTGGGTATCTAAGGTCCGGTTAGACTCTGTACTGTCCGGTACTCTATCGGGTCGTCTGTATGGGCCTCTCAAACCTGAGTTACTGGAGGTCTCACTACCTCTAAACCCACGCCCACTACCCTCAGGACATCTTGTAAGGTCCCTAACTTCAGCCGTAGCTGTTCTGTTATTTAGGGGGCCCTTTCTCTGTCGGGTCTCACTATTCTTAGACGGCTGCCATCTTCTGCTGCTCAGATGATGCTGTCTATCTACTCGCTGTCTAGCGAGATTCAATTGTTCTACCTCTCGCAGGTAGGTCACACGGTACGCCACCAGCATGCGCACATATTCAAGACTTTCTTCCGTTCCTATAGCGTAGAATGACACCATGCCGTCTTCATCTGGTATCCAGTCCCGACGATCACGTGGACTGCTTACTTTCACCACACCAGACTTCTTCACCATTATCTGCATGGCTCGGCCATTTCTCCCAATCAGCTTTCTCACCAGAACATGAGGCACCCGGATGACCTCTTCCTGTAGACTGTGAGCTTTTCTCATAAGCTTTAGTTGTCTAACAGTTTGTTCTGTCTTCAACCGGAGAAACCGCTTTGTGCGAATACATCGCCAGTGCATGTCACTTAGGATTGCCACCCTCTTCACTGTAACTTCAGTCGTGGACAAGACCACCAGCTGTTTAGCTCCTGAGGTCGAGTACACCTTACAGGCTCCCACGGCCTTCCTAAACGCTTCATGCACAGACTCACGGGTGCATTCTTCTCTCAAGTCCTCGGGTACATCTACGAGGCACTTGTACCGACACGTTTCGGTCTCACCAGTGGTTTCCAGACGATCAATCAGCTCAGGGTTCAGGGACAACTGACTTTCAGCTTCTTCCCCCTTTACACTTCTTCTGAGCTGACTCACAGCTACAATTTCGTGAATTTCCGTCCGGACCACTTCCATTTCACAATTATCTTCCGTTACCACACTCTTAGCTCTCCTCAGGTCTATCTTCTCCTGGCCAAGGGAAGCGAGTGCAACGTGGTTGCCCTTTTCTTTCTCCAAGGAGGCTTTGTTCACCGAGTGACACTGTATCAGGCGACTTTTAAGCCCGAGAACTTCTTCCTCTAGTTCCGCCATTCGCCTCTCAGCAGCCCGTCTCTGAAGCTTCTCTTGCGTCCACTGGGCTTGTAACCACTCCTTGAGCTCCTTGATCTCGGCTCCGACATCCACCGAATCATCCGAACTCACAGCACTCGAGGAAGTATCTGCTTTACACCTCTCATCTCCAGTGGCCAACTCCTGGACCTGGTCTGTAGCTTCTCTGATGGACTCCTCCATCTTTTCCCGCTCAGCTTCCATTTGGCTGAGCTTTTCCTTAAGGCGCATCTCCACCTTCTGAAGAGTATCACAGGACATCTGTAGCTCCTTCACCTGAGCTTCCAGACCTAGGGTCTTTCTGCGCAGATCACCATTTTCATCACGGGTGTCCTGCAGAGTGGTCTCAACCCCCTGGCGCATTTGCTCTGCATCCATCTTCTCCTCTTCTAGTTTTTCTTTGACCCTGAGGAGATCTACATAATCTCTCTTCATCTGTTGCAGTTCCCTACTGCGTTCATCACACTCCTTCTTGGAGTCACACAGCTCCTGGTTGAGCTGTTCGCGCAATCGTTCTAGGATTTGTTTACTTCCAGAAACTCCATCATGCAGCGCCTCCTTCTCACGCTTTAACTGCAAAACCTCTTCCTTGATTTTGCGGCGGTCCTCTTTAATGGCAAAGAACATATTCTGCCACAGGATAACTTCCTCGTTGCTTCCTTCTAGGACTCGCTGGTCTGAGGATACGTCCTCCAGGTTTTCACATAATTGCATGTCACTCTGATACTGCAGCCGAATAGGTTCCAGCTCTTGGCCATGACTGGCCCTCTCCTCTTCTACCTTTAAAGGAGAATCCACACTTGAAGCATCGGCAGACAGTACTACATTCTCTTCATTTTCATTTTCAGCGAGTACTACCGGCACAACCTTTTTGTGGCCCTTGCGCCGTCTACGACGAGAGGAGGACTCTCTTCCCTCGTCTAACCTCTCCTGACTGAACTCACTTTTTACTTTCATAGTGTCCCAGTCAGCTACGGGGTCTGTGTCACTCCCCATGGTGTTGTGGACTAACAGGTCACCTCCCACTTTGACGTCACCCCCTTCTACTGGAGCTACCCCGTTATCAACGGTCACATTGTCATTTTTAGGAGGTACCAACCCACCACCAGTAACAATTTTCATGTTTCCACACTCTACACTCTTGTGAAAATCCGCCCCTTTTTTAGACTCCGCCCCCTTTTTAACAACCACACCGGCAGGGTAATTTTTACACAAAAAATCAGCAGTAGTCTTAGGACTCAGTTCACAACATCTCTTACCACCTCCCCGGGCACTCTGTGACAACACTGGCACCCCCGGAGAGTCCATAGAATGGTCCACTGCCGCCATTCCATACGGTGCCCATGGTTCCCGCACCATGTCCAGTTGCATGTCCAGTAGACATTTCTCACATATGCGGTCCGACTTGTCAGACCCATTCGTGGCTCCATTCACAGCCATCGCGGAGCACTGTTCACCAGAACTTCACCGCTTTCCCTTGAAAAAATCTTCGTGGCCCCGCCGAGCCACAGCAAAACTGGATTTGAGTGCGACGACAATCTTCACAACCCCGCCGAGTTGCAGCAAGATGCCTTCGTGACCCCACTGAGTCACAGCAAGATGCCTTCGTGACCCCACTGAGTCACAGCAAGATGCTTGTATCCACACTCGTTGTCCATGCTGTCAGACTTCTCTGTCTTCACAACGGCAGACTTCAGTCAAGGCATACACACTACACAGCTTTTTTCCACAGAAAATTCAGCCTTGCTGTGCCAACACCCTTTTTTTTTTTTCTTTTGCAAAGTCTATTAGGGCTACTGTCTCTTTAAGACTGCTCCACAGACGTTTCTTTTGCTGCTGCACATTCCACAGTAATTTTCACAACAAGTTCAGCTTTGCTGTGCACACATTTTCTCTCTGCAGACCCTATCAGGGCCACTGTCTCTCCAAGACTGCTCCAAACAGACGTTTCTGCTGACACACTTTTTTTTTTTCTCTGCTGCTATTTCAACAGACTTCACCTTTATTGCTGTCTCTAAGCCTCTGTGCTGCATGAACACTCCAGCACTAACTGTATCAGCCACTGCGCTGCCCGCATTCTCCACCAATTGTAACATTTCCAGGGGGTATAGCTCTAGGATCGCTGTCTGGGTAGACAGAATGGCATGAAAACAGTTCATTCAGACAGCAGTTCTGGTAAAAACTGGCCGCAACCAGTTTTATTAAAGTCCACAGCAAACAGATTAAAATAAAGCATAAACAGAAAACCTAGGCTTGTCTAGCCACTAACTACACATAGATCGATTTCCCTGTCTCTCAGGGTACAGACTCTACCAGTCTGTGCCCAAAACAACACATATGACATATGTTACCAGTACGGAGTTTCCCAGATACTCCTCCTTGTGTCTGAAGGCCCCTTCAGCGTCCAGACTTGAGAGAGATCCACTCCTATTCAGCCGCTATTCACACGGAGACTCACTGAGGCTACTCTTGTGTCCGGGGTACTTCCTGCACCCAGACTGAGATAGCTCAAACTCCTGGAGACTGCTTCTCGTGCCGGGACACCCTCCTGTGTCCAGGCTAAAGACAGCTCTCTGACTTGGAGACTGTTTCTTGTGCCGGGACACCTTCCTGGTGTCCAGACTAAACTAGTTCCAGCACTGTCTGTATTCCCAGACACCTACTTCTGGTTTCCTTATTATCACCTGAGTGGCCACAGGTTTGAGCTGCAAGCGTGTACTTGAATGGATGTAATCTTGCCTGAAGAAGGAGCCTCTGCGCTCTGAATGCTTGCGAACATATAATTTTCTGGTTAGCCAATAAAGGTATCACTCTAAGAATACTCTTGTCATTTTTGGACGGAAAAGTATTCACATCGGAAATGTATAGAAAAATTAAAAAAAAAACCTAGTCCATAGCAAAGTTTTACATATAAACCACACACATCCAGGTTCGGACTGTCCCATAGGGCAGCAGGGGAATCTCCTGGAGGGCCCCAGTGCAGATCTGGGCTCCCAACCCCACCGTATGGGCAGTACTTGGCATTATTCACTTGATTCACTCTGTACAGAAAAAAGGAGCATCTCATCATTCATTAAACAAATTGCATAGTTTATTATATAGAGATATAGGTAAATTTGTGAACGAGGGTAGTGAAATATTTGTATGTAGGTGAAAAGTGGGCCCCCCAAAGTCATTGTTACTGGTTGGCCCTTGGCAACCCAGTCCGACACTGCACACACATACAAACACATTTAACTGATAGAATTCGCAGTAAAGTCCATTTTTTTTCCTATGACTGCATGGTGTGTTCTAATACAAGATTAATCCAAATTATTATTTTAGGTTATGCAAGTATTTTTGGAAAGTGGAGTTCTAGGGTTTCATAATTTTAAGTCTGATGGTAGACATAAGTCCATCGAGTTCAAACTATAGCCTAACATGTTGATCCAAAGAAGGCAGATACCCCATAGGGCAGTCACTAATTGCTCCATATCAGGGGAAATATACCTTCCCGACTCCACGTATGTAAATTAGACTAATTCCCTGGATCGATGCCCCATCGCAGAATCTACTACCCATAATATTACTCTGACGACACAGCATTTAATCTTAATTATCCAGATGCATATTCAGTAGGCCAGGAGACATACGTTATTATCTTTATATTGAGTTTGGAATTTATGTGTCTTTCATTGGTTGGTCAAGAAGCAAAGACTATTTTTCATACGAGCATGGATGTCGACGTTTAAGTTGCTATTTGTTGTAACTTATTGTCTGTTATTGCTGCAAAAGACAGTGGAGCGGGGTAATTACACAATCGGTATTTGCTGATATGTTGATTGACCATTATGTAGAACCCTGTGGCTTGTTGACCTTCAAAACAGAGAAGGACAGACTATGCATAGTGATTAAATACTCAAACAATGCGGGTTAATCTCATCACAGCACGGTGGCTCAGTGGTTAGCATTGTAGCCATGCAGCGCTGGGATCCAGGGTTCAAATCCAACCAAGGACAACATCTGCAAGGAGTTTGTATGTTTCCTCCCACTCTCCAAAGACATACTGATAGGTAATTTAGATTGTGAGCTCAATTGGAGACAGTGATGATAATGTATGTAAAGTGCTGCGGAATAAAGGCTGGGTCTCACATAGCGATACACCAGCGATCCCGACAACGATATGCACTTGTCAGGATCGCTGGTGTATCGCTACATGATCGCTGCTGAGCTGCCAAACAGGCAGCTCAGAGCAGCGATCAGCACAAGGACACTGCGGGTTAACATCGCTTAGTTACCCGCAGTGTACCTTGGATACCAGCGCCCTGATGCAGGGAGCTGGTATCCAAGGTACACAGCGGGTTTCCAAGCGCTGCGCAGTGCCTGGAAACCCGCTGTGTACCTTGGATACCAGCTCCCTGCATCAGGGCGCTGGTATCCAAGGTACACAGCGGGTTTCTAGGCACAGCCCCGCGCCTGGAAACCCGCTGTGTACCTTGGTTACCAGCGGATCGCTGGTCTCCCGCATGTCACACGCAGCGATGCGTGCCTGTCAGCGGGAGACCAGCGATCAAAAAAATGTCCTGACATTTCAGCGACGATCAGCGATACCCAGCAGGGGGGCTGATCGTCGCTGAATGTCACACACAGCGATATCGCTGGTGAGCTCGGTGCTGCGTCACAAAACTAGTGACTCAGCACCGATCTCGGTAGCGATATCGCTATGTGAGACGGGCCCTTAAGATAGAGCTAGATGAGCAAAGCATAATAAATAAAATAAATAACCACACCATCCTCCTGACCTCTGGATGGTGGCTTGAAGGACAACAGTTGTGAACTATAAAAAGAGATCAAAAGAACTAGAGACTCTTTACAAAACAATAGCCAAGAACACTCTACAAGAAAGCAGCCAGGACATCATGGCTCCATCACAAGGGACACAGATTTGAAATTCTACAAGATGCCAGCTTAGGGAACCACAGTCCTGGCTGAAAGAATACAGATCTGCTCCATTGACCATCACTGACCCCATGGAAACATTTGGGGAAGCCAGAATTTGGATCCACCGGCTACCTGAGCCCCATGGATATGTTTGGGGAAGCCAGGATTGGGACCCACTGGTCAACTGGCTCCATGGAGATGTTCGAAGAAGCCGGTCATCTGGCCTCATACCTCAATGGACTGTCAGCTTCCTTGTCATTACCCCCTCTGTGTGTGTGTCACAGATGGGGGTAGGCGGCCCTGGAAGTCGCTGCTTTAATCCTGGCGTCTTATTATCTGTTTGGTTCAATAAAACCTCACCCTGTGTTGTCTGAGTAGTATTTTGCCCATAGTAATGGGAGAGCGAGCGTTCAGTGGGATGAGCCGTGGTCCATACGGTCTCGAGCCAGTGGACTAGAGCACCCGCTGACCCCCATGTCTCCACAATTATAATTTTCAAGAAAGACATCCAGTCCTTCCTTGTACTTTTGTAATGAACCAGCCATTACAACATCATGTGGCAGTGTTCCGTAGTCTCACTGCTCTTACAGTAAAGAATCTGTGTTTTTGATTATGATGAAACCTTCTTTCCTCTAGATTTTGAGCATGCCCCTATGTCCCCGTTGCAGGCCTAAGTGTAAAAAGGTAATTAGAAAGATCTCAGTTCTGTCCCATGATATATTTGTACACTGTAATAAGATCTCCCCTAAGCCTTCATTTTTCCAAACTGAAGCTTACAGGAACCCATCTGTAATATTACCAGTTCATGACCGGTACAATTTGGGACTTTTCTGTACAGGAGCCTCTACTTTTTTGTAATAAATGGGGCTTAATTTTTATGTCATTTTTATATTTAAAATTTTTTTGCTGATATTGGGGTCAAATCTAAAGAAAATTTGGAAATATGTGTCTTAATATGTTAAAATATGTGTCCTGTACTTTTTTACATTTTTTTACAACCACAAAGAACAACTAAATAAATTTTTAAAATGCATTTTCCTTTATGTACTGTAGAAATTATTTTTATGTAGTGGACATATTTATTTCGATTGTGGGCAGGGCTAGAAGTGAACTACCTCTTTTTTAATCTTTGTTTTTTTTTATGTATACTTTTTTATATTTTATTCTTGCTATATTTATTTATTTTCTCCTTTATCTTCCACACTGTACCCCCCGGCTTTTCAACATAGCAATTCATTCTTTATTTTTTGCTGATTTCCCCAATAAATGGGGCTGGTACATTAGCCCCAGCTAGAGGGGAATATCAGCCTCCTAGCTTGGGCCTAAGGGGTAATGTTTCTCCTAGAGTTCTAGTTCTCTTCTTCTCTGAAGAGACAATTTGCATGTTTCATTTCCCAGAGGAGAATTGCAAGGCTTCAAAGTCTCCTCACCTTGGCATGTCAGGCTTGACATGTCACTCTCTGCAAGGAGAACCGTTACCCCTTGGTAGCCAGTCAGATGCCTCTCATCCAGCCAAACCAGATTTCGCTCTTTGCACTGATGAGTGGCAGTATCCCGAAACATACGGTATCTGTAAATTGAGATTTTGGTTTTGGCTTTTATCCTAAGTCATGTGTCAAGGCTCTATGGAGAGTCGATATTGACTTTTGGGATTGCTACTTTCAATAGGTGGCACTAAAGTTCCAGTTCTCTTCCTCTCTGAAGAGAATACAAGTCAAGACTAGACATGTCACAGTGAGGAGACTTATAAGCCATGCATGCTCCTCTGGGAAATTAAATATGCAAATTGTCTCTTCACAGAGACAA
>JARQOD010000004.1:37097186-37167599 GCA_033576555.1 Oophaga sylvatica
CCTGCCTGTGATAAGGGAGCAATTAATTTGGTGGAGTAGCAGAGCTGCCTGACAGTGACAGTGTACAAATTGCTTGTGTGGAGCATCACATCTGATTAGTAGGCAGCCTGACTGTGATAAGGAGGCAATTAATTTGGTGGAGTAGCAGAGCTGCCTGCCAGTGACAGTGTACAAATTGCTTGTGTGGAGCATCACATCTGATTAGTAGGCTGCCTGACTGTGATAAGGGCAATTAATTTGGTGGAGTAGCAGAGCTGCCTGCCAGGGACAGTGTACAAATCGCTTGTGTGGAGCATCACATCTAATTAGTAGGCTGCCTGCCTGTGATAAGGGGCAATTTATTTGGTGGAGTAGCAGAGCTGCCTGCCTGTGACAGTGTACAAATTGCTAATGTGGAGCATCACATCTGATTAGTAGGCTGCCTGCCTGTGATAAGGGGCAATTAATTTGGTGGAGTAGCAGAGCTGCCTGCCAGGGACAGTGTACAAATTGCTTATGTGGAGCATCACATCTGATTAGTAGGCAGCCTGCCTGTGATAAGGGGCAATTAATTTGGTGGAGTAGCAGAGCTGCCTGCCAGTGACAGTGTACAAATTGCTTGTGTGGAGCATCACATCTGATTAGTAGGCAGCCTGCCTGTGATAAGGGGCAATTAATTTGGTGAGTAGCAGAGCTGCCTGCCGGGGACAGTGTACAAATCGCTTGTGTGGAGCATCACATCTGATTAGTAGGCTGCCTGACTGTGATAAGGGGGCAATTAATTTGGTGGAGTAGCAGAGCTGCCTGCCTGTGACAGTGTACAAATTGCTTGTGTGGATCAGCAAGCTGATTACTAACCTGCCTGCCAGTTCAAGGGGGAAATTTCAGTTAGTTACCGAGTGTTCTGTTTTTCCCACACTGTATAGAGCTGTACGCTCCTCACAGTACCGTGTACCAGCTGATATCAGGGACAAATACAGGCTGACTATATGTGTGTGACTCCGGAAATATATACGGAGATTTACAATTCCCCCAACACTGTATACAGCTGTATGCTACTGAGACAGTACACTTTTCCTGAGTTAGGTATTCTGGTGTTAGCCAGAGTGGGCCTGTGACCGTGTGTGTTCCTGCTAAAATATAAACGCTGATTTAAAATTAGCACAACACTGTATATAGCTGTACGCTACTGAGACAGTACACTTTTTCCTGAGTTAGGTATTCTGGTGTTAGCCAGAGTGGGCCTGTGACCGTGTGTGTTCCTGCTGAAATATAAACGCTGATTTAA
Source organism: Oophaga sylvatica (assembly GCA_033576555.1). Lineage (NCBI taxonomy): Eukaryota > Metazoa > Chordata > Amphibia > Anura > Dendrobatidae > Oophaga > Oophaga sylvatica. The sequence goes on from JARQOD010000004.1 coordinate 37,098,454, forward strand.
AATTAGCACAACACTGTATATAGCTGTACACTACTGAGACAGTACACTTTTCCTGATTTTGATATTCTGGTGTTAGCCAGACTGGGCCTGTGACCATGTGTCTTACTGCTGAAATTATACGGAGCTCTAAAATTCCCCCCAACACTGTATACAGCTGTACGCTTCTGATACTGTACACTTTTTTTTGTTTTTTATATTCTACTGTAATCCATACTGAGCCTGTGAGAGTCTGTCTGTTACTCCGCAAATATATACGGAGATTAAAATTTTTCACCTTCACCGTATACAGCTGTATGCTTCTGATACTGTACCATATATCTGCTGTTATTTTGGGTACATTTACACAAACATGAGGAAGTATGGTGGAAGAGGTCGCGGACGTGGTCGTGGGGGCCACCTGCTACTGATGGTGGTGGTGGTGCATCTGCTGTTAGTGCCAAAAGCAGAATAGCACCTAAGGCAGGAGGTGTTGAGCCTGCCTCATCATCTAGCTCCAGAAGGCCTGGAAGGCTCCCTTTTCTGGGAATAGGTAAACCGCTTTTAAAGCGGGAGCATCAGGACCAGGTTTTGTCGTACATTGCCAAAACAGCCTCCAGCTGTATCTCCTCCTCTTCTGAAGTTTCAAAAGCTCCAAGCACTGAGTCGTCAGTGCAGGCTCCTGGTCAGGAACAACCCCTTTCCTTGTGTCCTTTACCCCCACCAAAAGTGAAGGATGCGGCAGCCCACACTTCAGATTACTCCATGGAGCTCTTTTCACATACCATGCCTGGGTTATCAAGTCAAATCCTGAATTCCCCAGTCCAAGATGAATATGACATGGAGTGCACTGATGCACCGCCACTGCTATCTGATTCTGCTGGTACATTCATCCAGAGCACTGCATTTCCCTCACAGTCTACTGAGCCAGAATCTGACCCTGATGAAACTCAGGTGCCCCTTCCCGCATACAATACCACCTTACATGGTGACACAGAGGAAGGTGCAGATGAAATTGAAGAGGAGGTGATGGATGACCAAGTTGTTGACCCGGATTGGCATCCATTGGGGAAGAGTGTGCCACTGGCTATAGCTCAGAAGAGGAGGAGGATTCGCGGCAGGCATCGACATCGCAGCTGCGGTAATCTGGAAGGCCCATAGCAGTCCCAAAACGTGTTAAAAAAATAAAGAGTTGCAGGACAGCTTGGCCAGACAGTCAAATTAGCACAGCGTGCAAGCCCTGAAAATTTATCCCATAGTAGGAAGAGTGCAGTGTGGCACTTTTTTGACCAAAATCCTATTGATGAGGCAAAGGTTATCTGTAAGAAGTGTGGAAGGACCTTTAGCCGAGGGAAAAATCTCAGAAAATTGAATACCAGCTGCATGCTTAGACATTTAAACACCATGCACTTGCAAGCGTGGACGGACTACAAAACATCACTGGCTTTGAACGCCTACATTGACAAACTGATCTCATTAGAGATGATGCCCTTCCGTTTGGTTGAAAGCGCAGCGTTCCGTGAGCTCATGGCCTACGCTGTCCCACACTATGTCCTACCCAGTCGGCACTTCTTTTCTAGAAAAGCCATCCCTGCCCTCCACCTGCATGTGAAAGACTGCATTGTCCATGCACTCAAACAATCAGTGAGTGGAAAGGTGCACCTCACAACAGATGCATGGGCCAGTAGGCATGGCCAGGGCCGTTGCGTGTCTATCACTGCGCACTGGGTTAATGTGGTGGATGCAAGGTCCACAGGGAGAGCGGCGGTGGGACAGTGCTGCCTAGCCCACGGTATAGGCAACAGTTGGCTGTAGGCGTTCGACCCTCCTCCTCTTCCTCCTCCTCCAGAAGCAAAAGCTCGTCGACAGAGCGCAGTTGCACGAGCACTCCATTCGCAGCTGCCAGTGTTGCACATGAGGTGTCCCACTATCGATCAGCTAGTGGTAAGCGTCAGCAGGCTGTTTTAAAGATGATGTTTTTGGGCGACAACAGACACACCGCGGAGGTACTGGCCGACTACTTGCAGCGAGAAACTGAGTCATGGCTGGGCAGTCTACATCTTGAGCCAGGCAAGGTAGTCAGTGATAACGGCCGTAATTTTGTGGCAGCCATAGCCCTGGCAAAACTCAGACACATACCTTGCCTGGCTCACACCTTGAACTTGGTGGTGCAGTGCTTCATAAATAATTATCCGGAGTTACCAGCCTTGCTCCATAAGATGCGAAGACTGTGCTCGCACATCCGTCGCTCGCCCGTAGACTCCAGTCGTATGCAGAGGCTGCAGCGATCACTCCACCTCCCCAAGCACCGCCTAATCATAGACGTTGCAACAAGGTGGAACGCCACCATGCACATGGTTGAGAGGCTGTGCGAACAGAGGCAGGCTGTAATGAATTTGTGGGAGGATCCACGGGAAGGCAGTTTGAAGGCGGACATGGGGTTGTCAGATGTGCAGTGGTCAAAGCTGAAAGACCTCTGTAAAGTCCTTCAGTGTTTTGAGGAATGCACACGGCTAGTAAGCACAGACGACGCCATCATAAGCATGAGCATCCCACTTATGCGTCTGCTCATGCAAACTTTGACGCACATTAAGGATCAGGCGTCTGCAGCGGAGGAGGAGGGAAGCCTTCATGACAGTCAGGCATTGTCTGCTCAGAGAACTGTCCTGGACGAGGTGGAGGAAGAAGAGGAAGAGGAGGAGGATGAGGGGGATGATTATTTTGGGGAAGATGATGCTTCTCAGGGGCAAGAGAAAATGGCTTGCCAAGGTCAGGTACAGGGTTTGTGCGTGAATGGAGGGATGTGGATTTGGCAGAAAGTGCTCCTCCACCCACCACTGGCAGTGCATCATTGACACCTGGAACATTGGCCCACATGTGTGATTATGTCTTGCGGATCCTAAAAAGGGACCCCCGCATTGCCAAAATTATGAAGGATGACGACTACTGGTTGGCCAGCATCCTCGATCCACGCTATAAAGGCAAATTACAGAACATCGTGCCACAGGAGAACCTAGAGCTAATATTGGCGAACAAACAAGCAACTCTGGTAAACCGTTTGTTAGGGGCATTCCCAGCACACAGCAGCGGTGCAGGTTCTACCACGAGCCGTACTGGGCCAAATGGAAGAGGTGTTCGTGGTGCACACAGCCAAAGTGGCGTTGGAGACGTTTCATGACCATGTTGTGGACTGATTTCTCGAGTACCGCTCACAGGTCTGGTATTACTGAATCGATTGCAACAGACAGGAGACAATAGTTGTCAACTATGGTTCAAAATTACCTCTCCTCCCCTATCGATGTTCTCCCTCACAGTTCATTCTCCTTTGACTACTGGGCCTGTAAACTGGACACCTGGCCTGAATTGGCACAATATGCCTTACAGGAGCTCGCTTGCCCTGCTGGTAGTGTGCTATCCCCTGATGACACATAGGTTGCCAGCAAAATGGCTCGCTTTGTCCTCCTCTTCCTCCGACTTCTCCAATTCCTCCATTTGCAACTGCTGAACGTCCAGCCTACACCTCAAGATATGCCAGTTTTTCCAACTCCCTAACTGGGCTGTACCCCCCACCCAGGGCTGGGGTCAGCACCTGGCGCACCCGGGCAAGTGCCTGTGCCCTGAGCAGTTGAGGGGGCCCACTCGCTGTCAGAGACACCGGTGTACTATGAGGGGCCCTGTGCCAGTTCCCACCGCCCACAAGTGTGCCCCCCCTGCTTGCTCAGGGCCCCAGCACTTGTAATACTTACCTCTCGCTGCTCCACCGCTGTGACGTCTTCCACGTTTCCTGACAGTGACATTCAGGTCAGAGAGCGCGATGACGTCACGTCTGTGCACCCTCTGCCTGAAAAGTCACAGTGCAGAGAACTGGAAGATGGCGACGCTGAGAAGTCCAGAGTAGAGCAGTGCCCAGCGAGGAGAGGTATTTCATTTTTTTAATGGTTGGAGCAATACATGGGGAGCATTATACACTGGAGCATCATATATGGGGCCCATCATATACTAGAGCATCATATGGGGTTCATTATTTATGGGGCATCATATAGGGTCTGGAGCACATATGGGGCCTATTCTGTATGGAGCATTATATTGACCCAATACTGTATGGAGCAATATATGGGCCTCATTATTCTGTATAAAGCAATATATGGGGCTCATTATTCTGTATGGCGCAATATGTGGTGCCCATAATACTGTATGAAGGACTATACTGTCCGTTTTTTGAGCTATTGTACAATTTAAAATAGATATCAGTCGTGTAATGTAAGAAGTGAAGTATTTGGCATTGTACTATACCTATATTTCTCTGCCGTATCGGAGCATCATGAATTGTGGTATGTGTTAAAGGGGCCCACTGAGACTCTTTGGCCCGGGGCCCACGAAAACCTGGAGCGAGCACTGCCCCCCACAACTTTAGCCAAATAACCCCCAGTTTTCAATGCGTTACTAACTTACTATTATTATAATGTTAATTAAGGTTGCCAAGCTTAAGTAATAAGAATTGATGTAGTTGGCATTAAAATGGGCACTGTAGGTGTGTTTACTGTCCTCCACTCCCTGCCGACTTTTATTCCCCATTGACTTGCTTTGGGGTCGGATTTTCTACTCCGACCCAACCATTTCCGTTAGTCGGCCGACTTCGTTCGACTCGACTTTTGAGAAAGTCGAGTTTCACGAAACCCGACTCGACCCGAAAAAAGACAAAGTCGCTCATCCCTAGTAATAAGTGTTATTGACATGTAATGTGAACTATGTTGTGTATTGTGAATTGTTATGTGACTCTTATATAAATATAATGTAATGCATAGTTTAAGGATCATTGAGAATTAATGTTTGGGACTACCCCACTGTTGGACTAATGTTAGGGAGAGTGACTGCTACCAGCTAGGAAGACAGATAGGGACGCGTTTGCAGAGTGAGCAGTGCCGCTTACTAGGGTGACCCTAAATGAGAGGAGACTGAAAAGAAAGGATAGCGAGACCCTGAGGAAAAGTGACAAAGAAACAGAGTTACCTTCCAGAGATGGGTCTTAGGAAAGGATGCCTAGCCACAAAACCTTGGGCTTGTAACGATGAGAGGTTAATGGCCTAGACAGGACTGAGAGACGGAGACTAGTGAAGGGTCCAGAAGGGACGTTCCAGGGTGCCTGTAGTGGAAGAAATAGGATGCAGACCTGCTGAACTAGTAAAGTGACTTGTTGATCAGGACTGTAGTGTTAAAGGTGGGTTGTGGCGAAGTAAGGAAAAACAGTAAATGATACTGAGGATGGATAACGTGAGGAAAATGCTTCATACTGTGTACAGGACATGTCCATAAAACTTTGTACCCATTATCTCTTGGTCCTGGCACGCCCACAACACCGGCTATATGCGACCTGCACAGGTGTAACGCCCTCACAGCCCTAGTCCACATACCCAGCCAGGACCCCCACTTTCATGTAACGTGCGAGGGTGCCACACAGAAGAGTGCCTCACCCATGGCTACTTTCCCGCACCACGTTACAGACTCACAAGAACATAATCCTGAGAATCATGAATTATTGGAAATTCGTTATAATTACTATTTACTCGTTGCTTTGAAGCAGTGAACATTTACTTCTGTGTAAAGGCTCACACTTCCCTTAAACCACTAATATAAGGATTTAATAAATATCACATTGAGAAAACGCATAAAGTATTAAGTCAGAAATGTCCCCACTTCCTCTTTGAAAACCTCCTATGGATAATCGTGTGTATCTGTGGAAAATGAATTTTGCCTTGTGATTATATTTACTTGTATGTGTGATTCACATCAATAGGATCCTGTTGATGTATACAAAGGGTCCTAATGTAATTAGTTCTGGGCAAGTGCTGCCCTACATCGCATGGCTGCTCGAGGCTAAATTCTCTATAGATATACAGGATTTAGGTTTAAACTGATTGTTTCAGCACTAATTTTAGTGTATATTAGGCTGATTTCACATTAGCGTTTGAGTCCGCAGCGTGGTGCTGCGGACTTCTTTTCTTAAAGCTCCGCGTACTTCCGCATGCGTCCTGCGTACCTATCTTTAACATGTTGCATTCGGCGGGCAGGTCAAAACGCCGCACGTGGACGCATCCGCATACAACGCATGTCCCTGCTTATCCAATGTTAAAGATAGGTACGCAGGACGCATGCTCATCTATGCGGATCTGAAGGGAAGAAGTACGCAGCCCTACGCAGAGCACCCAAATGCCAGTGTGAACCCGGCCTTAAGGTACTGTCACACTAAGCGAGATTTCTAAAGAGATCGCTAAAGCGTCAGCGATTTTATGACGCAGTAGCGATCTCGTTAGCGACTTAGCTGTGTGTGACATGTAGCGGTGATGTGGCCCCTGCTGAGATGTCGTTGATCGCTTATGAACGTTCTGAGCCGTTTTTTGGTCGTTGGTGTCCTGCTGGAGAGCCTGAATCGCTGAGTGTGACACCCTTTATGAACGACTTTACCAGCGTCGCAGGCTGGACTAGGTTTTCCCAACGACCGCAGAGGTCGTTATACAGATCGCTGATCTCTGATGAGATCTTTGTGTTTGGAATCACTAGCGACCACATAGTGATCGCACTAGCGATCTCGCCAGGTCGTGTCGTTGTCGTGATCGCTAGTGTGATCGCTAAGTGTGACAGTGCCTTTAGGCTGTAGGTTCTAGATCAAATCACAGCAAATAATGAGTACAATTGGTCTAAGTAAATATTGTTTGATGTAATGTAGGTTGGTGGACCTGCCCAGCAGAGCCTATAGTCTATTGTAAGGGAATTTCACCATGTATCCAAACAATAAGACATCAGACACACTGTATAAAGTTTTAATGAAAAAAACCAAAATAGCAAACCATAGGATACTGACTTATAATATAACTAAGAATTACTGGAGAAGAAAGAAGTCAAAAAAAGTATCTCAAAAAATATATCAAATTTATTTGTATACAAAAAATACAGATATCAATAAAATTACAGCATTGTGCATATATATTGAATAGTTGTATATATAACTCAGGATGAGATGATACACCCAATAATAAGGACCCTGTGGATGCCTGCTCAATGCAATATCATATGTACAGAGCGCAATGTATTAGCATCATAGAAACATAATTAGATCCACAGAGGGCTTCTATCATTATATGAACTAGCTATATTGTATTGCTCATAGCGCTGTTGTAACAATAGACAAGAAAATGTGCATTTAAATAAACAGATCATGGTAAAATTTACCCATTTTAGTAGCAGGTTGTGATATCCACAGGTGTCCAGGAACCCTGACGCGCGTTTCGTGAGCCTGACGCTCACTTCCTCAAAGGGGGGCGTGGTTAAGAGTTGTCATATCGCCGCCTATAAATATCCGGACACTTTGGTCAGCTGGTCAAAATGTGGCCAATAGAATGGTACTTGCGGCACATGTGCAGTGATATCACAAGTCCTAGGTGCAGAGTCATACTAATACAAGTAAACAATGATCACATGATCAGAATGGGCCAATGAACTAACGGTCACATGGTCTATGACCACCGGCAGGTCCTGGTATCATGTCATCTTGCATATATCCACAAGTCACCAAGGGAGTGCGGCTGGCGCCAAACACACACACCGAGGTCAGCTCATGAGAAGATGCAAAGGGCATGTACACAGGAAGAAAAAATAAAAATGAAAATAAAAATAAAGTGAAAAAGGAAAGAAATAAATTATTTTGGAGTGAAAAGAGTGAAGGATCGTGACTAGGAGGTGAAAAAAGAAGATGAAAACCTATATATATATTGATATGTTGATAAAAATAAAAACAAATACGAAATAATATAATATAATATTGACCCAAAATATCCAAAAAAGTGTACCAAAAATAAATGATGGTAAGTATAATATAAGAGATAATAAATATACAGTGAAACAAAATTATCTATAACAGAATATCCTTATCATTAACAAAATATAAGATAATAATGAGTCCATGTTACATAGTGATAATAGTGAAAAAGAATTGGAATATAAGAACAAAAAAAAAAAAAAGTAAAAAAAAATGCTTCTTCCTTGCCAATGTCCCCACTTCTCATAACCGTCCTTAATGTTTCATGAAATAAAGGAGTAACTGTCTTCATCTGTTATGATGATTATGACCAAGACATAAAGCATCCATGTGCCGGAAATAGATGAAATTCCATAATGATCATGGTATACAATATGAACTTAGCTGTAAAAATAAAAACAAATTAAAAAGACCTAAAACAAGAATAAAACAACAAGAGACAACATATGGGAGACAGTAAATTATCTGGAGAGGGGGATACACCCATGAGAGACCCGATTCACAGAAAAGAAGAATATTCCATGACCTCATTTAATCCTCCCGGTACCATTGTTCCTAAAGTAAAGATGCACTTGCATTCCCTTTGCGCCAGAAAGCGGTGTATGTTACCACTTCGAATGCCACACTGCACATACGAACCTTAAGATCTTTGGGGTCACATTTATGAAAACGTGAAAAATGCCTTGGCAGAGTCTTCAATTGTGAGACATCGGTTTCAGTTTTGGCTGCCAATATGTCACGAACATGTTCTCGTGTTCTTGTACCTAGATGTCTAGATGTCAGACCAATATAAATTTTAGAACATGTGCAAGTGGCATAGTAGATAACCTGGGTAGTATTGCATGTAATATGTAATTTGATATTGAACCTTTTGTGACCATCCACAGACTCAAAAGTGGAAGAACGTCAGAGATGATTTGTTGTGCCCCAAAATTAAAAATAATATCAAAGATGATAAAATTCGTTATATATCTACTTACAATGGCGAATGTCTGTCTGGTGGAGAAAATACAGCGGGAGCCCACGCATTTTTTTTCAACGAATTTACACCTTTAATTAACCCCTACATGTCTGAAATTTTGCACACATACACTTATGTAATTGTAAGTTCAAACCATATATCAAAATACAGGAAATGACATGGTTAACTGTGTGGAAACAATGTATCATTTCATGTCGGCTTCTGTGATTTCACAAAAGCCGGCAATTGAATTAACGCCTATTACAGTATGTTGAAGTCTAGGAACTATAAATATATATATATATACATGTCACAATTACATGTATATATATATATATATGTATTCTATGTGTGTATATCTATTCTTTCTAGTCTTTATTAAAGCTGTCAGTGTGATTTTACAGTATAGCCGGGGATGAATTGCCGGCTTTTCTAAAGGACACCGATGCGATTTAATCGCAAGTCACACGTGCGGTCCGTTTGTATTCCGATTTTTCATCGCTCCCATAGACTTGCATTGGCGATAGTCGACCCACAATCGGTGACAATCGCAGCATGCTGCGATTGCACACGGACGATTAAAACGGACCACAAAAAATCGGATACTGGGAGCTGCTCCATAGATTAACATAGGGCAGACTGCAATACGATTTTTCATCGTATTGCAGTCGTCCGATTCTGTCGCCAGTGTGACCCCGGCCTAACAGATGAAGACAGTTACTCCTTTATTTCATGAAACATTAAGGACGGTTATGAGAAGAGGGGACATTGGCAAGGAAGAAGCATTTTTTTTTTTTTTGTTCTTATATTCCAATTCTTTTTCACTATTATCACTATGTAACATGGACTCATTATTATCTTATATTTTGTTAATGATAAGGATATTCTGTTATAGATAATTTTGTTTCACTGTATATTTATTATCTCTTATATTATACTTACCATCATTTATTTCTGGTACACTTTTTTGGATATTTTGGGTCAATATTATATTATATTATTTCGTATTTGTTTTTATTTTTATCAACATATCAATATATATAGGTTTTCATCTTCTTTTTTCACCTCCTAGTCACGATCCTTCACTCTTTTTACTCCAAAATAATTTATTTCTTTCATTTTTCACTTTATTTTTATTTTCATTTTTTCTTCCTGTGTACATGCCCTTTGCATCTTCTCATGAGCTGACCTCGGTGTGCGGTTTGGCGCCAGCCGCACTCCCTTGGTGACTTGTGGATATATGCAAGATGACATGATACCAGGACCTGCCGGTGGTCATAGACCATGTGACCGTTAGTTCATTGGCCCATTCTGATCATGTGATCATTGTTTACTTGTATTAGTATCACTCTGCACCTAGGACCTGTGATATCACTGCACATGTGCCGCAAGTACCATTCTATTGGCCACATTTTGACCAGCTGACCAAAGTGTCCGGATATTTATAGGCGGCGATATGACAACTCTTAACCACGCCCCCCTTTGAGGAAGTGAGCGTCAGGCTCACGAAACGCGCGTCAGGGTTCCTGGACACCTGTGGATATCACAACCTGCTACTAAAATGGGTAAATTTTACCATGATCTGTTTATTTAAATGCACATTTTCTTGTCTATTGTTACAACAGCGCTATGAGCAATACAATATAGCCAGTTCATATAATGATAGAAGCCCTCTGTGGATCTAATTATGTTTCTATGATGCTAATACATTGCGCTCTGTACATATGATATTGCATTGAGCAGGCATCCACAGGGTCCTTATTATTGGTGTATCATCTCATCCTGAGTTATATATACAACTATTCAATATATATGCACAATGCTGTAATTTTATTGATATCTGTATTTTTTGTATACAAATAAATTTGATATATTTTTTGAGATACTTCTTTCTTCTCCACTGTATAAAGTTTGTTTATTTTTTTTTTAGGGGGATTTGGCAGAACTTTACAGCAGTATGATGGTTCTGTGGTTAGCACTGTTGCTTTGCAGCGCTGGGGTCCTGGGTTCAAATCCCATCAAGGAAAATATCTGCATGGAGTTTGTATGTTCTCCTCATGTTCCCCACATTCCAAACACATAAAGGTAGGGAACTGAGATTGTGATGTGGCACTCCAGGAGTTTGGTTGCCACAGTGACCTTGCCTCCCTCCAGCGGAGAGTGATGTCATGCCTGAAAGCAAGGAAGGATCCCTTTAACAGGTAACACAGCATACAACACCTTTCTCGCTCCAGACCAGAAGGAGGAGCTCTAACACCTGATTTTCAGGAGAGCTTCTCTGGAATATTCTGGCTGGGGGAGGATTTAGGCAGTCTGGCTGGAGGGACGAGAGTGGACAGACGTGGAGAGACAAGCTGGGGATAGAGGGGCTATAGAGAGCTCACCCCCAGGTCTGAGCACCAGAAACCGGAGTCCGAGGCTGAGAGGGTGAAGTAAAGTCCCAGAAGCAGAATCCGGAGGGCAGAGGACAGCAAGTCCTCTGTCCCAATTAAGACTCTGCTACAAAGCAGCAGCACATGTGAGCCGGAGACTCCATAGAAAGTGATTCCTGAAACAGGTTACAGCTGCCTGTTATGAGAGTAAAGTTCTACTTAAGGCCTCTTTCACACATCCGGCGGGCGCCTTGCGGCGCCCCCGGCATTTTGCCGCAGCGCCGCATCAGAAAACCTGATGCGCCGCATGCGGCTTTTTTCGCATTGACATGCATTAGCGCTGGATGGCGCCGCATGTCAGTGCGTTGCATGCGGTTTTGTCCGGATGCGGCGCAAATGTACATTGCGGCGGCCGGACAAAACGCAGCATGTAACGTTTTTTGTTTTTGCCGGATGGTTTCTGATGTCTCCGGGCATCAGAAATCATCCGGCAAAAAACCGCATGCGGCCGCCGGCGGCGCATCAGGTTTTCTGATGCGGCGCTGCGGCAAAATGCCGGGGGCGCCGGAAGGCGCCCGCCGGATGTGTGAAAGAGGCCTAAACAAGAGACAGAGAGAGAGAGGAACTTGTACGGAGCTTATAGCAGTCAGTGCATCAGAGAACAGCGCTAGAAACGAGACCTCACATCCCACCTGAGATAAGGGGATTCCAAATTGCTTTCAGGCTGACCTACTCCAGCACTATCTGTACTCAATGCCCTGGATACTTTGCCTGCAAAACTGTAAGTAAAGCTTTAGAGGCTGCAACTCGCTGATTGTTTCTCAGTTTCTTCCTGCGTCACCTACTACACTCAGCTACATCTCTCAGTACCATTGCTCTAATAGTACAACATCTACCTGCCCTGAGACCACCAGCTTCACTTGTGGGAAACTATTCCAACTCTGCTGCATCACACCATCAGTCTCAGAGGATCTGCACTGCAGTGCTGGTCATCTCTGACCAGATACCACAAGTGTCGTCACGAATACATTACTACAAACTCTAAACATCCCCTGTAAATATTCCCCTTTTATTGGACGCCCAGGGCCACGGACCGGGTCACTGCCACTGTGACACATCCCTTCAATACACCGGCCCGGTACCGAGTATCCCACTGCCCTGGCGGGCATCCAACACTGATTACACAAGAACAACAAGATGGATTTCTTCACCCCAGGTATCATTTTAAGGCCGGGGTCACACTGGCTACAAAATCGAACGACTGCAATGCGATGAAATATCGCATTGCAGTCGGACCAATGTTAATCTATGGAGCAGCTCCCAGTATCAGATTTTTTGTGGTCCGTTTTAAACGTGCGAGTGCAATCGCAGCATGCTGCGATTGTCACCGATTGTGGGTCGACTATCGCCAATGCAAGTCTATGGGAGCGATGAAAAATCGGATTACAAACGGACCGCACGTGTGACTAGCGATTAAATCGCACCGTTGTCCTTTAGAAAAGCCGCCAATTCATCCCCGGCTATACTGTAAAATCACTTTAATAAAGAATAGAATCAATACATATACACACATAGAATATATATATATATGTCATTGTGACATATGTGTATATATATATACATATATTTATACTTCATACACTTCTACGTACTGTAATAGCTGCTAATTCAATTGCCGGCTTTTGTGAAATTACAGAACCCGACATGAAATGACACATAGTTTACATACAGTTAACCATGTCATTTCATGTATTTTGATATATGGTTTTCATTAACAATTATATGAGTGTATGTGTGCAAAATTGCAGACATGTAGGGGTTAATTAAAGGTGTAAATTTGTTGAAAAAAATGTGTGGGCTCCCGCTGTATTTTCTCCACCAGACAGACAAAGCAAGCGAGTGGGGGCAAATAATAATAGCCCAGGGAGGGTGCATTTATTTTGTGCCCTCCCTTGCTACTAACATCTGCCCCCAGACACCCCAGAAAAGGCAAATCTATAATTACCGTATATACTCATGTATAAGCCGACCCGTGTATAAGCCGACCCCCTTAATTTTGCCACAAAAAACTTGGAAAACTTATTGACTCGCGTATAAGCCGGGTGTATAAGTTGCCGTCCTGCCCTGTGCTCACCCATTCTCCTCTGTGCTCCCCTCCTCCTGCTCCATTATCCTGTCCTGCTCGTGCTTTCCATCCTCACCCCGTCCTGCTCTGTGCTCCCCCATCCAGCTCTGCACTCCCCCATTCTCCTCTGTGCCCACCCCGTCCTGCTCCGTGCTCTCTGTCCTCCCCCGTTCTGCTCCATGCTCTCCGTCCTCCCCCCCGTTATGCTCTGTGCTCTCCGTCCTGCTCCGTGCTTTCCGTCCTCCCCCGTTCTGCTCCATGCTCTCCGTCCTCCCCCCGTTATGCTCTGTGCTCTCCGTCCTCCCCCGTTATGCTCTGTGCTCTCCGTCCTCCCCCCGTTATGCTCTGTGCTCTCCGTCCTCCCCCCGTTATGCTCTGTGCTCTCCGTCCTCCCCCCGTTATGCTCTGTGCTCTCCGTCCTCCCCCCGTCATGCTCTGTGCTCTCCGTCCTCCCCCCGTCCTGCTCCATGCTCCTTGTCCTCCATCATACTCACCCTCCCCATGCCATCGCTGAACGTCCCGGCCGGCAATCCTGCGTTCTCCCCGGCTTCCTGCAGCTCTCCCCGGCTTCCTGCAGCTCTCCAGCGCTGAGCGGTGACGTAATACCGCTCATTAAGGCCATGAATATGGAGGCCACGCCTATGGGAGTGGCGTCGCGTCCATATTACATGACCTTAATGAGCGGGTATTACGTCACCGCTCAGCGCTGGAGAGCTGCAGGAAGCCGGGAGAACGCAGGATTGCTGGCCGGGACGTTCAGCGATGGCACGGGGAGGGTGAGTATGATGTCCCAGCCACCGACTCCTGCAGCCGCATCCCCTCCCCCGCTGGTTTCTGCCATATGACTCGTGTATAAGCCGAGGGGGCATTTTCAGCACAAAAAAAGTTGCTGAAAATCTCAGGTTATACATGAGTATATACGGTAGATTAGCCCTTTCTGGCACTTTGCCCGTCTATTCCCATTGCCCTGTAGCGGTGGCGAATGGGTTAATAATGGGTTAGACAAACCTGGGCGCCAGGTCGCCAGTGGCGCCTAGAAAATCATGCCTGGCGCCTGGGGAATTAACCCCTTCATGACCTTGCCATTTTTTGCAATTCTGACCAGTGTCCCTTTATGAGGTAATAACTCAGTAACGCTTCAACGGATCCTAGCGATTCTGAGAATGTTTTTTCATGACATATTGGGCTTCATGAGAGTGGTAAATTTAGGTCGATAATTTTTGAGTTTATTTGTGAAAAAAATGGAAATTTTCAAAATTATAATTTTTATTCTGTTAAACCAGAGAGTTATGTGACACAAAATAGTTAATAAATAACATTTTCCACATGTCTACTTTACATCAGCACAATTTTGGAAACAAAAATTTTTTTTGTTAGGAAGTTATAAGGGTTAAAAGTTGACCAGCGATTTCTCATTTTTACAGCAAAATTTACAAAACCATTTTTTTTAGGGACCACCTCACATTTGAAGTCACTTTGAGGGGTCTATATGGTAGAAAACACCCAAAAGTGACACCATTATAAAAACTGCACACCCCTCAAGCTACTAAAAACTACATTCAAGAAGATTATTAACCCTTTAGGTGCTTCACAGGAACTAAAGCAATGTGGAAGGAAAAAATGGACATTTTAATTTTTCCAACAAAAATTTTATTTTAGCATCAATTTTTTCATTTTTGCATGGGCAACAGGATAAAATGGATCCTAAAATTTGATGGGCAATTTCTCCTGAGTACACAGATACCTCATATGTGGTCATAAACCACTGTTTGGGCGCACGGCAGGGCTCAGAAGGGAAGGAGCGCCATTTGACTTCTTGAATGGAAAATATGCTGGAATATTTAGCGGTTGCCATGTCGCATTTGGAGAGTCTCTGTGTGCCTAAACATTGGAGCTCCCCCACAAGTGACACCATTTTGGAAACTAGACCCCCCCCAAGGATCTTATCCAGATGTGTGGTGAGCACCTTGAACCCCCACGTGCTTCACAGAAGTTTATAATGCAGAGCCGTAAAAATAAAAAATTAAAAATAAAAATTTTTTTCCTCAAAAACTGATTTTTTTAACCCGCAATTTTTTATTTTCACATTGGTTACAGGAGAAATTGGACCCCAAAAGTTGTTGTACAGTTTGTCCTGAGTACACTGGTACCCCATATGTGGGGGGGAACCACTGTTCGGGCACACGTTGGGGCTCGGAAGGGAAGTAGTGACTTTTGAAATGCTGACTTGATGGAATGGTCTGCGAGCGTCATGTTACGTTTGCAGAGCCCATGATGTGCCTAAACAGTAGAAACCCCCCCAAGTGACCCCATTTTGGAAACTAGATCCCCCAAGGAACTCCTCTAGATGTGTGGTGAGCACTTTGAATCTCCAAGTTCTTCACAGAAGTTTATAACGCAGAGCTGTGAAAATAAAAAATCATTTTTTTTTCCACAAAAATAATTTTTTTAGTCCCCAATTTTTTTTTTCCCAAGGGTAACAGGAGAAATTAGACCCCCAAAGTTGTTGTGCAATTTTTCCTGAGTACGCTGATACCCCATATGTGGGGGTAAACCACTGTTTGGGCACACGTCAGGGCTCGGAATAAAGGGAGCACTGTTTCACTTTTAACAGCCAATCAGAGCGATCGTAGCCTCGTGGGGGTTAAGCCGACCCCCCTGTGGTGAAGCACAAAGGGTCTTGTGCCTGCGGGTCAGGTGAACTTTCAGTGACCCCAGTCACCCGACCCGCAGGAACGCGATCCTTTCATGACACATACGCTGTGTCACAGGTCAGGAAGGGGCCCTGAGCAGGCAGGGGGGGCCCACTCGCCGTCGGGCACCCCGGCGCCCGTTAGTGGTGTCAGCGCCGCCACTGGGCCCCCCCCCCGCTTGCTCAGGGCCCCGTGCCTCCGCTGCCGCAGCTCCGAGCTCCAGGGGGCGCCTGCGCTTCCTCTCTCACAGCAGCACCGCTGAATGACGTCATCATTCAGCGGCCGGCTGTGGCAGAGAGCGCGCGGACGCCGAAACAGGTGAGGCGTGTGTGTGTGTGTGTGTGTGTGTGTGTGTGCGCCTGCGTGTGTGTATGTGAGAGAGTGCTGCCTGCCTTGCTGTATGTGTGATGGTGGTGGGGGGAGGCAGTGTGGGTGGTGAGGAGGCGATGATGATGATGGGGAGGCAATGATAATGGGAAGGCAATGATGATGATGATATTAATGGGGAGGCAATGATAATGATGATGATGGGGAGGCAATGATAATGGGAAGGCGATGATGATGATATTAATGGGGAGGCAATGACAATGATGATGATGGGGAGGCAATGATAATGGGAAGGCAATGATGATGATTATATTAATGGGGAGGCAATGATAATGATGATGATAGGGAGGAAGTGATAATGGGAAGGCAATGATGATGATATTAATGGGGAGGCAATGATAATGATGATGATGATGGGGAGGCAATGATAATGGGAAGGCGATGATGATGATATTAATGGGGAGGCAATGATAATGATGATGGGGAGACAATGATGATGATGATATTAATGGGGAGGCAATGATAATGATGATGATGGGGAGGAAATGATAATGGGAAGGCAATGATGATGATGATGATATTAATGGGGAGGCAATGATAATGATGATGATAGGGAGGCAGTGATAATGGGAAGGCAATGATGATGATGATATTAATGGGTAGGCAATGATAATGATGATGATAGGGAGGCAGTGATAATGGGAAGGCAATGATGATGATGATATTAATGGGTAGGCAATGATAATGATGATGATGGGGAGGCAATGATAATGGGAAGGCCATGATGATGATGATATTAATGGGGAGGCAATGATAATTGGAAGGCAATGATGATGATGATGATGATATTAATGGGGAGGCAGTGATAATTATGATGATAGGGAGGCAATGATAATGGGAAGGCAATGATGATGATATTAATAGGGAGGCAATGATAATGATGATGATAGGGAGGCAATGATAATGGGAAGGCAATGATGATGATATTAATGGGGAGGCAATGATAGTGATGATGATGGGGAGGCAATGATAATGGGAAGGCAATGATGATGATGATATTAATGGGGAGGCAATGATAATGATAGGGAGGCAATGATGATGATGTTGGGCAGGCAATGATGATGAGGGGAGGCAATGATGATGAGGGGAGGCAATGATAATGATAATGGGCAGGCAAAAATTCTGGCTCCTAAATTTTTTGGCTGGCTCCTAGATTCTGAACAACTTTGTTGACCCCTGGTTAAAGCCACCTTGCAATTGAAAGGTGACTTTAAGCCAGGTTAATGATTGAGAGTTGTCAATTTGACAACTCTCAATTAATAATCCTATTGTATGAAAGGAAAAAAAACACACAGACATTAATTATTAATCCTTTTAATGAAATAAAGACACAGTTTTGGACCAGTTTTGTCCCGGAGACAGGAGAGGAAGTGATTAGTGTGTGAAGCTTAATTGATTGCTTCCCACTTTCACTTCAGGTCAGGGTGACCTGACCTGAAGTGAAAGTGGGAAGAAATCAATTAAGCTTCACACATTAATCACTTCCTCACCTTTTGCCAGCCGGGAGAGGAACTTATTCATTCAGGGGGTAACAGCTCAGCAGGCAGCATTAGCTGCCTGCTAGCTGTAACCTGTTAACCCTTTCTGATGGATTACAGCGTGGGACCTGACTGTGCATCGGATAGGTAAGAATCATTTTGCTTTTTTATTTTATTTTTATTACAGGAAATGGTTTTAGCAGGAAAATAAAAGATGGTCAAAAACTGTTTGCTTATTTCATTAAAATGATTTTTTATTAAAGTGTGTGTGTTTGATTTTTCTTTCATACAACAGGATTAATAATAGATAGTTGTCTAATTGACAGCTCTCAATTATTAACCTGTCTTAAAGTCACCTTTCAATTGCAAGGTGGCTTTAACCCATTATTAACCCATTCGCCACCGCTACAGGGCAATGGGAATAGACGGGCAAAGTGCCAGAAAGGACGAATCTAATTATAGACTTGCCTTTTCTGGGGTGGCTGGGGGCAGATGTTAGTAGCCAGGGGGGGGCACAAAATAAATACACCCTCCCTGGGCTATTATTATTTGCCCTCACTCGCTTGCTTTGTCTGTCTGGTGGAGAAAATACAGCGGGAGCTCACTCATTTTTTTTCAACAAATTTACACCTTTAATTAACCCCTACATGTCTGCAATTTTGCACACATACACTCATGTAATTGTAAGTTAAAACCATATATCAAACTACAAGAAATGACATGGTTAACTGTATGTAAACCATGTGTCATTTCATGTCGGGTCTGCAGTTTCACAAAAGCCGGCAACTGAATTAGCGGCTATTACAGTATGTAGAAGTGTATGAACTATAAATATATGTATATATATATATATATATATATATATATATGTCACAATGACATGTGTGTGTGTGTGTGTATATATATATATATATATATTATATATATATATATATATATATATGTGTGTATATATCTATTCTTTCTTTTGTGATTTAAATACTATTCATTTGGATCCATTATATATCGGTTTTGCAAGCCTGCGAGAAAATCTTGCAAGTCGGATGTAAATCGGATGTTACAACTACGGTCAGATGCGACTAAATCGCATCTTACCAGGAAAATCGGATGCCAGACGGATGACTGTTCATGACATTTTGCTGCGATAATCGACCGACTAAAACGGTCCGATTTTATGTCGGTGTGTGTGACTCCAGCCTAATCAGTGTAACCTGACAGTGCATGTAGTTTACTTAGCAAAATCTTGCTGACAGATTCGCTTTAAGCATAATAAATAATCCCTTGCGAGTGTCCTTCCTTGGTAGAAATGGCTGAGCTAAATCCAAAACTTGTATATACTGTAGTTTCTAAAATGTTTTTATTTTTTGAGCAGATCAGATATGAATGAATACATTATAATGGCTATTGCACAGGGACAGAAGGGAACTGGCATGGCTATTGAACTGAGCCAGACCTCTTCTTCACAAAAGATCAATGGTCATATGCTGACACTGGAAATGCTATCCTATATAGAACCAAAAATGGAATGGAATTGAACCTGTGCTGATATCTTGAAATTGGGACACCAAAAGGGCTGTTGCACTAATTTAATATTGATGACCTACCCTATCAATCATCTGTTAACAGCTCCGGCAGTAGCCAGATGAAGGCAGTTACAGAGCTGAACACACAGCACTGTCACCTATTTAGTGGCCACTGCCCAGTACTGTTGATCAGGTCTTATTTATAAGAATAGGAACTAAAGATGAGCAAACACATTCTTGAAACCCTAGTCCAGTGGCTAGGTCAGAATTCCATGGCCACTTGACAGGAGCCCTACGAACCACCCTCTGCCTCTCTGGCTGAATCCACGGTTCCTTTTTGGATGTCGTTTGTATTTCATGTTGCAACAATTACATCATATCACAACAGCTATTCAAATGAGGATTCATGTATCATGGCAGGTAGGAGGTGGATCAAAGTGCTTTTGTTCAGAAGACAAGCACTACTGACCTACATCCAGTAGCTACCATTGCTTAGAGCAGGAGATCTGTGAAGTTGCCAGGTGTTGGATCTCCACTAGTGATGAGCGAACATGCTTGGTTAAGGCGTTATATGAGCGTGCTCGTGTGTTAACCGAGTGTCTTCGGAGTGCTCAAAAAATATTTTCAAGTCCCCGGTGCAGCATATTTTTTGAGCACGCCGAAGTCACTAGGTTATCAGATAACATCTTATCTGAGCACGTTCGCTCATCGCTAATCCCCACCAGTAAGTTATTGATGACCTATCGAAAGGATCAATACCAAAGGAGTGGAACAACCTTATAATTCACGCAAGTTAATAACTTGAATACATTTTATTTTAAGGCTCTTTTTTCTAGCTGACAACTACCTTATATTTCATTCACTAAGAGATGGATTATCTATGACCGCAGCAGGCTCATGTTTGTAGACAAGTCCAGTAGAAGAGCTGCTTCCGGATGGGAGAGATTTCAGCCTGCAAAATGGATGTCTCCGTCATTTACAATAAGGGGTCGACTTTAAGCAAACGAGGAGTTTATTACAGTCTGTAACTGCAACAATGGATGTAATTCAATGGAGAGAAATGAAGCCAGGCTTTGTTCTATCAATGCTAATCGATTGTGCCCTCACAAGCCGACAGCTGTGCTGCGGTATCCAGCCTACTGACTGCCAGTTTCCATTTTCTTGTCTGTTTCCAGCTATTGTTAAAACTTTAGACTTCCTTCCTCTCTCCAGATCTCCCACGCGCCCCATTCCCTCCCCAGGAGAAAGAATAATAGACAGACTCAGTCTCATTAAACGGCACATAGTCTAAGATTTTCACCAAGCCCCACCAATTTAGAGTCTACCTGGAAATGCTAATCATTAGGGTTAGGAGATACAAAGAGTACATGCGGCAAATTATAGGAACAGTGGCCTGGCCTAATGATTATTTGGTTAAGAAGAATTTAGAAACAATGTCTACGTCTCATGTAAAGTCAGAAGTCATCTGGGTGGTTACCAGACTCTTCACGGCAGGCAAAGCTTGATTGACAGATCTCTCAATGGGGGACACAGGAGAGGCAAGAACAGTATATGGGCCCTTTTCTGTCCTATAACTCCTCATAATGCAAAACTCCACCTACTTTGGATGTGATTGTGTCCCCCTTACATCCTGGGGCCCAGGTTGCACCAATGGTATGTCCTCCACTGGTGCAGACGTTTAGTATTTGCAGATTTTTCTGCTGCAAAAAAAAACAAATAAAACACGATAAAATTGTGCATATTTTTGATGCGTCTTACTTGAATTTTATTTTCATTCAACTGAATAGGTGAAAAATGCTGTAAAAACGCTAAGGCTATGGTTCCACGGTCCGGAACCATAGCGCTTTGGACGGAGCGGAAATTCCGCTCCGTCTAAGCCCCGCCCCCTTTATGACGCGCGCTCTTTCCGGAGGTGTTCAGGACACCTCCGGAACACCTCCGGAAAGAGCGCAGGGCTACATAGCCCTGTGTTAATTCTGTTGCGGCGACGCACCGTCGCCGCAATACGCGAGGACATGCTGCGGTCTAAAAAGACGCGCCGCATGTCCGTTTACGCAGGTTTGCCACCTGCGTATTGTTACGCATAGTGGAGACGGGATTTCTTGAAATCCCCTCCACTATGCTGTAACATCTGGACGCTGCGTGTTTGGCGCTGCGCCAGCGCACAGCGCCAAACACGCAGCGTTTCCTGACCGTGGAAACTCACCCTGAAAGAATTGACAAGCTGAAGGTCTGAAAAAAAGGTTAGAAGGTGCAAAAGTGCAAGGAAAAGCTACGCAGCGTGAGCATCAGATTTCAGAAATGCTATTTACTTTGCTGGTACTGTAAAATGTTGAATTTTTCCATCACAAAATAGGTGTGGAAAATAATGTGGAAAAAAATGCAGCGTGTGAACAAACCCTAAATCATGGTTTCCTGAAGCAATGGTGCATTTTAGAGCCAAACAAGGATAGTTGTTAAAAGGGGGTCTGTCCTTGTCTCATGGTGCCTGTGTTTCGGGCAGAAAAAACCTTGTTGTAGGCTGATCTTTCATGTAGGCTTGGAATGCTCTTTTTTGTTTGAGGCTATGTGCACACGTTGTGGATTGTTAGGCTAAGTGCACACGTCCAGGATTATTTGCGTTTTTTTCGCGTTTTTTCGCGGGAAAAACGTGTAAAAAACGCATGATTTAAGCATCCTATCATTTAGAATGAATTGTGCAATTTTTGTGCACATGGTGCGTTTTTTTCCGCGAAAAAAACGCATCTCGGAAAAAGAACCAACATGTTCATTAATTTCACGGAATTCTAGCGTTTTTCCCGCTATATTATTGACCTAGAAAGTTCAGGAAAAAAATCGCGGTAAAAACACGCAAAATCCGCATAAAAAAATGCAAAAGACGTGAAGAAACCGCAAAAAAAAATTCTGCAAACATTCCTGAACGTGTGCACTTAGCCTTAGCGTTTGTTTTTCGTGGCAAAAACGCTTACACAATGCAACCCAGTATATTCTATGGAATTCCGCAATGCTGTGCACATGCTGCGTGTTTTTCCGCGGCAGAATCGCATAGCGGAAAAATACGCAGCATGCTCATTCTTTTAGCGGAATCACGCCATAGGATTGCATTGAACCGCTTACTTTCCGCATGTGGCTATGCCCACCATGCGCAAAGTAAGCGGTTCATGTGCGGATGGTACCCAGGGTCTGGAGGAGAGGAGACTCTCCTCCAGGCCCTGGGTACCATATCCCTGGTAAAACAATTAAAATAAAAAATCGTGATATTCTCACCTTTCGACGTCCCCCACAGCTTTCCCGCCTCTCAGCGACGCTCCCGGCCAATCTCGCTCCCAGTCATGCATTGCGACAATGACCCCAGATGACGTAGCGGTCTCGCGTGATGCTACGTCATCTGGGGTCATTGTCAATAGGCATCACTGGGAACAGGATTTGCCGGGAGCATCGCGAGGACCAGGAAGGCTGCGGGGGCAGCCGGAAGGTGAGAATATCACGATTTTTTATGTTTTTTTTTATTTTTAACATTAGATCTTTTTACTATTGATGTGGCATAGGCAGCATCAATAGTAAAAGGGTTGCTCACACTTGTCAAACACGTTGTTTGACTTGTGTGACCAACCTGTCAATTAGTTTTCCAAGTGATGCTACAGATCGCTTGCAAAACGCTAGTTTTTAGCGGGAATACGCATACCTGTATAATGCGGATTTCCCGTGGCAGGGAGGTGCGGAATTGCCACTATCTCACATAAGAGCAGCATGATGTAGAGAAAGAGACCCCGAATCCAGTGATGCATTACTTAGTTAATGGTGTAGAACATTTAAAATGTATTTTGGGTGTGATGGTCTCCCTTGAAGGTTTGGGCTTAACAATGAATTAAATTTGTTGTCCAGAGGGGGGAGGCTCCTTCTGCACGCAGATGTCTTCCAGACAATCCCAGGATTGTAGGAGGAGGGGGAATACTGTATGCCTGATCTCCTGAGACACTAAGAAAAGATTGATATATTTCTCAGATCATAATTGTAATATGAGAAAAAATAAGGAGCTGGAAAATGATGGGAGTAATTTTTGTGTTTTTTGAGTATTTTCTATGCGTCACATTCCTTATATTGGGGTAGTCAAACTAGAAAATAACATGATACATAAGCTAAAATTTATCACACTGCTCAAAGCGAATTATTTTTAATTCGTTTATCTAGGATTTGAAAAAAAAAGTCTATTTTTTATCCAGCAACAGCGCCACTCTTGTCCGTTGGCTGTGTCTGGTATTGCAGCTCAGCATTATTTCCTTGAAATACTGCAATACAAGACACAGCCTGTAGACTAAAGTGCTGGAAAAAAGGAAACCATTTTTTCTTATCCTTTACAACAACCACACAGATATTTCTTATTGTATCTTTCCTAAAGTGATCATCCAACCCTCTACTGATTTTAAGTCCAGCTTTATTTTCAAGCAAAAAAAAGGGGAAAGAAAAGGTCTTAACTGATCTGGAAGCTCTGAAAGGCAATCTAGACGTTTTAGCCTCCTGGACCATAATAGGGGTCATAAATGATCTCGCTAAGTAATGTAAATAGTAAAAATTGTGGTATTTCCCTTTAAGCTCATGAAAGAGACATTACATTTAGGGTAGCTCACAGTCATCTTATACATAAGTAGCAAAAAGCAGCTGGGATTAGGTGTAACCACATGAAAGGCACTTGACTTAGAGATCAGACACTTCTAAGGGAGGGGACATGTGACACAGCTCCTTTACGCTTCATTTACTGTATACAAGGCTCTATGCAGTAAAGTTGGAGAAGCCTCATACAAGACAGGGTCTAAAAACAAACATGATATGACTCCGGTAGATCTAACATGAACAATGCGCTCAGTCTTACTGATTCTCAGGCGTATTGAAAAAAAATGAAAAAAAAAAGCAGTTTTTTTTTTTTCCAATCCCTCGCCCACTGTTCACAGGTCTTTGAAACTGACTCCCACTACAAATATACAAGGATCTATTATATTGGCTTCTGTACTGTGTTCTTGTTTTACGGCTTGGCTTGGTATAAAAAACATGTCAACACTTGTTCAGGGCCTGGATATGATCGGTGTTACTGGGGATGCCCTCCATCATGGAAGCCGCAGGAAGGCAGGTTCTTAACGCATCAGAAAAATAATGGCTAACATCATTGTCTGTCGCCTCTTTGAATAGACACATGAGAACAATGGTGAGGTGTGGTTTCTAGTTTCCTCAATAAGATGACTCCAGTTATTCTAAGGCTGGCGATACATTTTATATGGTTGTCGGCTGAACCATGCTTCAGTCAATCGTTCGGCGGACAGCCATCTCAGCTGTCTCTCCATACACAGGTCGACCACTCCTCTGTTTTCTATGAGAAAGTCGCAGACTGAAACGTTGGCCGGCGGCTTATTTCGGGAAGGACAATTTGATCGGCAGTCCAAAACCGGACGTGTGCGTTCAACATCTCTTTGGACTATCAGTTGGCCAGTGCCCCATGCACATTAGACCATCGGCCAAAGCCAACGATATCAGCGGGTTCAGACAACATTTCTCTGTGTTTAGGGCCCTAGCAAAGTTCTGGACATCTTCACTGTCCATCTAAGTAGACCGATACACAACAGATAGCTGTCTTTAGATTCCTCTATACACATCAGGCTCTGTCGAGGCCTCCTGTGTTGTTTGCGAGTGAGTCGTTGCCAGAGTCCTCTGAAGGAGGGTTCATGGAGAATAAAAGGATTGATAGTCCAAAATCAGATATGCTATATCCTTATCATCCCCAACAATACAGTCATAAACAAAAGTGTTGGCACCCTTTAAATTATTCCAGAAAAAGAAGTACCTTTATTTCTCCCCAAAAATGATTGCAATTACACATGTATTATTATACACATTCTTATTTTCTTTGTGTATATTGGAACAACATAAAAAAACTGAGAAAAAAAGGCAAATTGGACACAATTTCACACACAATCCCAAAAAATGGTCTAGACAAAACTGTTGGCACACTCAACTTAGTATTTGGTTCTACACCCTTTGGAATAAATAACTGCATTCAATCACTTCCTATAACCATCAACAAGCTTCTTACACCTCTGAACTTGAATTTCATACCACTCTTCTATTGAAAACTGCTCAAGATATCTCATATTTGAAGGGCGTCTTCTCCCAGCAGCAATTTTAAATTTAAATCTGGACTTATTGCTGGCCACTTCAGAACTCTCAGGGTATGTTTCCACGGTCAGTAAACACTGCGGATTGGACGCTGCGTACAGCCGCAGTGTCCAATCCGCAGCAGTCAGATGTTACAGCATAGTGGATGGGATTTCATGAAATCCCATCTCCATTATGTGTGCACGGCCGCTTCCAGCGGCCCTGCGTATACGCACGTTCGGCGTGTCTTTCTAGACCGCAACATGTCTATTTATCTTGCGAAGATGCTCCGTCTCCGCAAGATAAATATCACAGTCCAATGTATAGGATGCGGTGATTCCGCACGGTTCAATGAACACATACGGTATCACCGTGCGTACAAAAGCTGGCAGCGCTTTGGACGGAGCGGGCATGTGCTGCGTCCAAAGAGCTGCCGTTACGGACCGTGGAAACATACCCTCAAGCGCTTTGTTTCCATCCATTTCTGGGTGTTTCTTGATGTATGTTTAGGGTCATTGTCCTTCTGGAAGACCCATAGCCTAGGACGCAAACCCAGCTTTCTGACACCCTGCACTACATTGTCACCAAAATCCTTTGGTAATCTTCAGATTTCATGATGCCTTACACACAGTCAAGGTACCCAGTGCCAGAGGCAGCAAAACAACCCCAAAAGATCTTTGAACCTCCACCATATTTGACAGTAGGTACTGTGTTCTTTTCTTTGTAGGCCTCATTCTGTTTTCGGTAAACCGTAGAATGATGTGCTTTATCAAAAAGCTCTTTCCCAGAAGGATTTTAGCTTATACACATATATTTTGGCAAAGTGAAGTCTAGATTTTTTATGTGTCTGTGCTAGCAGCAGGGGTCCTCCTTACACTCCTGCCATAGCGTTTTATCTAATTTAAATGTTGATGGATAGTTCACTCTAAAGGGTATGCCACACTAAACAATATCACTAACGGGATCGCTAAAAAACGTCACTATTTAGCGATCCCGTTAGCGATATTGTTCAGTGCGGCAGCTTCCAGCGACGAGCTTCCTGCTGTGATCTCGCTCGTCGCTGGAATCGTTCCGGACCCTATTTCATCGCTGGCGCTCCCGCTGGGTAAGTATCTAATCGCTGTGTGGCACCTTTTCTTAGCGATTTAGCGGTACTTTTGTACCGCTAAAGTCGTTAAGAAGATCGCTAACGGCGATAGCGTCGTTAACTATATCGCTAAATGTGGCCGCATTTAGCGATATAGAAACAATCCCGCTAGCGATCTCATTAGTATGCGTCGTTATTGTGATCGCTAGCGGGATAGCTTAGTGTGGCAGTACCTTGACACTTATGCACCCTGTGCCTGCAGGACAACTTGAATTTCTTTGGAAATTAATTGAGGCTGCTTATCCACCATCCGGATTATTTTGTGTTGCAACCTTTCATCAATTTTTCTCTGCCGTCTAGGTCCAGGGAGATTAGCTACAGTGCCATGGGTTGTGAACTTCTTGATTATGGTGTGCACCATGGACTAAGAAACATCAATATCTCTGGAGATGGACTTGTAACCTTGAGATTGTTGGTATTTTTCAACAATTTTGGTTCTCAAGTCCTCAGACAGTTCTCAGACAGTCCTTCTGTTCTCCATGCTTAGTGTGGCACACACAGGCACAAAATGCAAAGATTGAATCAAATTCTCTTTTATCTGGTTTTAGGTGTGATTTTTATATTGTCCACACCTGTTACATGCCACAGGTGAGTTTTAATGAGCATGACTGTATGACACTAGGAACAGAAGATTTTTTTAGTGTCCTATGGATCAGGCCTCTATAACACACTAGATGCTACAAACTATTTTAAAGTCAGGTCCCCTACTGTATGACACTAGGAACAGAATAATTTTATGTGGCCTCTGGATCAGGCCTCTACAGCCTAATTTCAACCCAACCAAATGACAAAATGTGATATGGCGGATTGTCTAACTTTTTGCAAATGAAAAATTATAATTTTTTTTAATGTGCTTTAGGTCTGCAGACAGGTTCATATCACCGCCACAAAATGACAATGTGGGATACAGCAGGCTGTTTCTCATTTAGCAATAGAATTATTTTTTTTTATGTACCTTAGGTCTGCAGACTGTTTCATATCACCACAGAACTAAATAACAAGGTGAAATACAGCAGGTTGTTTCACATTTAGCTACTGAAAAAATATTAATTAGAATGCTATACTCGCGCATGGAGCACAATATACGGTAAGCAGCGCAAAACACACTTGTAGGACACGTGCCCTGCTGGCATTGTCTGTGGACCTCAGTAATGGCCAAAAAAAAGGTGCTGGAAGGTAAATTTAACAGCCACACTGGACAGTAGCTCGCTACACTATCTGACTGTTATACAACCGCCTAACTAACTAATTAAAATCTAGCAGTTAACAGTGCCAGCATCATGAGCAGCCTCTCTGCGCTGTTATAGTGTCGAAATGGCGCTAAAGCAAGATGTCCGCTATTTATATGGAGAGGGACATGTGATTTCAGCAGCCAATGACACAACCCGTTGTGTCAGGACATTGTGGGTGTTTCCTGCGCCCTGATTGGCTAGCCGCAATGTGCACACATAATGTTAGGAAGAAAAAAATGACTGCTGTACTGTGCTTACAAGAATGCTGCGCCTATGAGCTCTGCAAACCCCCCAAAAGCATACTGCCCCCTAAATCTAATCTACAGAAAGCTTTGAACTGATTATCGGATGTGCCGGGAGGGTATAAGAAAAGCAATAATATAAGAAACGCAAACGTGTGTGTGTGAGATTAAGTAAATATGCAATAAAAAAACATTTCAAATAATGTTTAAAGGGAATCTGTCACCCTAAATTGGCGGGATATTTAAATGATGGCAGTCAGGTCAGATGGGCGGTGTTTTGGGTACTTGCCTTAACATGTTGTTCGCCGCTGTCTCCATTATTTCTGGGAATTGTAGTCATTGCCCTCCATATAACGCGCCTGCGCATTGCAATCTTGAATTGCGCACGCGCAGTATGCTTTGCCCGCAGATTGTAATGCGCAGGTGCGTTATATGGAGGGCAACGACTACAATTCCCAGAAATAATGGAGACAGCGGCGAACAACATGTTAAGGCAAGTACCCAAAACACCGCCCATCTGACCTTTCTGCCATCATTTAAATATCCCGCCAATTTAGGGTGACAGATTCCCTTTAATGCTGAGTTCACTCACATTGGCATTTGTGGTAGCGCCCCCTAGTTTTTCTAGAGTCCTGATTCTGACATCCAGCTTCACCATGAGGTAACGGAGAACATACACGCTTTGTGCATTTTTATGTTTTGTCTAGGCACTGTGCGGGAATACCTCCTTATGATGGGGCAATCTGAAGACTCTGTTAGGCCTGTTTCACACATCCGGCGGGCGCCTAAACGGCGCCCCCGGCATTTAGCCGCAGCGCCGCATGCGGTATTTTCTCTGAACAACGGATGTGCCGCATCCGGTTTTTCGCCGCATCCGGTTCACGAATGCGGCAAAAAACCGCATACGTCTCATCCGGTGTATCCGGTTGGCATCCGTTGACGCCGTAATGCGCTGGATCCGGCTTTTAAGCACGCCCATTTTGGGGCCCTTTTTGGGGTTCCAAATATGATTGGCTACTGTAATCCTATATATACACTGCTCCTACATCCCTTCTTTGACAGGTTGTAGAGGAGAAAGTGCAGTTTGGAGAGAAGAGCAAGTAGCAAGTGATTGGCGAACATGGAACCCATTATCGGCAATATCTTCATTAAATACCTGGGGAACCAATCCCCATCACAGAAAAAACATTAAATATATAATGTACCAGGCCACAAAAAATAAACATCAGCTCACACAGCATTGGTGACATATGTATTTTAAATTTTTGAATTTGGGGGTGGGTGGTTCATATTTACCGTCTGTTTTCCTGGCGCTCCATGGTACGGATCCTGGCTGCGAGTCCGGTGGCTGCGTCGGTGGCTGCGTCGGTGGCTCTCTGTGGCTCTCTGTGGCTCTCTGTGGCTCTCTGTGGCTGTGTCTGATGTCCCACCCAATTTTTTTTTTATATGTTTGCTGAGGGGTGGTACTTCCTTGTATCTGTTTGCTGTGGGCTGGTATATCAATTAACAAACCGGATGCGGCTACCGGATGCGGCGGACGCCGCGATGCGGCGCATTGCGGCGTCCATAGACTTTCATTGTAAAAAAGAACCGCATGCGCCGCATCCGGCGCATGCGGCTTTTTCGCCGCAGACAAAAAACGTTACATGCAACGTTTTTTCCAGACACCGGACGGTGACCAGACACCGCATCCGGCACCAACCGGACGCGCCGCAGTGACATGCGGCGCCATGCGGCGCTAATAAAAGTCAATGGGAAAAAAACCGCATGCGGCGCATACGGTTTTGTGATGCGGCGCTGCGAAAAAATGCCGGGGGCGCCGCAAGGGGAAAAACGGATGTGTGAAACAGGCCTTAGGGTAAGTTCACACACTAGGTTTTTTTTTTTCTGCGCCAAAACCTGATCTCTTCTCAGAAAAGAAGCTGCAGAATAAAGCATGTTTTTCTTGGTTTTCCATGCATTTTTGGGAGCGGGCATGCTAGATTTCTCTTGTCCATGCTGATAAAATTTAGAGTTGAAAGAAAAAGTCCTATTCTATAGAATCAGGTTTTGGCACAAAAAATGCAACAAAACCTGATATTTGCGTTTTTTGGTGCGTTTTTCAAGACCCATTCGTTTTAATTTGTGAAACGCTGAAAAAACACTGAAAGGAGTGACATGCTCCATTGTATAAAAAAACAATGCAAAGCACAAAATACTGATGACAAAAAAAAAACAATGAGTGTGCAGGAGATTTCTGAAATTTCATAGACTTTGCTGGTACTGTAAAATGCAGCTGAAAATTGGCATAAATAAAACGCATTAAAAAAAGCTGCAAAAAAGAACATCTCACCAACCATTAAGCATTGGGGTGGATCAATCATGCTTTGGGGTTGTGTTGAAGCCAATGACATGGGGAACATTTCACTGGTAGAGGGAAGAATGGATTCAATGAAATTTCAACAAATTCTTGATGCAAACATAACGCCATCTATAAAAAAAGCTGAAGTTGAAAAGAGGAGGGCTTCTACAAAAGTGTAATGAACCTAAACACACATCAAAATCCACAATAGACAACCTCAAAAGGTACAAGCTGAAGGTTTTACAATGGCCCTCACAGTCCCCTAATCTGAAAATCATTGAAAATCTGTGGCTAGACCTCAAAACAGCAGTGCATGCAGGACGACCCAGGAACCTCCCAGAGCTGAAGGAATTTTTCAAGGAAGAATGGATGAAAAACCCTCAAACAAGAATTGATAGACTCTTGTCTGGCTTCAAAAGGCTGTGAAAATTGCAAAAGTAGGTGCTACTAGGTACTAACCACGCAGGATGCCCAAACTTTTGCATCAGCTCATTTTTCTTTTTGTAATTTTTAAAATGTAAAAATGGCAATATATATATATATATTTATATATATAATTGTTTTTTTAATAGACTATCCCCCTGAAACATTTATTTTCACCATATCCATAGATGGGAAGGACCATTTACAGTTTGTAATAACTTGTGTCTATGTAAAGGGGCACACAATGTTTTTTTAGGCACTGGCATCATTGGCATACATGACGCTGTAAGTTTATTTACCAGCTGGGAGTTGTGTCCATAAGATGGACAAGAGAATACAGTTGCATGAATATTCCCGCCATGATAATGTTGAGCTTTTCCATGTAGGACATGAGGGTCTGGTGATTGTTTCTCATCTCCTTTGTTCCAGCTTCCCATAGTAGCTAACAATAGAGTTCCTCTGCTTTGAGAAGTTTAGCTATTTCTATCCACCCAGAAAAGGACCAACTACTGCTGGGGATCTGTGATGGGGATGCATTATCTGCCTCTAGGAAAGGTACCCCATCATTGTTGCCACCTCTTTTGCAGATAGAGGGGGTCCCTGATGAAGGCGTTCCTGTTTGTATCGTATGATTGTACCCAGTGTCGGGGAAGAAGAGCTGCACTATCAGTCTAAAAAAGTCTACCTAACCACAAAGAAGCAGCATTTCATCAGATTCTTGGCTTCACTGTAAAAAGGGAAGTTAAAGATACATGCAAAATAAAGAAGAATGCTGGTAATAAGTGGCATCTCACTGTGTGTGACCCGGGGGTTAGTGCATGGCTGCAACTCACAATCAGCCCTAAAAACTCCCCTGAAACAATAGTGCCCTGTGCGGACATAATGGCCTCTCACTGGAACCAAGGGGTTAAACTGTAAACAGGCGCCTAACCATTCTCTGACTTGGCAAAAGTTTAATCAGTGGCTTCCTGTAATTCTGGAGGTTAGAGGTCACGGTGGCTTTAGTGCATGTCCAGTTACCATTTTTCTTTTCCAACTCTACAGTGCTGTTTCCTGCTGAAAGAATAGTGGGCTTATTTTAGGAAATCCCTTTTTCTTCCTTTTCGACTTTCTACACTGAGATTGTGGATAAATATGTCTATTATGCTTAGATTAGGTTTTCCCTTTGCGATATGAAATATGGAAGTGGCTCATTAATATCATGAATGTCATCACATCCACAAAAGGGTGTCTGCAAAATACACTGGAATACATGTATGGGAGGGTGGGAGGGCAGGGTAAGGGTCTCACAAGATTATTAGCACTTGTGAGAGGTGTAACTGGGCATTCGCACTGTAAGCCAAATTGTACAACAGGGCGAACCAGAGGTGAAGAGTCGCCATATAGGTGTTAATGGTAAATCAGGTTAATGGTAAATGTTGGTGGGATTCTGGCCACTGATACTAAGAATGTAGGAGCCACAGCACCGAATCAGCACAAGGGTCCCTTCTTTATAGGAATTCTCTGATTTGGGACCCACTGAGAATTCGTCACTAGAGATCTGATTGTCACCCAGCAGCAGTAGTGACGATTCAATGGCACCCAGTGATAATTGGTCACTAGAGATCTGACTGTCACCCAGCAGCAGTAGTGACAGTTCAATGGCACCCAGTGATAATTGGTCACTAGAGATCTGACTGTCACACTGCAGCAGTAGTGCCGATTCAATGGCACCCAGTGAGAATTGGTTACTGGAGATTTGGTTGTTGCCCAGCAGCAGTAGTGATGATTCAATGGCACCCAGTGATAATTGGTCACTAGAGAGCTGACTGTCACCCAGCAGTAGTAATGACGATTCAATGGCACCCAGTGAGAATTGGTCACTAGAGATCTGACTGTCACCCAGCAGCAGTAGTGCCGATTCAATGGCACCCAGTGAGAATTGGTCACTGGAAATCTGGTTATCGCCCAGCAGCAGCAGTGACAATTCAATGGCACCCAGTGAAAATTGGTCACTGGAGATCTGGTTGTCGCCCAGCAGCAGTAGTGACGATTCAATGGCACCCAGTGATATTTGGTCACTAGAGATCTGACTGTCACCCAGCAGCAGTAGTGCCAATTCAATGGCACCCAGTGATAATTGGTCACTAGAGATCTGACTGTCACCCAGCAGCAGTAGTGCCAATTCAATGGCACCCAGTGATAATTGGTCACTAGAGATCTGGTTGTTGCCCAGCAGCAGTAGTGACGATTCAATGGCACCCAGTGATAATTGGTCACTAGAGATCTGACTGTCACCCAGCAGCAGTAGTGACAGTTCAATGGCACCCAGTGATAATTGGTCACTAGAGATCTGACTGTCACCCAGAAGCAGTAGTGACGATTCAATGGCACCCAGTGAGAATTGGTCACTAGAGATCTGACTGTCACCCAGCAGCAGTAGTGCCGATTCAATGGCACCCAGTGAGAATTGGTTACTGGAGATCTGGTTGTTACCCAGCAGCAGTAGTGATGATTCAATGGCACCCAGTGATAATTGGTCACTAGAGAGCTGACTGTCACCCAGCAGTAGTAATGACGATTCAATGGCACCCAGTGAGAATTGGTCACTAGAGATCTGACTGTCACCCAGCAGCAGTAGTGCCGATTCAATGGCACCCAGTGAGAATTGGTCACTGGAAATCTGGTTGTCGCCCAGCAGCAGTAGTGACGATTCAATGGCACCCAGTGAGAATTGGTCACTGGAAATCTGGTTATCGCCCAGCAGCAGCAGTGACAATTCAATGGCACCCAGTGAAAATTGGTCACTGGAGATCTGGTTGTCGCCCAGCAGCAGTAGTGACGATTCAATGGCACCCAGTGATATTTGGTCACTAGAGATCTGATTATTGCACAGCAGCAGTAGTGACGATTCAATGGCACCCAGTGATATTTGGTCACTAGAGATCTGATTATTGCACAGCAGCAGTAGTGACAATTCAATGGCACCCAGTGATAATTGGTCACTAGAGATCTGACTGTCACCCAGCAGCAGTAGTGCCAATTCAATGGCACCCAGTGATAATTGGTCACTAGAGATCTGGTTGTCGCCCAGCAGCAGTAGTGACGATTCAATGGCACCCAGTGATATTTGGTCACTAAAGATCTGATTATTGCACAGCAGCAGTTGTGACAATTCAATGGCACCCAGTGATAATTGGTCACTAGAGATCTGATTGTTGCACAGCAGCAGTAGTGACGATTCAATGGCACCCAGTGAGAATTGGTCACTGGAGATCTGGTTGTCGCCCAGCAGCAGTAGTGACGATTCAATGGCACCCAGTGAGAATTGGTCACTAGAGATCTGACTGTCACCCAGCAGCAGTAGTGCAGATTCAATGGCACCCAGTGATAATTGGTCACTAGAGATCTGACTATGGCCCAGCAGCAGTAGTGCCGATTCAATGGCACCCAGTGAGAATTGATCACTAGAGATCTGACTATGGCCCAGCAGCAGTAATGCCGATTCAATGGCACCCAGTGAGAATTGGTCACTGGAGAACTGGTTGTCACCCTGCAGCAGTGGTGACGATTCAATGGCACCCAGTGAGAATTGGTCACTAGAGATCTGACTGTGGCCCAGCAGCAGCAGTGACGATTCAGCGGCACCCAGTGAGAATTGGACACTAGAGATCTGATTGTCGCCCAGCAGCAGCAGTGACAATTCAATGCCACCCACTGAGATATGATTGTCACTAGTCTATCAGTAAAATCTCTACCATGACTGTCACATTAAGAAGGATAAAGGGTTTCTCAAAGCTTTTATAAGGGTTCACGTCTTTTTTGGATAAAATGCCATGTTTTCAGTGGCCCTTTTCCTATGTTTTTTTTTTTTATTAACGCTGCCAGATGATTCCTGGGAGTCAATAGAAAGATAAATTCACACACTCATATACACACATTGTGGGTTTTCTCTGGAACGGACACAGAAAGAAGAGAGCCCCTGAGGAAGAATAGTATGAGGACCCTTTGTAGTCCCACAGTTCATCATATTGTCCCCCTGTGTGTCTGTGACAGAAGCGATTTGCTGCTTTGGAGGTAGAAGTGGGCCTCCTCACCTCCTGTGCCCCCTTGTGGACACACAGCTAGTACCAATGATATGTCCGCCCCCTAATACAGTGTATACTGCTGTAGCCATTCCAGATACATCAGCGGCCAGGTTGTTTCTACCTCTTCGTTATCTCCAGTGGCTACAAGCTTTTCATATATTGGTGACACATACTTTATGTGAAAACTTCAAAGTTCACGACTTCACCAGATGATGCAAGAACAATGGGAAAAGTATCATCACTAGGATCCTGGAGAAAACATGTAAATTGTCTAAAAATTGGCAGCTGACACACTGATTTCTAATCTGATACAACCTAGGAGCCCTCATAATGTTCATCATTGTATTTACACAATTCAGTAAATATTGTAAGAATGTATCACAAGAACTAGAAGGAATCAGAGCTACAGCACATACATCAGGCCTGACCATCCTCAGATCAGTCCCAGGAGGTATTAGACTCTGCCTACCCAGCAGATCGGATGGATCCATAGCAGATCAGACCCAATCAGTGTCAGATCAGACCACGTTATTATCATAATAACCCAGAGACAATCAGAATTGACTAAATTCCAAAAACAATGAGACCCCCCCCAGTTATTATTAGATCAGACCTGAACATTATACATCAAACGCAAGCCGAGTCAGTATCAGATGTGATCTAGACCATGCCTAGGCAATAGTAGACAGATCAGATCCATATCAGATCAGACCAATCAGTATCACATCACCAATTCATTATGCTAACCCAAGGATATTCAGAATCATTATGTTCCCCCAAAAATGAGACCCCCAGTTATTATTAGATCAGACCCCAAAGCTATTATACCACATCTAAGCACAATCAGTATCAAATCTGATCCAATTGTTACCAGATCAGGCCCAGGCATTAGATTCTGACTAAAACTAGCAGATCAGAAGTAATTATTATCAAATCCAGGCTCAATCAGCATTAGATCAAATCATTATTATCATAGTAAACCCATATACAATCAGAATCTGTTAAAATCCTAATAGATGAGACCAATTCATTTTTAGATCAGAGCCATGAAAGAAAAGCAAGCAATCATTATTATCAGAGCAGATCTAGTCTTTATCAGATCAGACCAGGTGATATTAAATTAGACACTATTATTATCAAGCCAGAACAAGACCCAATCAAAACCATATCACCCTCAAATATTTTCAGATCATATCCAATCTTTATCAGATTTTAACCCAATTATATAAGAGCCAGGCATTGATATGTCAGGACTCAATCATTATCAGATCAGCTCCAATCTTGATCAGACTGTATCCAATCACTATCAGGCCAGATCCAATAAGAATGAGATCACATTCAATGTGATCAAACCAGACCCGATCTGAATGAGATTATACTCACACATCATTAAATCACAACCGATCTTTAACAGATCAGACCCAATCAGAATGATCACGTCCCACCATTATCAGATCCAACCTTAGTTGATCCAACCTGATCGTTTTGAGTCCTAAATAAAAAGTTACCAGCCCTGATACAATCTACACATCTATACTGATTTGTGATCACATAGGATCCACTAGAAGGAATTAAAGGATCTATGCCTTGATTAAATAAATGGCCAAGGTCTATGTGTCAACACAAACTGCCATACATAGACACAGAAGTAGCAGAGCTGAAGATGTCATGTCACTACTGCTTTTGTTTCCAGGATCCATGATGTAGAATCCACAGACAAGAAGCACATGGTGCGATCACTGCACATTGTGACCTCCTCCTCAGCTCTGCTACATCCAACATAGCAGAATACCAGAGACAACTGACCTGAGGGAGAGGCCGGACCGTGCCCGCAGCCTCCTCTCACCCGGCGGTGATGATCCTCTGGACACAGGCTGCGGATGGAGCCTCTGTGGTCACAGTCCACACCCTGCAGTCACAGCCCAGCGCAGGGTCCGGCTCCCCGCTAATTAGCCGGCAGTGGGAGCCGCACAGAAGCCGCTGAGCCTTATTATGGGGGAGGACGGGAGAAGATGTGCGAGATCCTCACCCCTCCTGTGTCTGAGCTGGTGACGAGCACACACTGCCTCCTCTCATGTGCTGCAGGCTGTGCACAGTATACAGGAGTATATAGTGTCTGTGCTGCAGGCTGTGCACAGTATACAGGAGTATATAGTGTCTGTGCTGCAGGCTGTGCACAGTATACAGGAGTATATAGTGTCCGTGCTGCAGGCTGTGCACAGTATACAGGAGTATATAGTGTCTGTGCTGCAGGCTGTGCACAGTATACAGGAGTATATAGTGTCTGTGCTACAGGCTGTGCACAGTATACAGGAGTATATAGTGTCTGTGCTGCAGGCTGTGCACAGTATACAGGAGTATATAGTGTCCGTGCTGCAGGCTGTGCACAGTATACAGGAGTATATAGTGTCTGTGCTGCAGGCTGTGCACAGTATACAGGAGTATATAGTGTCTGTGCTGCAGGCTGTGCACAGTATACAGGAGTATATAGTGTCTGTGCTGCAAGCTGTGCACAGTATACAGGAGTATATAGTGTCTGTGCTACAGGCTGTGTACAGTATACAGGAGAATATAGTGTCTGTGCTGCAGGCTGTGCACAGTATACAGGAGTATATAGTGTCTGTGCTGCAGGCTGTGTACAGTATACAGGAGTATATAGTGTCTGTGCTGCAGGCTGTGCACAGTATACAGGAGTATATAGTGTCTGTGCTGCAGGCTGTGCACAGTATACAGGAGTATATAGTGTCTGTGCTGCAGGCTGTGTACAGTATACAGGAGTATATAGTGTCTGTGCTGCAGGCTGTGTACAGTATACAGGAGTATATAGTGTCTGTGCTGCAGGCTGTGCACAGTATACAGGAGAATATAGTGTCTGTGCTGCAGGCTGTGTACAGTATACAGGAGTATATAGTGTCTGTGCTGCAGGCTGTGTACAGTATATAGCAGTATATAGTGTCTGCACAGTATACAGGAGTATATAGTGTCTGTGCTGCAGGCTGTGTACAGTATACAGGAGTATATAGTGTCTGTGCTGCAGGCTGTGTACAGTATATAGGAGTATATAGTGTCTGTGCTGCAGGCTGTGCACAGTATACAGGAGTGTGACGGGGTATGCGGCAGAGCAAGAAGAGACCACCGGGCTAAGAACAATCCAACGGGATTTATTGAGGCAGGCAGCATACCAAATCAAATATCCATGTTATTCCTGATGTCCATAATAAGTCCAAAATCACAGACCGACGTGAGGTCTTGCCGCAGCTAAGAGCCCTCACCCTTTTTTCTCTAGAGATCTCTCAACACAACACTGGTCACGCATAAGTCCCTTGTCTTGGGCTACTGGGAACAGCCCAAGGTTAGGGGAGGAGAGGTTCTCACCTCCTAGTCAATGGTTTGGTCCATTGCATGGCTCCGGTATGTCTATATGAATGTGTATTGTGAGTTCTCCCCCAGCTTAGGAGAACAATGGGGAGTCCTCTAGCTGTGTTGACATAAGCCTAAGTTAAATGATGATGGAGGAACAAAGTTATACAGAAATGCAGGACAGGGAAAACTATGTATCATGACAATTCCTTCCCCTCCAATTTTGTGTACGTATGATGGACCTCTACAGGTCGCTTGTTAAGTACACACAGGCAGGGCTGACCGGACTCAGGGCTCCTCCTGCCTGGACAGTCCATCTGCATTTTGGTGTTGGCTGCCTCTTCTATACTGTATGGTAAAGTTATAGGGCTGCAGAGCCAGGCTCCATCGTAGTAGGCGTCCATTGTCCCCAGAAGCTCTGTTCAGCCAGGTGAGGGGATTGTGATCAGTAACCACAGAGAATTCTCATCCATACAGATAGGGCTTTAGCTTCCGGAGGGCCCACACTATAGCCAGACATTCTTTTTCCACAGTTGCATAGGCCACTTCTCGGTCCAGCAGTTTCCTGCTGAGGTAGGCGACGGGGTGCTCGTTCCCCGCTGCATTCACCTGGCTGAGTACAGCTCCCAATCCATAAGCAGAGGCGTCCGTCTGCACAATGAATCGCCTCTTATAGTCTGGAGCAGCCAGAACAGGGTCACAGACCAGGGCGTCCTTCAGCCGGTTAAAAGCCTCCTCACAGGCTGGAGTCCAGATTGCCAGCCTGATAGAAAATGAACTCGGCACTCAACTTTAGTATAGTGAGAATAAAGATTTTTATTCACAGTAGTAACACAAAACGTTTCGGTCCTATATCATGTGTTGGTGGGGTGAGATGAGGAAGAGGACAATGCCTCTATTGCACTAGTAACCTGTTGTGAAGGAGTCCGGTAGTGAGAATAGGTCTCTGCATTGGACGCGGCGCTCAGACTAGCGGTGGACACCGCGTCCAATTCCAATACAGAGACCTATCCTCACTACCGGACTCCTTCACAACAGGTTACTAGTGCAATAGAGGCATTGTCCTCTTCCTCATCTCACCCCACCAACACAGGCTATATCCAGCCCTTTCTTTCTTCCCTATGTGGATTAACCCCCTTCCCAGTAGTATCTGTGACTGATGAAGGTCCATGATATAGGACCGAAACGTTTTGTGTTACTACTGTGAATAAAAATCTTTATTCTCACTATACTAAAGTTGAGTGCCGAGTTCATTTTCTATTAGATACGGTGTGGGAACCTACTCTGGCACCTTCTTGGTTGTGCACACGGTTATTTTTTCAGATTGCCAGCCTGGGCATCGTTTTCTTGGTCAGGTCGGTAAGAGGCTTGGCCACAGTGCTAAAATGAGAAACAAATTTTCGGTAATAGCTGGCAGTGCCCAAAAAAGCCATAACTTGTTTCTTAGTTTGGAGTACAGGCTAGTCTCTAATAGCCTGGATTTTCTCTTCGCCACGACAGCACCCACTGAGAGAGGGGATCCGCCCCTAGGAACAGGAAACCTACAGAGAGATAAAAGGGGCGGCCCCCCTCGCTCCTCAGTTGTTTCCTGTTCCTAGCAGAGGAACCTACGTGAGAAGAGGATTCCTGGGCTGGATAGCCGCCTGTGCGGTTTCTTTTGGAGCGGCAGGGGCTCCAGCACCAGAAGCAGCGTCGGGGGTTTATCCCTCCTCAGCTGGGACAAGAAAGACACCGCACATGCCTGGAGGTAACGGGTCGGAGGACGGCAGTGGCAGGGGTCGCAGCCCACCGTCACAGGAGAATATTCCCAGGTGCG
Source organism: Oophaga sylvatica (assembly GCA_033576555.1). Classification (NCBI taxonomy): domain Eukaryota; kingdom Metazoa; phylum Chordata; class Amphibia; order Anura; family Dendrobatidae; genus Oophaga; species Oophaga sylvatica. The sequence continues at coordinate 37,138,554 of JARQOD010000004.1, forward strand.
AGGCCAGGAGCAGGATTGCTCTGGCTCGCATATAATACGGGTGTCACATACTGAGCCGAGGCTGCCCTACCTGATAACGCTGGGAGCCTCGGCAGGAAAGGTCCCATCGCCGCTCTTGCCGGGTAGGGATGGGACCGCAGCGGTCAGGAACGCGAGCGCGTGGTCAGGAGAGGTCCCGGCAAATTGCTTGATAAAAAATCATGGAGCGCTGCTGGAGGAGGCGGCTGCGCAGGTGCAGGAAGACAGAGAACCCGGAAGTGAACCTAGCACTTCCGGGTCAGCGCTGAGATGAAAAAAAAAAAAAAAAAGAGAATGGGGAAACTGCATAAAAGCACCGATCATGTGCATAACGGTGCGCAGCAATGTCGTCCCCAAGCGATCCTGCGTTGCGCCCACCTGAGGAACTGGTGGTGCCACATCACAGCGGCAGCAGCAGCGGAAGAAAAAGTGGAAGTGGACACTCTAAGCAGAGTGGTTCCACAAGCAGATCTGGAGGGAAATCAAGTCGCTCCATACCGCAGCCGGACCCTCCATCCTTAAGACCGGTACCATCTTGATAAAAAGCTTCACTGGGTGAGTGTTATATTTCACACCTGTCAAGCTGATGGCCCTTTCCCCTCCCCCCTGATTTGTGTGTTCCTAGGCCAAAAAGACGGAAAAGACCAAACATAAAGAATGTGCCTTATGCTCCCAACCTCTTCCGGACACTTATCCCAAAAGATTGTGTCAGGATTGTATTAGCCATACGCTGCAGGAGGAAAGTTCTGTGAGAGCAGAAGATATCCGCCTGATGATCAGAGAGGAGTTACAGGCCATAGGGGGAGCCAGTAGTATTACGGGAAGGAAATCCCTTAGTGAGATAACCCCACCTAGGGTGGGATCCTCCACGGACAGCGGGGAACTCAATTCAGACGCTTCACGTGAATCGGGTTCATCAGAGGAGGAGGAGCACACCTGTTTTCCGACGGATAGTATTAATAATCTGATTAAGTCTGTTCGGAACACTATGGGATTATCGGATACAAAAGACCCTAAAACTCCTCAGGAGATCATGTTTGCGGGTATCTCCCAACGCAAACGGCGAGTCTTCCCAATAGATCCGGCTATTAAGGAATTAGTAAAAGAGTGGGAAAAACAAGGCAGAAAGGTTATATGCCAGCCGCGTCAAAACGACGATACCCCTTTGATGATAAGGACCTGGCCTCCTGGGAGAAAGCACCCAAGGTGGATGCTGCTGTAGCGTCAACCTCCCGCAAGTCATCATTACCAGTAGAGGATGCTGGAATTTTGTCAGATCCCCTAGACCGTAAAGCAGATGCACTCCTAAAAAGGTCCTGGGAGTCGTGTATAGGGGCATTTAAACCCGCAATATCGGCCACTTGTACAGGCAGGGCCATGTTAGTATGGTTAGATCAGCTGGAGGAAAATATAAAGAAGGGCCTGTCCAGAGACAAGCTACGGTCCTCCATTCCTTTAATTAGAGGTGCAGCAGCATTTCTTTCAGACACCTCAGTAGATTCTCTCCGCCTAGCGGCAAGAACAGCAGGACTAACCAATGCAGCCCGAAGGGCGTTGTGGTTGAAAGGATGGAAGGGGGATACGCAAGCTAAATCAAAACTCTGCGCTATACCCTGTCAGGGTGAGTACCTGTTTGGTGCAGTTTTGGATGATATCTTAACCAAAGCAGGAGAAAGGAAAAAAGGCTTCCCTAATCCATACGTTCCATCCTACAGGAGGGCATTCAGGAGACCATCGTTTAACAGAAGGAAGGATTATAAGTCCCAGAATTCTTGGAATAACAGGGATTTCAAACAAAAGGGAAACCTATTCGGTAAACGTCCCTTCAGATCGGGAGATAAGTTCCGCTAGTACCAACTTACCGGGTGTGGCAGACTATTACACTTCAGTTATCAGTGGGAGCAAATTACATCTAACCCCTGGGCCATTAACATTATAAAATCAGGACTAATATTAGAATTTGTCCGGAATCCTCCGGACTCCTTTCTATTGACTTCTCTAAAATCCCAGGCTCAACAAGAGGCGTTAGAATTAGAGATTAAAGACCTACTATCCAAGAAAGTGTTAGTAGAGGTTCCGGTAAATCAAAGAGAGAAAGGCTTTTACTCTCCTTTATTTCTGGTAACTAAACCAGACGGTTCATTTAGAACAATAGTTAATCTAAAAAAAACTGAATACCTTTTTGAAAACCCGAACCTTCAAAATGGAGTCTATAAGATCAGCGATAAAACTCTTATTTCCCAGATGCTACATGGTGGTCGTGGATCTCAAAGATGCATATTATCATCTACCAATACATGTCTCGCATCAACGCTTTCTCCGAGTGGCGGTCACATTAAAAGGCCAAATCTGTCATCTGCAGTTTGCGGCAATGCCATTCGGGCTATCTATGGCACCACGCGTCTTCACAAAACTGATGCTGGAGGTGATGTCGTATTTACGAGTAAGAGACACACTAATAATTCCGTACCTGGATGATCTGCTAATAGTAGGAAATTCATTCCAACAATGTGAGCACAGGCTGTCTGACGTAATTTCATCCCTACAGAACTTAGGTTGGCTGATCAACTGGGAAAAATCAAGGCTACGGCCGGTAACCTGTCAGACGTTCCTAGGCCTTCATCTAGACTCAGTAAGTCAGAAATGTCGGCTACCAGAGGCAAAGAAATTAACTGTAATTAATAAGGTACAAACGGTAATACAGAATCCTATTCTATCTCTAAGAGAAGGCATGTCTTTGCTGGGCTCTTTGTCCTCATGTATTCCGGCAGTTCGGTGGGCCCAATTTCATACCAGGAAACTGCAAAGATTAATCCTGCAGCAAGAAGAGAGATTACAGGGACAGTTAGAAAATAAAAATCCCTGACCCCGGAGGTAATCAGTTCCCTAACTTGGTGGCTAGATTCAGATAATCTGTCGGGAGGTGTTCCATGGATAGTGGTTCCCTCAAATATAGTAACCACAGATGCCAGCCCTTTGGGGTGGGGGGCTCATTGGGAGGATAATGTGGCGCAGGGACAGTGGTCTAGGTCAGAGTCAGAGGATCCATCAAACATGAGAGAGCTAAAAGCTATATATCATGCCATATGTAATTTCCTTCCGCAGCTGCAAGGGACTCATACAAGGATCTTGTCGGACAACAGCACCTCAGTGGCGTACCTAAACCACCAAGGAGGTACACGATCAATGCCACTCATGTTTATTGCAGAAAAAATTTTAACATTGGCAGAAAGTCATCTCCTATCCCTGTCGGCCCTGCACGTCAGAGGAATAGACAATGTCAAGGCAGATTTTCTAAGTCGTCATACCCTACATCAAGGGGAATGGATACTCAATCATTGCATCTTCAAAAGAATAACGTTCAAATGGGGCACACCAGATATAGACCTGTTTGCTACACGAAACAACAGGCAGGTAAAAGGGTTCGCCTCCTTATTCAAGCAAGACAATCCGGACATTCTCGACGCCTTGCAGATCCCGTGGACATTCCACTTGGCCTATGCCTTTCCTCCAATGATTCTGTTACCGATTGTCATCCGGAAAATAAGAGAGGAAAGAGCGAGAGTAATCCTGATAGCCCCGTTCTGGCCCAAAAGGCCATGGTTCTCGTGGCTGAGAGCCATGTCGATTTCGGATCCATGGATCCTCCCTTGGGACCGGGACCTTCTCTCACAGGGGCCCTTCTATCACCCTCAAGTCAAAGGATTTTGCCTCACGGCATGGAATTTGAAAGGCAGTTATTAAAACTAAGAGGTTTTTCGAACGGACTGATTAATACGCTCCTAAATAGCAGGAAGGAGTCCACTACTAATATATATGCCAGAGTCTGGAGGAAATTTCTGTCTTTTCATTCAGTACGTCTATCTAGTGAAGTACCTATCCCAGCTATTCTAGAATTTTTACAAAAAGGGCATGAATTAGGCCTATCGGTAAATACTCTTAAGGTCCAGGTATCGGCCCTGGGTGCCCTATATAGTCATGACATAGCAGGCAATAAATGGGTAGCTCGGTTTATCTCAGCATGCCATCGAGCAGAACCAGTCCATATACCTCAAATGCCATCTTGGGACTTAAACTTAGTCCTAGACGCCTTAACAGAAAGTCCATTTGAACCCATTCAGTCAGTTCCAATAAAATATGCCTCATTAAAAACCGTTTTACTAGTAGCCTTGACCTCAGCAAGAAGAGTGAGTGATCTCCACGCCTTATCAATAGATCCTCCTTTCTTATCTATATATTCTGACAGGATAGTATTAAAAACTGACCCGTCTTATCTTCCTAAAGTATCAACTAAATTTCATAGATCTCAAGAAATTTATCTTCCTTCCTTTTATGACAACCCCTCATCACCACAGGAAGAGAAATTCCACACCTTAGATGTTAAAAGATCAATCTTAGCATATCTAGATAGGACTAGCCCCTGGAGGAAGAGCAGGGCTCTCTTTGTTTCTTTCCAGGGCAGCCGCAAAGGTTCAGGAGTAACGAAAAGCACGCTATCTCGATGGATTAGAGACGCAATAGCATTGGCGTATGTGGCAAAAAAGAAAATTCCACCACAGGGCGTGAAGGCACATTCTGCACGGGCCATATCGTCTTCTTGGGCAGAAAGAGCAGATGTCCCGATAGACCTTATATGTAAGGCCGCAACCTGGGCTTCACCTTCTACCTTCTATGAACACTATAGATTAGATCTATCCTCCTCATCAGATTTAGTGTTTGGTAGATCGATCCTTGACACGGTGGTCCCTCCCAGATAATTGTCTCTGAAAATCTCTCAGTGGGTGCTGTCGTGGCGAAGAGAAAAAAACGGATTACTTACCGGTAATGCTCTTTTATAGAGCCCACGACAGCACCCACTCACTTCCCTCCCCTACTTGTGGTATACACGGTGCATCCTGTTTGGTGAAGGATTGATTATATTGGCTATATATAGTCTAGCAGTGTAAATATGTATATATATGTTAAACATGTTATGGTGCAAATTAACTGAAACTTGTGTGGCGGTTCCTCTCATTCTCTAAACCAACTGAGGAGCGAGGGGGGCCGCCCCTTTTATCTCTCTGTAGGTTTCCTGTTCCTAGGGGCGGATCCCCTCAGTGGGTGCTGTCGTGGGCTCTATAAAAGAGCATTACCGGTAAGTAATCCGGTTTTTTTGCAGGTTCCGGACGGAGCTTCCCGCCCCCTACTCTATGCCCTAGGTACTGAACTTCACCCATCCCCAATTGGCATTTATCGGGTCGAATGGTTAGGCCGGCTGCAAAAATCCAGTCAAGAATAACGGCTACTTGATTCAGATGTTCCTCCCACGTCTGGCTGAAGATGGCGATATCATCTAAGTAGGCACAAGCAAAGTCCCCACATCCCCGGAGGATCTGGCCTACCATTCTCTGGAAGGTTGCAGGGGCAGTCTTCATTCCGAAAGGCATGTTTAGAAATTCGTACAGCCCAAAGGGGGTTATAAAAGCGGACCGTTCTCTCCCTTGCTCCGTCAGAGGAATTTGCCAGTATCCCTTACTGAGATCTAAGGTAGTGACATATCGGGACCCAGCCAGTCGGTCTAGAAGTTCGTCAATACGGGGCATTGGGTAAGGATCACTGACAGTATGGTCATTAAGTTGTCTGTAGTCCACACAAAATCGAGTACTCCCATCCTTCTTGGGTACTAACACCACAGGAGAGGCCCAAGGGCTATGAGAGGCCTGGATTACCCCAAGCTGTAACATCTCCTCTAGTTCGTGCTGCATGGTGTTTCGAACTGATTCAGGTACCCGGTAAGGAGCCTGTTGTATGGGACGGATACCCTGAGTGTCCACATGATGTTGGGTGACGGTGGTTTGACCTGGTTGAGATGAGAAGGCAGCCCATCTCTGTTGAAGCACTCCCAGCATCTGGTCTTTCTGTGAGGGGTCCAGGTGATCTCCCAGAGGAACCTGTTCCACAGTGGAAGGGGCTCTCGCTTCCACGAGATCAGGTAGGGAGTCCTCTTCCTCGTGACCGTCTTCTGTAGCTAGCCGACAGCTTGCTATCATTGGAAGGTTCCGGTCGTGGTATTCCTTAATCATATTCACATGAACAGTCTTTTGTCTTAGTCCCTGATCATCTAAAGCAAGAAGGTAATTGGTATAATTTAGTTTCTTGAGAACCCGGAAGGGACCCTCCCACGTGGTCTGCAGTTTATTTTGTGGATGGGGAATAATCATTAAGACCTGTTGTCGCATACCAGGTCTTCTGTCGGGTTTGAGCCATACGCACATGACTCTGGGCTAAACTAGCAAGTTGAGCCAGGGTTTCTCGCAGCTTTAGGACATAAGGGACAACAGGGGCTCCTGTATCTTCAACTTGCCCCGCCCAGTATTCATTGAGCAGAGTTAAGGGGCCTCGGACCTTTCTCCCATAGAGGAGTTCAAAGGGGGAAAACCCGGTGGACTCCTGAGGAACTTCCCGATAGGCCAACAAGAGATGGGGTAGGTACTTCTCCCAGTCTGAATCTCTGTCAGTGAAGGCCCTCAGCATATTCTTCAGAGTGCCGTTAAATCGTTCACAAAGTCCATTTGTTTGTGGATGATACAGTGTCGTTCGAATCGCTCGTACTCCACAGGTGCGCCACAGACACTGGACTAGTTCTGACATGAACTGGGAGCCTTGGTCCGACAAGATCTCACTGGGAAATCCTACTCTGGTGAAAATGGTAACCAGGGCCTCGGCCACCTTGGCTGCAGAAATACTTGACAAGGCCACAGCTTCCGGATATCGGGTGGCATAGTCCACAACAGAGAGAATGTACTGCTTTCCTGATCTACTTGGTTTAGCCAGAGGCCCAACGATATCGACAGCTACTCTTTGAAATGGTTCTTCTATGATAGGGAGTGGTTGCAGAGGTGCCTTTGGGTGATCTCCGGGTCGCCCTCTACGCTGACATATATCGCAAATTCGGCAGAAATGCGCCACTGCTTGAGAAATCCCTGGCCAATAGAAGGTTTGAGTCAATCGTCTCTCGGTGCGGGTTTTGCCTTGATGGCCAGCAGTAGGAATATCATGAGCAAGGTGTAATAGGGGAATTCTGTATTTCTGAGGAACAATCATCTGTTTGTTACAAGTCCAGGGCTTATCTGGGGAGGCAGCATTGGTAACCCTATACAACAGTCCATTTTCTCGGATAATTCTTTCCCCGTTCTCCCCTAACTGTCCTTTCTCAGCTCGTGCTCTAAAACTAGCTAGGGTGGGGTCAGTATCTACCTCTTGTCGAAACTGAACTCTATCCCAGGTATCACTCACATTGTCCCCACAAGAAGAATCACTCACCGGCTGTGTCGGCGGTTCTGGTGGCCTCATTTCCATGGATGAGTTGTAGGCGTCCCCATTTGCTGCTCTCTTGGCTTGACTTCTGGTTACCGCACCGACAAAGTGGCAATGCAGATGTCCCACATCATTTCCTAAAAGAACGTCTGCAGGGAGGCCGCTCATCACACCGACCACGCATTGTTTGGCCCCAAAGCCATAATCCAGGGTCACCCTCGCTCTTGGAATATATCTCTGGGTGCCTCCAGCCAATACAATGGCAATTCCTGGTCCCTTTTGAATTGCTTCTGGCTGAAGTACTCGGGGATCGGCTATGGTGAGAAAAGCCCCAGTGTCACGGAAGCCAACAACTTTTTGGCCATCCAGCACGACCTCCTGTAGATGTTGGTGCTGAAGGTCAGAAGAACAGGTGGCTGGGGCTCGCACCCCATAGACTCCTGGTATGGGAGCCAGGGTATCGGAGTCACTTGGCAAGTCATCAGGGACTGAATCCAGCTCTTCTCCTGGTGAGAGTGTCTGTAGATAACGAACCGGCAAAGGCGGTCTGTAGCCGTCCTGTCTCCGAACACCTGGACATTGAAATTGCAGATGTCCAGGCTGCCCACATTTATAACATCTGCGCTCTGGGACTCTTCCCCCACGTCGTAGTCCCGAAGGTGGAGCAGGAGTAATGCGAGGCCCAGTCACACGAAGGTCACCATGAGTTGATGGTCTATTGGGATGGTGAATATGGGAGGCCGAAGGACCAAGGGCCGCCATCGTCGGGGGGCTGGTAGTTTTTTTCTCACTGAGTAGTAGTTTTTTCCATTGAGGCTTGATGGTGAGAGCCTCATCCGCTAGAGCTGCAGCTTCCTCCACAGTGGCTGGTCTCCTTTCACGCACCCATTCTCAGATCTCAGTGGGGCACTTGAAGTAAAACTGCTCTTTCAAGATGACCTGGAGGAAGGCCCCCCAAGTTAAGGCCTCCTCTCCCTCATGCCAGTGACGACATACTTGTTTGAGTCTGTGGGCATACATCTTGAAGGACACCTCCTCATCACAGGCCAAAGTACGAAACTGGGTCCTATACGTGTCTGGGGTCACAGCATAGTGTTCTAGAACAGTCCGTTTAATGTCTGCATACTCACAATTCCCCGAGGGTCCATAGCTCTATAGGCTGCGGCAGCTCCACCCTCTAAGAGCCCCACCAGATGTCGTACTCGCTCTCTTTCTGGGACTTCCATTAATCGACACTGATGCTCAAAGTCCTGGAAGAAGCCCTCAATGTCACCTGCAGCCTCCTGGAACGGCTTGAAATCTTTGCGGGACACTCTGGGGAGTTCCTTCATGGTGGGTGCTGGGGTTACAGTCTGTCAGGAGCTTCTAGCTGCTTCCAAAGCTATCTGCCTCTCCAGCAATGCCATCTCCTTAGCTCCTCGCATGACCTCCTCTCCCATCATTGCCATCTACTCCTCGTACCACACAGCCCACTGACTTTTTTGGGTATTTACCTCTGCCTGTCGCCTTTCCTCCATTTGCCGTTGAGGTGCTTCCTCAGTGTCCTCTTGCAGGCAAACTCCTTCCAAAGCCTTAGTTAGCTGCTCCTTGGAGAGTCCCTTGTAGCTGACCCCCAGTTCACGGGCCTTTGTTTGTAAACTCCCCACAGTCCAGTTCTTGTACTCTGAGGCTCTGGTTCCAGAAGTTGATGGGCCGTTGTCCTCCATTCGTTCTGCTCTGATCACACCGCTGCCAACCAGTTTGTGACGGGGTGTGCGGCAGAGCAAGAAGAGACCACCGGGCTAAGAACAATCCAACGGGATTTATTGAGGCAGGCAGCATACCAAATCAAATATCCATGTTATTCCTGATGTCCATAAGTCCAAAATCACAGACCGACGTGAAGTCTTGCCGCAGCTAAGAGCCCTCACCCTTTTTTCTCTAGAGATCTCTCAACACAACACTGGTCACGCATAAGTCCCTTGTCTTGGGCTACTGGGAACAGCCCAAGGGTAGGGGAGGAGAGGTTCCCACCTCCTAGTCAATGGTTTGGTCCATTGCATGGCTCCGGTATGTCTATATGAATGTGTATTGTGAGTTCTCCCCCGGCTTAGGAGAACAATGGGGAGTCCTCTAGCTGTGTTGACATAAGCCTAAGTTAAATGATGATGGAGGACCAAAGTTATACAGAAATGCAGGACAGGGAAAACTATGTATCATGGCAAGGAGTATATAGTGTCTGTGATGCAGGCTGTGCACAGTATACAGGAGTATATAGTGTCTGTGCTGCAGCCTGTGCACAGTATACAGGAGTATATAGTGTCTGTGCTGCAGGCTGTGCACAGTATACAGGAGTATATAGTGTCTGTGCTGCAGGCTGTGCACAGTATACAGGAAAATATAGTGTATGTGCTGCAGGCTGTGCACAGTATACAGGAGTATATAGTGTCTATGCTGCAGGCTGTGTACAGTATACAGGAGTATATAGTGTCTGTGCTGCAGGCTGTGTACAGTATACAGGAGTATATAGTGTCTGTGCTGCAGGCTGTGTACAGTATACACGAGTATATAGTGTCTGTGCACAGTATACAGGAGTATATAGTGTCTGTGCTGCAGGCTGTGTACAGTATACAGGAGTATATAGTGTCTGTGCTGCAGGCTGTGCACAGTTTATAGGAGTATATAGTGTCTGTGCTGCAGGCTGTGCACAGTTTATAGGAATATATAGTGTCTGTGCTGCAGGCTGCGCACAGTATACAGGAGTATATAGTGTCTGTGCTGCAGGCTGTGTACAGTATACAGGAGTATATAGTGTCTGTGCTGCAGGCTGTGTACAGTATACAGGAGTATATAGTGTCTGTGCTGCAGGCTGTGTACAGTATACAGGAGTATATAGTGTCTGTGCAGCAGGCTGTGTACAGTATACAGGAGTATATAGTGTCTGTGCTGCAGGCTGTGTACAGTATACAGGAGTATATAGTGTCTGTGCTGCAGGCTGTGTACAGTATATAGGAGTATATAGTGTCTGTGCTGCAGGCTGTGTACAGTATACAGGAGTATATAGTGTCTGTGCTGCAGGCTGTGTACAGTATACAGGAGTATATAGTGTCTGTGCACAGTATACAGGAGTATATAGTGTCTGCTGCAGGCTGTGTACAGTATACAGGAGTATATAGTGTCTGTGCTGCAGGCTGTGTACAGTATACAGAAGTATATAGTGTCTGTGCTGCAGGCTGTGCACAGTTTATAGGAGTATATAGTGTCTGTGCTGCAGGCTGCGCACAGTATACAGGAGTATTTAGTGTCTGTGCTGCAGGCTGTGTACAGTATACAGGAGTATATAGTGTCTGTGCTGCAGGCTGTGTACAATATACAGGAGTATATAGTGTCTGTGCTGCAGGCTGTGTACAGTATATAGGATTATATAGTGTCTGTGCACAGTATACAGGAGTATATAGTGTCTGTTCACAGTATACAGGAGTATATAGTGTCTGCTGCAGGCTGTGCACAGTATACAGGAGTATATATTGTCTGTGCTGCAGGCTGTGTACAGTATACAGGAGTATATAGTGTCTGCTGCAGGCTGTGTATAGTATATAGGAGTATATAGTGTCTGTGCACAGTATACAGGAGTATATAGTGTCTGTGCTGCAGGCTGTGTACAGTATACAGGAGTATATAGTGTCTGTGCACAGTATACAGGAGTATATAGTGTCTGTGCTGCAGGCTGTGTACAGTATACAGGAGTATATAGTGTCTGTGCACAGTATACAGGAGTATATAGTGTCTGTGCTGCAGGCTGTGTACAGTATACAGGAGTATATAGTGTCTGTGCACAGTATACAGGAGTATATAGTGTCTGTGCTGTAGGCTGTGTACAGTATACAGGAGTATATAGTGTCTGTGCACAGTATACAGGAGTATATAGTGTCTGTGCTGCAGGCTGTGTACAGTATACAAGAAGATGGTAGACGAAGGACAGGAGAGGTATGTCAGTGACTGGAAGAACGACATCATCAGCTCCTAGAAACTGACCATGTACTGGAGTCTACAGAGAGACTACAGACTGGCCCCATACCTGGAGAAACTCCCGGACCCCAGAGACCGCAAGATCCTGAGCTGGTATAGACTCAGTGCCCACATTCTGGCCATCGAATCCGGCCGACACAGGCAGAGCTACAAGCCCAGGGAGGAAAGACTATGCCAACACTGTGACCAGGAGGCCATAGAGGACGAAACCCACTTCCTGCTACACTGCTCCAAATACTCAGCAGTGAGGGACACTCACTTCAGGAGACTCTCACATCTCTTCCCAGATTTCATCACCATGAAGGAGGAAGAGAAAACATATATCCTGCTGGGGGAAGAAGAGAGAGCAGCGGAGATAGCAGCGCGGTATGTGAGCGAATGTCATAGACTGCTAGAAAGAGAACTATGATATGCCATGGACTTCTATAGCCCCCATCCCGGATCTGCCCCATCCCCCTCCCTATGCCATGGACTTCCATAGCCCCCACCCTGGATCTGCCCCCATCCCCCTCCCTATGCCATGGACATCTATAGCCCCCACCCTGGATCTGCCCCCATCACCCCTCCCTATGCCATGGACATCTATAGCCCCCACCCTGGATCTGCCCCCATCCCCCCTCCTATGCCATGGACTTCTATAGCCCCCACCCTGGATCTGCCCCCATCCCACTCCCTATGCCATGGACATCTATAGCCCCCACACTGGATCTGCCCCCTCCCCCCTCCTATGCCATGGACATCTATAGCCCCCACCCTGGATCTGCCCCCATCCCCCCTCCCTATGCCATGGACTTCTATAGCCCCCACCCTGGATCTGCCCCCATCCCACTCCCTATGCCATGGACATCTATAGCCCCCACCTGGATCTGCCCCCCTCCCCCCTCCCTATGCCATGGACATCTATAGCCCCCACCCTGGATCTGCCCCCATCACCCCTCCCTATGCCATGGACTTCTATAGCCCCCACCCTGGATCTGCCCCCATCCCACTCCCTATGCCATGGACATCTATAGCCCCCACCCTGGATCTGCCCCATCACCCCTCCCTATGCCATGGACTTCCATAGCCCCCACCCTAGATCTGCCCCTACCCAACATCCCTACAGTCCTTATCCCTATTCTCTTTTGTACACTTGCTTTGGCAAAACTAATGTGTATTTAGTCCTGCCAATAAAGCTTCTTTGAATCTTTGTATACAGGAGTATATAGTGTCTGTGCGCAGTATACAGGAGTATATAGTGTCTGCTGCAGGCTGTGTACAGTATACAGGAGTATATAGTGTCTGTGTGCAGTATACAGGAGTATATAGTGTCTGTGCTGCAGGCTGTGTACAGTATACAGTAGTATATAGTGTCTGTGCTGCAGGCTGTGCACAGTATACAGGAGAATATAGTGTCTGTGCTGCAGGCTGTGTACAGTATACAGGAGTATATAGTGTCTGTGCACAGTATACAGGAGTATATAGTGTCTGTGCTGCAGGCTGTGTACAGTATACAGGAGTATATAGTGTCTGTGCTGCAGGCTGTGCACAGTATACAGGAGAATATAGTGTCAGTGTTATAGTTGTGTGCAGTATACAGGAGTATATAGTATTTGTGCTATAGTGATGTGCAGGATATTGGAGTATTTAGTGTCTATGCTATATTGGAGTGGAGTTTATTGAAAATAGTTATGTTATCTATGCAGATACTGGCAACGGTATATATGAAATATTTCTTCCAGAAATTACACGTTTTGTTATACACATTAATTTCCTTTATGTGCATGTTGGAATCATAGAATGTTAGAGCTGGAGGGACCTCCAGGAGTCCAGGGTCATCGTGTCCAACCCCCTGCTCAATGCAGGATTCACTCTAGCCTCTTTCACACATTCGGTGTGCGCCTGACGGCGCCCCCGGCATTTAGCCGCAGCGCCGAATCAGAAAACCTGATGCGCCGCTTGCGCCGCATGCGTTTTTTTGCCGGATGGTTTCTGATGCCCGGAGACATCAGGGGAATCCGGCAAAAAAAAAAAACGTTACATGCTGCGTTTTGTCCGGGCGCCGGAATGTACATTTCCGCCTCATCCGGACAAGATCGCATACGACGCATTGACATGCGGCACCATCCGGCGCTAATGCAAGTCAATGCAAAAAAAACCGCAAGCGGCGCATCAGGTTTTCTGATGCGGCGCTGCGGCTAAATGCCGGGGGCGCCGTCAGGCGCACACCGGATGTGTGAAACCAGCCTAACCCATCTCAGACCAGAGGCGTAGCTAGGGTTTTGGTTTAGGGGGCGCGAAACTTCTGAGTGGGCCCCTAACCAGAGAACCTCAGCAAATGACCGCTCTGTTGCCAAAAATAATCTATATATAAAAAGACCAATATTAATATCACCGCCATATGGTCAGTGGCAAATAATACCAGTCCTACAGAACCTAATAGATTACAGCAGAGTTACAGATAATGACTTACCGCTGACGTTCTTTCTGATGGAATCGTTCACTTTTCATGTCTTTTTCATCTGGCCCAGACCGACATGACGACTCCTCCAGCCAGGACTCGACTGCAGAGAATACAGCAAAGACACATTTCACTTCTCATATTTTTAGCACTGTCTACATCTATCCCAAAACTGCACAAACTCCTTATCCTGCTAATACCCCAATACTGAGCTGCCGCTGCCGTATGTGTCCCTATTACTGCACCTGATACCCCAATACTGAGCCACTGCTGCCGTATGTGTCCCTATTACTGCACCTTATACCCCAATACTGAGCCACTGCTGCTGTATGTGTCCCTATTACTGCACCTTATACCCCAATACTGAGCCACTGCTGCCGTATGTGTCCCTATTACTGCACCTTATACCCCAATACTGAGCCACTGCTGCCGTTTGTGTCCCTATTACTGCACCTCATACCCCAATACTGAGCCGCTGCTGCCAGGTGTCCCTATTACTGCACCTCATACCCCAATACTGAGCCACTGCTGCCATATGTGTCCCTATTACTGCACCTGATACCCCAATACTGAGCCGCTGCTGCCGTATGTACTCCCCATAGGCAGCTTCTATATTATAATAAACCCCCATAGGCAGAGTCTATAATATAATGCACCCCCATAGGCAGCCTTTGTATTATAATGCACCCCCATAGGCAGCCGCTATATCATAAGGCACCCCCATAGGCAGCCTCTGTATTAAAATGCACCCCCATAGGCAGCCTCTGTAGTATAATGCATCCCCATATGGAGCCTCTGTAGTATAATACACCCCCATATGGAGCCTCTGTAGTGTAATGCACCCCCATATGGAGCCTCTGTAGTGTATTGCACCCCCATAGGCAGCCTCTGTAGTGTAATGCACCCCCATAGGCAGCCTCTGTATTATAATGCACCCCCATATGGAGCCTCTGTAGTATAATACACACCCCCATATGGAGCCTCTGTAGTATAATACACCCCCATATGGAGCCTCTGTAGTGTAATGCACCCCCATATGGAGCCTCTGTAGTATAATACACCCCCATAGGCAGCCTCTGTATTATAATGCACCCCCATAGGCAGCCTCTGTAGTATAATGCACCCTCATATAGAGCCTCTGTAGTATAATGCACCCCCATATGGAGCCTCTGTAGTGTAATGCACCCCCATATGGAGCCTCTGTATTATAATGTACACCCATAGACAGCCTCTGTAGTATAATGCACCCCCATAGGCAGCATCTGTAGTATAATGCGCCCCCATAGGGAGCCTCTGTAGTGTAATGCACCCCCATATGGAGCCTCTGTAGTATAATGCACCCCCATATGGAGCCTCTGTATTATAATGCACCCCCATAGGCAGCCTATGTAGTATAATGCACCCCCATATGGAGCCTCTGTAGTATAATGCACCCCCATATGGAGCCTCTGTATTATAATGCACCCCCATAGGCAGCCTCTGTAGTATAATGCACCCCCATAGGCAGCCTCTGTAGTATAATGCGCCCCCATAGGGAGCCTCTGTAGTGTAATGCACCCCCATATGGAGCCTCTGTAGTGTAATGCACCCCCATATAGAGCCTCTGTGGTATAATGCACCCCCATATAGAGCCTCTGTGGTATAATGCACTCCCCATAGGCAGCCTCTGTAGTTTAATGCACGCCCCATAGGCAGCCTCTGTAGTATAATGCACCCCCATATAGAGCCTCTGTGGTATAATGCACTCCCCATAGGCAGCCTCTGTAGTTTAATGCACGCCCCATAGGCAGCCTCTGTAGTATAATGCACCCCCATATAGAGCCTCTGTGGTATAATGCACTCCCCATAGGCAGCCTCTGTGGTATAATGCACCCTCATTACAAAAAAACAAACAAAGCAATACTCACCTCTCTTGCTCCCGGCTCCTGCGCTGCTCCCTGCTCTCCCTCTCTTCTCCTGACAGTGGACGTCGGGCAGTGACGTCATCGCGCCCGCTGTCAGACGCTGAGTGGGGGATTATGGGAGAGAAGGAGCACTCGCTCCTTTTCTCTCTAGGCGGTCAGCTGTATTGGCTAGATGCCGATACAGCTGACCCTCCGATGACGGGTGGGGGGCCCACTGCTGGCACCGGGCCCCCCACCGCCTGCTCAGGGGCCCCATAGCGGCCGGGTGGCAGAGCAGGGAGAGCGATTCTCCCTGCTCTGCCGCAGAATGTAACTGTGTCGGCACGCTGTGCACGCCGATACAGTTACAGTAACGTAGCTCCTGGTGGGCCCCCTCAGAGTGCGGGGCCCGGGGCCACCACCCCCTCTGCCCCCCCGGTAGCTACACTACTGTCTCAGACAGATGTCTGTCCAGCCTCTGTTTGACGGCTTCCATTGAAGGAGAACTCATCAGTAGACATGAGCGAATATCTTCGGCTCTCTCCTTATTTGGCAAGCTATAGCTCTTACCGACAAGCTGCAGCGGGAACCCTGCTACCTGAATCGCTCCTGCTGATCAGCTGTTCGGCGTTGCATCTGCATGTGTCGCGGCTGTGTGACAGTCACAACAAATGCATGGAAAGCCCAACAAACAGGCTCTCTATGCATGTGTTGTGACCGCGACACATGCAGCGGCGGCGCTGAACAGCTGATCAGCAGGAGCGATCCAGGTATCTGGGTTTCCACAGAAGCTTGTCGGTAAGCGCTATAGCTTGCCGAATCAGGAGTGAGCCGAAGATTTTCGCTCATGTCTACTCATCACTAGGGATGAGCAAACGTGTTCGATGATACTCGGTTATCACTCGAGTATCACGATGATCGGATATACGCGTTGCTCGGCAAGCATTGGCTGGTGCTGTAGGTAAAACTTGAATGCCCGCCCCGCATTTTTGGCGCCTGTTACACAGCCAATAATCAAGCTGGGATTGCCTGTGCGTCACTGTAATGCCGTAGCCATCTTGATTGTGGCATTACTGTGATTGGCTGATCATGTGACATCATCAGGGGTTCTAAATGAACAGGCGTCGGCTGCCTCGGCACACTGACGCCATTGCACAGCTCATATTGGAGGCAGAGAGAGCTTGATCTGTGTATACACGGTATAACAAATCAGAGGCCAGTAGTGTTGATACTGTTGCTGAAGTTGAACCATCATACTAACATTCCTACTAAGGGCTAATCGTTTGCTTTGCTTTTTTGTTTTACATACAATCTGCAGTTAGCTTAGGGAGGGAGAGAGAGAACGTCGCAGGAGCAGGGAGAGTGACAGAATCCAGTCTGTAGACAAGGATTTGGGCTATGCAGTCCATTGGCAAATATATAGCTGCAGCTTTTTTTTGGGGGGGTGAAAAAATTTAATTGAATTTATTTTGATCCATCGAGTATTACTTTTTTTGTGGTAAATAACACTCCAAAAAATTTTCCCTTGGTTAAACCTCTTATCCATTCACTCCAATATATATATATATCCACATATATATATAACTCTCCAAAATAGCATTTGTAAATTTTACAGGCTTAAATTTGTGACCCATACAGTATTATGTGGTCTGGGGTACATTTCCTGTAATCTATAAAACTGAAAAAAAAAGTGTTAGAAATTTTTGAAGGCTTAAATTTCTAAGCCATACAGTTTCACATGTTCTGTTTAACATTTATATGATGTCTAACACTCCAAAAAAGTGTTAAAAAATTAGTTGGCTTACATTTCTCACCCATACATATTCCGTGGTCTGGGATAAATTTCTGTTTCATTATCTAACACTACAAAAAAAGTAAAAATAATAGCTGGATTACATTTCTCACGCATATATTATTCCATGGTCTGGGGTAAATTCCTGTGATATCATCTAACACTACAAAAAACATAAAAAAAATTGGCTGGATTACAGTTCTCATCTGTACACTATTCCGTGGTCTGTGGGACATTTCCTGTGATCTATGAAGCAGAAAAAAAGCGTTCAAAATTTAGCAGTCTTTAATTTCTCAGCCATACAGTTTCACGTGTTCTATGGTACATTTCTATAATATCGAACACTACATAAAAGCATTACAAAATTAGCTGGTTTACATTTCTCACCTATACACTATTCTGTGGTCTATGGTAAATTTCTGTGATATTATCTAACATTCCAAAAAAGCATTTCAAAATTTTTCTGGGTTAGATTTCTTACCCTTACAGTATTACATGCTTTCTGTGGCATGTAACACTCCAAAAAAGCGTTGAAGCAATTTTCTGGTTTGAATTTGATTGTCATCCATACACTTTTGCATTGTTTCCCAAAAACTGCTTTGATTGCTGCAGATGACCATTTTTTTCTTTTATATTAAGGCGTGAGGTAAGGGACAGGGAAGTGTAAATGCTGATGATGGTGCATGCAGATGCTGAAGATGTTGGGCAGGTGCGACTATGCCTGTTGCTACAGCACAAGGAACATTCACGACACATAGGTTCCTGTCTCACTTTGCAAGGAGGCATGGTACACCACTTGTAAAGCCAGAACAGTGCGAACAGGTGGTTGGTTGGATAGCAGATAATGCTTCGAGCAGGCTTGGCAGCACTACCCAGTCTTCCACATGGTCCAGTCACACTAGTCTACAGACTGGATCACTTAATCCTCACCCTGATCCTCATCCTTCCACCATGTTGAGTCCAAGTCTGAGCAGGTTGCAGGATGCAGTAACGGACAGGAGTCAGATGAAGGGTTAACGTGTTTACTTTAACAGGGAATGTACTCCATGCAGGGAGATAAACAGTTAAGCGGGGGTGATAATGGCAATGCAGAAATACAGGGTATTAGGTTAGAGGGAAAAACACGAGTTCAGGTGGCGGGGGTAGTTCTTAAAGTATGACCTATCCGGTCAGACGACTTCCAGGCAGTTTAATCTAGGAAACAAACGATGGCGCCAACAGTGGTCAGCATGGGCTTGATCCGGTGAAGTTCTGTTGAGACCGATAACGCAAGTTCTGGCAGCAATGGATAGTCTCTGATACTCTCCGCGGGATCCTTAGTCCAGAGATTGTTGTGGCGGGAAAGGTGCAGGCCATGCCACTGTCTGAGCCCAATGTGGCTCAGCAAATATACTCTGGGGGGGTCAGGGAGTAGTTCGCAGTCACATACCCGGTCTCTGTTAGGCGGCACATGCGGGGTACTCCCTGACTCAGAGCGTTTGGCTACTTTTTTTGCGGGAACCAGTTGGTACTGTGTCTCTGTTCACAGTCTATGAGGGCAGCAATTAGAATGCTCAGGCGTGGGCCTACGCTGCTACAGTGCTCGAGGGACGGAGCACCCACTTCTCCCTGCCACGCGCTGTCTGCTCCCACCAAATGTCTCAGTTTCCACGTGCGCTGAAACGTCACCATCCTAGCCATGCCCCCTGCTGCTGAGTGCAAAGGTCGGTCCAGTTCCTTTAGGTTTCACCCAGACAACAGATGAGACTGCCCTGACAGTTCCGGACCCGGCTCAAGAAATGTACCCCTATCCCGGTCCTTCTGCTTACACAAGGAGACTAGTGATTCCACACTAGGACACTCTGAGGAGCTCTTTACAGCATTATTTCTTGATTGTTTCCTCAACCTGCATGTTCCAAGAGGGACAGGAGGACATGCTGTTTAGTGATTGTGAGGAAGGAACAGCCATCATCTTGGATATGGCCTGCTCCAGCCGCCATGTTGTCTAAATTCACAGATTCACAGCAGCTAACTGCTGTAATTCCCTATGGCTTCTGGGCAAATTCGATACAATAGGGTTTGGTCTCCACTGCGAATGAAAAGGTTTATTAGTATGCTGAGTCGATTCGACTCAAGGCAGGATTTACTGCTCAATCTGAATAGCCAGGCCTGTTAGTATGCTAAGTAGGCCAGGCCAGAACAGTACTTCAAAGCTAGAGGCTTCAATTAGATGATACCTGCCAGCTAGACACAGAAAACACATCTATTGTGTCTCCTAGCCATGACAGCTCCGTTCTAGGATTATGAATTATGAGCACATCTTTCTAGGTACAAACTCATAAAAAATATCTGCGTGATCCTGCGTACCTCGGGCACCTGATGGTGCAACTCCCGAGTCGGTGATGGCTCGGGGGTCTGAGATATAGAGATTGGCTCTCCACAGAGACCCAGTCGGGCTAGGTTTGATCTCCATGCGACAAGCAAAACATACTGCACCCGCTGGTACCTCTCGTGTCCTGGAGAAAGTTAACCCCTTTGCTAGATATTGGGAATTAATTCTGCAGGGAGCTAAGGGTGGAGATTGTCAGCCCACCCTCGGACACCGAGGGGAGGGACCTAGCAGGTTTAAGAACTGTGAGCTATGGGCAGACTGGTTCCATTCTCACAGCAGCAAGACAATGAAGAACTAAGGACCAAAGGGACAGATCTGCCAAGGGAGCAGCGGTACACGTTTTGGGGGACTGTTCAGCAACTGTGGCTGCGGTTCCACGGTCCGGAACCACAGCGCTTTGGACGGAGCGGAAATTCTGCTCCGCCAAAAGCCCCGCCCCCTTCTTGACGCTCGCTCTTTCCTGAGGTGTTCAGGACACCTCCGGAACACCTCCGGAAAGAGCGCAGGGCTGCATAGCCCTGTGTTATTTCCGTTGCGGCGACGCAGCGTCGCCGCAATGAGCTAGGACATGCTGCGGTCTGAAAAGACGCGCCGCATGACCGGAAACGCAGGTCTTCCGCCTGCGTGTTTTTGCGCATAGTGGAGACGGAATTTCTTGAAATCCCCTCCACTATGCTGTAACATCTGGACGCTGCGTGTTTGACGCTGCGCCAGCGCACAGCGCCAAACACGCAGCGTTTCCTGACCGTGGAAACATACCCTAACACTTTCACCTGTGGATCGCAGAGCTCCCTGCCTTCACATGCCCCTACAACCAGGTAATATTGACCTCTAGCTAATACCTCTAAGCCTTGTACCATTATTGTTGTATTTTACTCTGACTGCAAATCCATTGTAATTCCGTTGTATAGCTTACTGTATATTTCTGTAATTATCTAGTGCGCCCTTAAGGCAATTTAACCATAAAATTAATCTTGGGCTGATGCTTTTACTCTGATCACGAATCCTAGAATACCCAGTGGCTAACAGGACACCCTCCCCGGCGGCCATTTGCTCTAGGTGCAGTTCCCTTACTGACCTGAGAGACAAAGGGGGCGCCTTAGAGCTGTGCCTGTGGAGTTACGTCACATTGGTGACGTGGAAGGATGGGGGTTGTCCTTCACAGTGATACATAAAACGTAGAGCAACCACGGCCACAAGAAGATAACGGTGGAAAGTGGCAAATTTTGGCTAAAGAGGAAGATGATGATGAGACACAGTTACTGCTAAGTCTTGTTATTAAGTCACAAAATCATAAGGACCAGGGTGCGGGGGTGGAAGACGAGATGGTGGATGACGAAGTCACCAACCCAACCTGGGAAGCTGGCATGCCGAGCAAGGCAAGCAGCACTGAGGAGGAGAGATCGGTAGCACCAAAACAGACAGGAAGAGGCAGTGGGGTGACCAGAGGGAGAAGGGGGGCGACTGTTCAGCAGAGCATTGACACTCCTGAATTTCTTCGTCAGAGTCAGGTGTTTTTTCCAATCTGGGTATTTTTAAAGAGAGTTCTAAAACAAACAAAATGGGCATTTGCAACCTGTGCCATGCCAAGATCAGCAGGGGCCTGACCACTAAGAATCTAACCACCACCAGCTTGATCAGGCACATGTCATCTAAGTACCCGACTTGGTGGACCAAATACCTGGGTTCCCGATTGGTGCCATTAGGTGACACCACTACATCTTCCCCTGGGCTAGGTGCTTCCCAATCCCCTGTCCAATCCTCCTGATCTGAACCTACCCTTGCACATTCTGACTAACCATTATCAGATAATTCCAAATCCTTGTCCCAGCTCAGCTTTCAGCTGTCCCTATCCCAGGCCTTGGAACAAAAGAGAAAGTTTGCAGCCAACCACCCACAGGCCCAAAGGCTGAACAGACACATTTCCAGGCTGCTTGTAGTGGAAATGTTGCCGTTTTGGCTCGTTGACACAGAAGATTTCTGCCGAGTCATGGTACTCTGTACCCAGGTAAAACTTTTTCTCCCAGTGTGGCGTCCTCTCCTTGTATCAGCATGTGTCCAGGAACTACCACCCATGCCCTTACCAACGCACTTACTGTGATTGTCCACTTAACTACCGACACGTGAAGAAGGTCTTGTGGCCAGGGACGCTACATATTCCTGACCACACACTCTATGAACATTGTGGATGTTGGGGCCGAGTCACACCCTGGCATGGCACATATGCTCCTGATGCAGAGGACTGCTGGCCCAACTTTGATCAGTATTTCCTCCACGTTCAACAGCAGTTCATGCACCCCTCCTGCTTCTTCTCATCCTCCATCTCCAATGTGTTGTTTCACATCAGCCAGAAGCTGAAAGCTCTGTAGCACTGCCTCAGCAAAGCGGCAACTGGCTCTGCTGAAATTAATTTTTCTAGGAGACAAACCGCACACTCTTGCACCTACTTAAAGAATAACATAGCAAACAGATCTGTGGTTTCTGCCGCTTAACCTCCAACCAGGCATGGTCGTGTGTGATAATTGGCGTAACATGGGGGCGGCTGTGAAGCTTGGCAAGGTCACACATGTGTAATGCTTGGCACATGTACTCAACTTGGTAGTTCAGTTGTTTCTGAAAACCTACTCAGATTTGCCAGAGCTTCTGGTCAAGGTACGCTGCGTCAGTGCCCATTTCAGCAAGTCGGCTACAGCTGAGGCCGCTCCTGCAGTTCTGCAGCAGCGCATGCAGGTAAGTGCCAGCTCACTGACTGGTGTGCGACATCACCACGCCCTAGAACTCAACACTGCACATGCTGGCAAGGCTTTGAGGCCAGTGGTTGAGTCCCAGTTCCAACACACTCAACAGTATTCTGGTCAGAATTCACACATAACAACTGAAGAGTAGGCATGGATGTCTGACATTTGTTCTACAAGACTTTGAGGACTCCACAGAGATGGTGAGAGGCGATGACGCTATAGTCAACGCAACTATCCCACTTCTACGCTGCTCACAATTAAACAAGAAGCTTTGTATGCGGACCAGGTGGGGATGAATGAAGACATAACACAGATTCTAGTCAGCTCAGCCTCATCTCATCTGCTCAGTTTTGATTAGGTAACAATGAGGAGGTGGATACTGAAGAAGAGAAGGAACAGGAGCTAGTGGCTAGCGCAACAGAGGCTGGTAGCCACACAACCTTTGTTCAGTCTCTCCTACCTGGATCGGCTGAGGATGGGAATGAGAATTAACAGAGGGATGAGGAGGAGATGGAAAGTCGTCATCATGGTGGCTTTATGAAACTTGGAACATATGGCCGACTTTATGTACCTCTGCCTTTTCTGTGACCCTCGAATTACAGTCATCATGGCCAATAAAAGAGTACTGGTTGTTCACCCTGCTAGACCCTCGTTACAAGGAAAACTTGTAGTTAGTGGCAAGGGGCAAGCTTCTTTGCCCAATTAAGGAGGAGAGGCCAGGGAGACACACAGCAAAGGCAAGGGTAAACTGTAAAAGGCGTGGGCCAATTTCATGGCAGGAGTCCAGAGCCCAGGACCTGATGACTGGGTATATCGACAAGGAGGGAAAAGTTATTGTCAAGCAATACCTAGCCGACTAAACCAGTGTACTCCCTACTTCCACTATGACTTTCAACTATTGAGTCTCAAAACTGGACACCTGGCATGAACTGTCCCCCTATGCCATGGAAGTGTTGTGCTACTCTGCCTCTACCGTCTTGTCCAAGCAGGTTTTTAGTGCCGCCGGGAGTGTCACAACAACAGGCGCTTTCATCAGTCAACTGATAATGCTGACAGGCTCACTCTTATAAAAATTAACAAAGCCGGGATTAGCCCACACTTTTCCAAACCACCAGATGACAGCAGCAAATAAAGTGTTTTAATATTCAATTCTTAAATGAGGCCTGCCAGTTGTTGCCTTTCAGGGGTCTATGGATTATAATTTTTGCCCGACTTTGCACTTTCTGCAAAGCCTTTAGGACTGTATGAGTGCATCAAGTACACTTTTAAAATATTTACATTCTACATTTTTTTATGGATTCAATGCGTCATACATACAGTTTAACACTGTTATTATTGCATTGTGGTGGTATGTAAAACTCACAAAAAGCATTGAAAAAAATGTTGGGATTAGATTACTCATCCATAGATTATGTGATTTCCTTCAAATTTATATAACAGTACAAATAACAATTAAAAATATGGCTTGGTTACTTTCTTGAATATGGTCTTTATGGTCTGGGTTACATTTCTTGAATATAAAACATTACAAAAAAGCATTAATATATATTTTGCTGGGTTACATTTTTCCCCATGCACTATTTAGCAACTTTTGCTGGGTTCAATTTTGCAGCCCATAGAGTATTATGTGGTCTTGGGTACATTTCTATGATATATAACACTCGCAAAAAGTGTTCAAAAATTTAGCTGGTTTACATTTCTCACAAAATCACAATTTTGTGTTCTGGGGTACATTTTTTCTCATATATAACACTCAAAAAAATCTTTAAAAATTTTTGCTGTGTTAAATTTTTCACTCATGCACTATTCCGTCTTGTGGGATACATTTCACTGTTATGTAACCCTTGTTAAAATGTATCGGTATTATATTGCTCATCCTTAGACTGTTCCGTTTTAAGTATATTTAGATAGTATATAAACCTCAAAAAACTTGTTTCAAAATTTATTGGTTTTATATTGCTCATCCATAGACTTTTACATATTCTTGAGTAGATTTTAGTGGTATATAAGCCTCAAATAAACTTGTTCAGGAATGTATCAGTGTTATATTGCTCACTCATAGACTATTCCATAGTCGAGTCCATTTCATTGGTATATAACCCTCTAAAATCTTATTAAAAAATGTATTGGTATTGTATTGCTCATCCATAGTGTATTACATCTTCTTGGATACAGTTCGTTGCTATACAAGATTCAAAAAAACCTGTTAAAAAATGTGTCGTATTATATTTCTCATCGATAGACTTTTACATAATCTTGTTTAGATTTTGGTGTTATATAAGTCTCAAAAAATTTGATAAAAAATTAAATATAATATAATTTGTTGCTCATCCATAGACTTTTACCTATTCTTGGATAGATTTTGTTGCTATATAAGCCTCAAAAATCTTATTCCAAAATGTATCCCTATTAGTGTTGAGCAATCCGATACCGCAAGTATCGGGTATCGGCCGATATTCGCTGTATCGGAATTCCGATACTTAGTTCCGATACTTTTCCTATATCGTATACCGGAATCGGAAGTTCCCATAATTCTTTGAGAGGCAGTGTGATTTTATTGAGCCAATGAGGAATCCTAAGAAGTGTGGGCACATCCTGTAATGCTTCGGTCATGTTAACTAATGGCATGGCTGTGATTGGCTGCTGAAATGATGTCAGAATGCACTATAAAAGGCGCCGCCGCCATTTTAGCTTCACTGTGCTGTGAATTCAGTTAGGGACAGAAAGCTGCTCTGCTGACTCTGAGGGACAGTTACATATAGCGTTTTTGTGAATTGTTCTGTAGGCAGGCTATTTGAGAAACCGCTTTGTAAATCATCCTTTTTCCTTGCAGTGTTGTTTTCACAGCTCTGTGCAAGGTGTGTGTGTGAGTGCAGGTGACGCTGCAGTTTGCTCTGCATCCAACGCTGTTTGTAGTCATCTGCACGTGTCACTCACTGACTTTTTTTTTTTATTTTGTGGAATTGGTGCTGCTCCATTCAATTGAAATTAACAGTGATCTATTAGTGTGATGCGCTTCCATCCGTATCCAATACATTGGTTGCAAACACTATAGAAGTACACAAAGGAGCCTTTCACAGCTAGTGAACAGTTGTGTGCAGTGTTCACTGTAGCCTGTGAGGTTTTGATTTTTTGAGTGCAGATCACGCTACAGTTAGTTCTTCAACCACTGCTGGTTGGAGTCTGCTGAGCGTGTGTCACTGCCTCATCCTTGACATTTTTCTCTAATTGGTGCTGCTCCATTCTATTTCAAAAAACTCAAATCTATTAGTGTGACGTGCTTCCATCCGTATACAATACATTGGTTGCAAACACTATAGAAGTACACAAAGGGGCCTTTCACAGCTAGTGAACAGTTGTGTGCAGTGTTCACTGTAGTCTGTGAGGTTTGGATTATTTGAGTGCAGATCACGCTCCAGTTAGTTCTTCAACCACTGCTGGTTGGAGTCTGCTGAGCGTGTGTCACTGCCTCATCCTTGACATTTTTCTGTAATTGGTGCTGCTCCATTCTATTTAAAAAAACTCAAATCTATTAGTGTGACGCGCTTCCATCCGTATACAATACATTGGTTGCAAACACTATAGAAGTACACAAAGGGGCCTTTCACAGCTAGTGAACAGTTGTGTGCAGTGTTCACTGTAGTCTGAGGTTTTGATTTTTGGAGTGCAGATCACGCTCCAGTTAGTTCTTCAATCACTGCTGGTTGTAGTCTGCTGAGCGTGTGTCACTGCCTCATCCTTGACATTTTTCTCTAATTTGTGCTGCTCCATTCTATTTAAAAAAAACTCAAATCTATTAGTGTGACGCGCTTCCATCCATATACAATACATTGGTTGCAAACACTATAGAAGTACACAAAGGGGCCTTTCACAGCTAGTGAACAGTTGTGTGCAGTGTTCACTGTAGTCTGAGGTTTTGATTTTTGGAGTGCAGATCACGCTCCAGTTAGTTCTTCAATCACTGCTGGTTGTAGTCTGCTGAGCGTGTGTCACTGCCTCATCCTTGACATTTTTCTCTAATTGGTGCTGCTCCATTCTATTTAAAAAAAACTCAAATCTATTAGTGTGACGCGCTTCCATCCGTATACAATACATTGGTTGCAAACACTATAGAAGTACACAAAGGGGCCTTTCACAGCTAGTGAACAGTTGTGTGCAGTGTTCACTGTAGTCTGTGAGGTTTGGATTATTTGAGTGCAGATCACGCTCCAGTTAGTTCTTCAACCACTGCTGGTTGGAGTCTGCTGAGCGTGTGTCACTGCCTCATCCTTGACATTTTTCTCTAATTGGTGCTGCTCCATTCTATTTCAAAAAACTCAAATCTATTAGTGTGACGCGCTTCCATCTGTATACAATACATTGGTTGCAAACACTATAGAAGTACACAAAGGGGCCTTTCACAGCTACTGAACAGTTGTCTGCAGTGTTCACTGCAGTCTCTGAGGAATAACCACACTTAGGCCTTATAACTTTTCTGACTTTCTTTATCAATCTACCAAGATGAAGAAGGCAGGGAGTAAGGCACGTGGTCGTGGCCATGCAGTTTCAGCAGGGAGAGGACGTGGGGATTCTGTGGCTGCTGCCGCCCCCAGTGACACAGCATCCACCAGTTTTCCCCATGAGCGTTCATTTATGCGCACTTTTGTAGGAGCTCGGCGTACCCCCCTGCTGCGGGAAGAACAAATTGAAGCCGTTGTTGGTTGGATAGCAGCCAATGCATCGACTTCAATTGCTTCCACCTCCTCTCAGGACCACAGCACTGTTGAAAAACCATCTGTCTCTTCACCGCCTGCCAAATTGCCCAGGCAGTCAGAGAGCTCTGTACAGGAGCCAGCTGAGTCTCTGCTTCTGTTCTCAGAATCTGTTGGCTTGCAAACAGGGGCCCAGCCAAGCAGCATTCTGGAATGTGAAGAAGAGGGAGTATGCAGTGATGCGCAACAGCTGTGTCTCTCTGAATCTGAAGAGGCGGGTGAGCCAGTGCCGATGGTCAGCACACCGCAGAACGCATCTGATGATGATGAGACTCAGGTGCCAGTTTCTGTTGAGCATGGTGCTGGCCAGACCACCCAACAGCAGCAGGTGTTGGAAGAGGGTAGTGGAGATGATGAGGTCCAAGACCCAACATGGCGTGAGGAACAGGAAGGTGGTGGGAGCAGCTCTGAGGAAGAGATTGCCCCAACGGTCCAAACAGGAGGGAGAGGTAGGCTGCAGACTCGGTTGCCTGTAGCCTCCAGTTTGGCACCCGTTCGGAGCAGTTCTCTTCCAAAAGCCAAAACGGGCGATCCCAGGACTTGCACTGCGTGGTCCTTTTTTGACACACTTGCAGATGATATTTGCTATGTCAAATGCAAGCTGTGTAATCAAAAAGTAAAAAGAGTAAAAGTGTCAGTAACCTCAATACCACAAATATGTGGAAACATGTGCGGACAAAGCACGTGGCTGAGTTACAAAGACACACTGGAGATGTAGGCCAACCTACAGCAGCACCTACATCTTCAGCTCGTGTTGGAGCCTCTTCCTCCAGCTCACACACAGCTGGTTCGGCTTCCTCACAGAATCGCCATGGAAGAACCTCTGTCACTGTTGTCCAGAGACCCAGTGTTATTCCACCCACAGCTGCAAGTTCCCTGTCATCCTCACACTCCCAGGCCACTGTACAGCCATCGGTAGCACAGGCATGGGATAAAAGACGGCCATACTCGGCAAACCATCCACGAGCACAGGCTCTGAATGCTGGCATTGCAAAACTCCTGTCCCTTGAAATGCTGTCATTCAGGCTGGTGGAGACTGACAGTTTCCGTAACTTAATGGCATTGGCAGTCCCACAATACAATGTGCCAAGCCGATTTTATTTCAGCAGGCAAGCCGTCCCTGGTCTGCAAAAGCATGTTGAGGGAAAAATTAAACATGCGCTACTAAACGCCGTCAGTAGCAAGGTCCACCTGACCACCGATGCGTGGACCAGTACCCATGGCCAGGGACGATACCTTTCCCTCACTGCCCATTGGGTCAATGTTGTGGAGCCGGGTACAGATCTTGCGAGTGGCGCTGTACGTGTTCTGCCAACTCCAAGGATTGCAGGAATCCAGTCTGTACACATTGACTCCTCCTCCTACTCCAGTTCCTCAGAATCATCGCTGCAGGAGCCGTCACGGTCTACCTCCACATGGACCCGTGAACGCTTACCTGTTGCGACCGATATGAGCACAGCCGTGGCCAAACGTCAACAGGCCGTCCTGAAATTAATTTCCATGGGAAATCGAAGCCACACAGCGCAGGAGCTGTGGAATGCCATAAAGCAGGAGAGCGACGTGTGGTTTTTGCCAGCGAATCTCCAGCCAGGCTTGGTAGTGTGTGACAATGGCCGAAATCTGGTGGCAGCTCTGGGCCTTGGCAACCTCACTCACATACCATGTCTGGCACATGTGCTCAACTTGGTCGTGCAGAGTTTTTTGAGGGACTATCCGGATCTTGATGCACTGCTGCACAAGGTCCGCCTA
>JARQOD010000004.1:37167699-37205903 GCA_033576555.1 Oophaga sylvatica
AATTCATGTGCCCCAACATAGAAAGTCATTCATTTGTGGCTCCACATAATACATCTCTAATTTCGCCCACAGTTTTCTCATGCCATATTTGTGCCAATAAAAAATCACCCCCTCTGCCTTTCACACTGTTTAACATCTTCTGAAAACCCTTGGACATTTGGTAGACCGCAGGCTTAAATCAGTCTGTGACTTTCCAGAGTAAGGGGTTGAGCAATGAGTTCACTATAACTGCATATGCCAGTTGACCGGGGGTCACAACCTGGCTTCTCTGAACATCTCCATGGGGCTCGGGTAACCGGAGGTCCAAATTCCAACTACCCCAAATGTATACATGGTTCAATGATGGTTAAGGGAGCATATCTGTATTCTTTCAGCCAGGACCGTGGTCCCTTAAGCTGACATCCTGGAGAATGTCAAATCTGTGTCCCTCGTGATGGAGCCATATGTCTTGGCTGCTGTCTTGTAAAGAGTCTCTGGTTCTTTGGATGTTTGGATATCTGCAGGTATCTCTGCTTATGGATGTATCAATACTTTTCATACTTAACAAATGTCCTTCAACCTGCATTGACAGTTAAAGGGGAAAAATGGTGATGAGACCAACTCACATTGTTTGATTATGTAAATCGATTTGCATAGTTTTTCCCTCTATTTTACAAGTCAACAAATTGCTGGCCTAGACAATGTGTAATCAGCATATCAGCAAACATCATTGTTCAATGACCCTGCATGAAAAAAGACTCTTGAACCCTCTGTACTCCCATATAGTAATAGTGCCTCCACATTGGGTTAGTGTCCTCTCTATGCCTCTTTTGTCCTCCACATGGTTAAAGCACTCAATCTGTGCTTCCACATAATAATAGTGCACATTTGTGCAGTCATATGGAAATAGTGGACAATATGTGCCCCCACTTGGAAATACGGCTTAGTCTGTCTTCACATAACAATACTACGACTTTTGCGCCCCACACAACAATAATGCTACTTGTACCCCAACACAATATTAATAATGCTAGTTGTGACCTCAGCCAATAAAATATTATCTTTGTGCCCATCACACAGTAATGTAATTTCATTTGTGCCCCAACATAGAAAGGTCATTCATTTGTGGCTCCACATAATAAATCTCTAATTTCTGCCCACAGTTTTCTCATGCCATATTTGTGCCAATAAAAAATCACCTCCTCTGCCTTTTCACACTGTTTAACATCTTCTGAGAACCTTGGACATTTGGTAGACCGCAGGCTTAAATCAGTCTGTGACTTTCCAGAGTAAGTGGTTGAGCAATGAGTTCACTATACTGCATATGCAGATAAATCACTCAGAATAAAATGCTAACTGGAATAAACCCATAAGACATACTACAATAGTGCACTAAGGGTAACTTAAATCCAAAGAATTCAGGAAATGACTGGACTAACCACACAAAAAGCACAAATATCCTCAAAGTCTCGCTAATGTGATATTTCTTCATATCACATATTAATATTCCCCGTCTCTAACTCATCTTGGCGCTATTCGTCACTCTTTTGATAGCGACTTGTCAGGACACACTAAAATAATTCCAACTAAGAAGGAGACTAACACCCATAAGAACAAAGTTTATGCATTGGCAGCCTTATTGATGTGTACCTTCAATTCACCTAGGACAGTGATGACGAACTGACACGCATAGCCATTTTCGATGACACTCGGCCGCATGCAGTCGCATACAGAGAGGAATGGGGTCGCATGCCGAGAAGGATGTTTCATCCTCGGCTCCTGCACAGCCAGTTGCAGTAGCTGAGGATAGAGATGGGCAAACCCGAACAGTAAAGTTGGGTTAAGGCTGCCCTAACACCGGGTGTTTGTCGCGCTGTCATGTGCTGGCAGCGTGGCAAACACCACTTCTGATCGGCAGTGAAATCATCCCTGCCGGTCAGAGAGCCGTGGTTCCCACGCTGTCAAAACACAGCGTGAGCTCTCAGCTGTGATCGGAGGTATAAAGTTCACCTCCGGTCACTGGTGTCAGCTGATGGGACAACCAGTTCCTTGAGCACCGCCGCAGAACATGCACGTGCTGCATCGCACACGTGACCACTCACTTTGATCAGAGACTGGCTGAGTATTCGGTGGCCCACACCAAGCTAGGTGCCGAACGTCTCGGGCCCGTGACTATTGCATGCAGACCGCCTAAATTAGATTGGGGCTGTTACCTTGAACTGTATCCTGTTTCCCCGGTAAATGTCTGTCGGACTACGTTGAACCCGGAAAGGTCTTGAATTGTGACTCTCCCCCTATACTTCCTCCCGGATCAAGGACCCCACGACAGACCTCAGAGATCCCCGCTGCCGTCGGGATGCTGCTTCTCTATTTCCAAAGGACAGCACCGGATTAAGGACCCCACAACAGACCACAGAGACTCACCGCTGTTTACCATATATCTCCCTGCGTGAAGTAACTACTAGTTAAAAGTAAATATTTAACCCTTGCTCTGCCTCCGTCCATTGTTGCATCCCGCTAACCAATCTCTACACTTATATAATGTGATGTTATGTATCTGCCATGTATTGTATATATGTTTAGGATTAGGGATAGAAATTAGCATAGAGTAATAGCGGGGTTAGAATAGAGGGGGGACAGGAACAGATAATAATGTTAGTTTAGGTACAGGCAGCAAGGGGTTATTCAGAGGGGAGGAGTTAGAGAAGAACAGTGAAGTATAGGACAGGCACGTCCTGATTAGAGGCAGAAGCCCGACAGCCTGTCTAGGGCAGGTCGTGTGAGAAGCAGTGGAGCAGACAGGAACTGGCTGTGGGGATAAGTCTGCTATGGTAGTAAGGGGCCCCAAGCATATAATAGTATATTTGGGGCACCAGCTCAACAGGACCATCCCCTGGAAGGATCCAAATCTAAGACTGGGGCGGGAGCACTGAGATAGCATTCCTGACATCTTTCCCAATTGGAACCAGACGAGAGACTGACATGTAGCTGGTGACATGGAAGGCACAGATGGGACATGGACTGTCTAAAAAGACTGCCTGGATGGCAGGAGAAAAGAAGGCATGGACAGAACAGAGTCTGACTAGAGGTATGGCCGGGGAATGTTGGGAGGAAAGAGAGATTACAGAAAGAATAGAATCAGCCCGAAGGCAGGGAAAGTCCTAAAACATGGTTCTGTATGAACTGTGTGAATTGTGCTACCAAGGTGAGAGTGCCCTTTTGAAAGTAAAGTTGAACAGTTGGAAAAAGACTGTGACTCCAAAGTGTTTTAAGAACTGGGAAATCAGGAGCCGAGTGACAGAATGGAAGACTCTGACATGATTGTGAGTGTTCTGCAGCGCATGCTGCATATGCAGCAAAAGGACACTGTATTTTATCTGTGGGGTGCAAGGGTGTGAGAACAGTACAGCCCGTTGCCACGACTACCACCCTGGCTGCCTTACAGAATTGGGCATAGTCAGCACTATTGCGATGCCTTATGTGTAAAGAGCGGAGGACTTTGAAGACAGCAAAGATGGCGGCCATTAGAGAGTTTAAAGATGGCACAGAACTCTGACATGAAGTGGCAGTTCAGTGGCATGAAAGTTGAGAGCGCTGCAGCCACTGTGGGCATCCTAAATGGAAAGGGGTGAAAAATGAAGCAGTGGCCCTGAGCCTAGGCCACATCCCATAGTAAGTGGAGCCCACCAGGATGGGCGTGACAGAAGAAACCTCCACCCCTGCAGCAGGATATGGAGAAATGGTGGAGCAGGCCAGAAGTAGCCCCACCCATGAACGATGGAGCTCAAGAGAAACAGGCAGCTGTCTGAAGGAGAGACGTCATTACCCAGCAAGTTACCCACTGTAATGCAGCATAGGAGTATGTCTATCCGTGGGGGCATCTCCCAGCTGACACCCGCACTAAGTGCCAGGAGTGGTCACGGATGCTCCCGGCACTTTAAACCCCCAGCCACTTTAACCCCATATTCCGGTGGTATAGGAAGCATCAACAGGGAGGGGGCTCCCTGCGTGCTTCCCTGAGACACTTAGAGCAACGCGATGTGATCGCGTTGTTTCCAAGGGCGTCCTCCTTGAAGGCCCCCGGATCCAAGATGGCACGGGGTCCTTCGGGTCCTGCAGGAGGTTGATTGTCAGTGCCTGCTGAGAGTAGGCATCGCAAGCCTCCTGCACTGCCTGTCAGATCGCTGATCTGACACAGTGCTCTGCAAACTGTCAGATCAGCGATCTGAACTATATAGTGATGTCCCACGGTGAAACAATGTAAAAATGTAAAAAAATAAAATAAACGTGTAAAAAATATTTAAAAAAAAAATCCCTAAAATAAACAAAAAAAAATATCCCCAATAAACACGTTATTATTATGTAAATAAAAAAAACAATAAAAGTAAACATATTAGTATCGCTGGCATCCGTAACGACATGCCCTATAAAACTGTCCACTAGTTAACCCCTTTAGGGAACCTCTTAAAAAAAAAGCAAGGCAAAAAACAATGCTTTATCGTCATACAAGCGAACAAAAGTGGAATAACACTTGATCAAAAGACGGATATAAATAATCATTGTACCGCAAAAAAACACCGTAGCTGAACAGAATCATCACGAAAAAATAAAAAAAGTTATAGTTCACAGAATAAAGCGATGCAAAAATAATTATCTTTTATAAAAATAGTTTTTATTGTATAAAAGCCCCAAAAGATAAAAAAATTATAAAAATGAGGTATCACTGTAATTGTACTAACCCGAAGAATAAACTGCTTATCAATTTTCCACACGCGGAACGGTATAAACGCCCCCCCAAATAAATTCATCATAATGTAATAGAAAGCGATCAAAAAAATGTCATGTGCCTAAAAATGGTACAAATAAAAACGTTAACTTCGTCCGGCAAAAAAATAAACCTCACATGACTCTGTGGGCCAAAATATGGAAAAATTATAGCTCTCAAAATGTGGTGATGCAAAAACTATTTTTTGCAATAAAAAGTTGTCTTATAGCGTGTGACAACTGCCAATCATAAAAACCCGCTAAAATAGTAAATCAAACGCACCTTTATCACCCCCTTAGTTAGGGATAATAATAAAATTTAAAAAATGTATTTATTTCCATTTTCCCCGTTAGTTAAGGTTAGGTTAGGATTAGGTTTAGGGGTGTGTTATGGTTAGGCTTGTGGTTAGGGTTTATGTTTAGGGTTGGGACTAGGGTTAGGGGTGTGTTTTGGGGTTAGGGTTGGAGTTAGAATTGGGGGTTTCTACTATTTAGGCACCTAGGGGCTCTCCAAATGTGACATGGCGTCTGATCTCAATTCCAGCCAATTCTGCGTTGAAAAAGTCAAACGGTGCTCCTTCACTTCTGAGCTCTGCCATGTGCTCAAACAGTGGGTAAACCCCCCATATGGGGTGTCAGCGTACTCAGGACAAATTGCACAATAATCAAGAGGTCCAACTTCTTCGTTACCTGGGGAAAAAAAAAAATTGGGGGGGGAAAATATCATTTTTTGTGGAACAAAATATGTTTTTTATTTTTATGGCTCTACGTTTATAAACTTCTGTGAAGCACTTGGGGATTCAAAGTTCTCCCATACATCTAGATAAGTTCCTTGGGGGGTCTAGTTTCCAAAATGGGGTCAATTGTTGGGGTTTCCACTGTTTAGGCACATCAGGGGCTCTCCAAACGTGGCATGATGCCGCAGACCATTCCATCAAAGTCTGCATTCCAAAACTTCACTACTTCCCTTCCGAGCCCCAACGTGTGCCCATACAGTATTTTTTTTCCCACATATGGGGGATCAGTGTAATCAGAACAAATTGGACAAAACTTTTGGGATCCAATTCTCCTGTTATATTTTGGAAAATAAAAAATTGGTACTAAAAGATCATGTTTGTGGAAAAAATTTTTTTTATTTTCACGACGGGCGTTATAAACTTTAGTGAAACACCTGGGTTCAAAGTTCTCAACACACATCTAGACAAGTTCCTTTGGGGGTCTAATTTCCAAATAGGGTCACTTGTGGGGGGTTTCCAATGTTCAGCACATTAGGGGCTCTTAAAACGCAACAATGGCGTCCTATCTCAATTCCACCAATTTTGCACTGAAAAGTCAACGGCGCTCCTTCCCTTCCGAGCTCTGCCGTATGCCCAAACAGTGATTCCCCCCACATATGGGGCATCAGCTTATTAGGACAAATTGCACAACAACTTTGTGGTCCAATTTCTTCTGTTACCCTTGGTAAAATAAAAAAAAATTGGATCTGAAGTAAATATTTGTGAAAAAAAGTTAAATGTTCATTTTTTTTTAAACATTCCAAAAATTCCTGTGAAGCACCTGAAGGGTTAATAAACTTCTTGAATGTGGTTTTTAGCACCTTGAGGGGTGCAGTTTTTAGAATGGTGTCACTTTGGGCATTTTCTATCAAATAGAACCCTCAAAGTAACTTTAAATGTGATGTGGTCCCTAAAAAAAAATGGTGTTGTGAACATGAGAAATCACTTGGTCAAATTTTAACCCTTATAACTTCCAAACAAAAAAAAATGTTTTCCAAAATTGTGCTGATGTAAAGTAGGCATGTGGTAAAGTTTATTTAGTAACTATTTTGTGTGACATAATTCTCTGTTTTAAGGGCATAAAAAATCAAAGTTTGAAAATTCCTAAATTTTCTAAATTTTTTTGCCATATTTCCGTTTTTTTCATAAATAAATGCAAGTTATATTGAAGAAATTTTACCACTAACCTGAAGTACAATATGTCACGAGAAAAACCATCCTCAGAATCGCCAAAATCCGTTGAAGCGTTCCAGAGTTATAAACCTCATAAAGGGACAGTGGTCAAATTGTAAAAATAGGCCCGGTCCATTAATGTGCAAACCACCCTTGGGGGTAAAGGGGTTAAGAAATTAAACGTTTTAAACCCTACATTTTACCTGTATTAGCCCTAAATTTTATCTTTCTTAACCTTGAACTGTCCAGTGAAGCAGCCCACTTGTGTTAGAGGGCCCGTATTCCACTCAAGAGGGAGAGGGGAAGAACCTGAGCAGGAGGAGGACCCGAGGAGCATGCTGGGTCAGGACTAAAAGGACTGTTGCTGAGTTGGCTGTCGGGCCAGTGTTTTTGTTATGGGGTCCGATGAGCCAAGGGACCAGGGTCAGTGTATTGTGTATAAGTTTAGGATTAGGGATTAGATTAGGATAGAAGTTAGCATAGATAAAAGCAGGGTTAGAATAGAGAGGGCCACATTAGAGAATATGGATAGATAATAGTGTTAGTTTAGGTACAGGCAGCAAGTGTTATTCAATGGGAGGAGTTAAGCAAGCAGCACAGAGCAGGGAAGTATAGGATGGGCACTTCCTGATTAGAGGCAGAGGCAGTCGAGTGAAAGCAGTGAGCAGACAGGAACTGGCGTGGGGTATAAGTCTGCTAAGCACTAAGAGACCCCAAGCGGAGAATAGTGCAGCCAGGCACAAGTTCAACAGGACCATATCCAGGAATGATCCATGTCTAAAGGGTATGCCACACTAAACAACATCGCTAACGGATCGCTAAAAAAACGTCACTATTTAGCGATCTCGTTAGTGACGTTGTTCAGTGTGGCATGTAGCAACGACGTGGCCCCTGCGAGATCCTGCTGTGATCTCGTTCGTCGCTGACATCGGTCCGGACCCTATTTTATCGTCGGCGTCCCGCTGGTAAGTATATATCGCGAGTGTGGCACCTTTTTTTAGCGATTTAGCGTATTTTTGTACCGCTAAAGTCGTTAAGGAGATCGCTAACCGCGATAGCGTCCTTAACGACATCGCTAAATTAAGCCGCTACTAGCGATATTGAAACTATCCCGCTAGCGATCGCATTAGTATGCGTCGTTATCGTGATCGCTAAACAGGATAGTTTAGTGTGGCAGTACCTTTAGACCGGGGTGTGAGCAGCTGAGATGGCGTTCCCGGCACTTTTCCCAATTGGAATCGGATGAGGGGCTGATATAAAGCTGGTGATGTGGAAGGGACAGAAGGGACATGGACTATCCAAACAGACTGCCTGGATGGCAGGGAAAGGAAGGCACGGACAGAACGGAGTCTGACTAGAGTATGGTCGCGAATGCTGGGAGGAAAGAGAGAGAGAGATTACAGAAAGAATTGAATCTGCCAGGAAGGCAGGTAAAAATGCTGAATTCGTGGCTCTGTGTGAATTGTGCTGTTGTGCTGCCAAAGTGATTGAGTGCCCTTTTGATAAGTAAAGTTGAACTGTTGGAAAAAGACTGTGACTCCAAAATTTTTGTGGAACTGAGAAATCAGGAGCCGGAGTGACAGAACTGGAAGGAACTCTGACAGTTTTCGTGAGTGTTCTGCTGCACGCACTGCATATGCAGCAAAAGGGACACTGTATTTTATCTGTGGAGCGCCAGGGGTGGGAACAGTACAGCGCATTGCCACAACTACCACCCACTGTCACGTCGCCGTTGGATTCAGTGGCTGGTGTTCCTGCCTCGGCCGCTGGGAGGCACCGGACTCCTTCGGCTGGTGGTGCCGGTGATGGAGTGCGGTATTCTCATATGTTCCGCTCCTTTGACGCTGGCCTCTGTCGCTGCGCATCACCATGTCTCTCCTGTGGGTAATGTTGGCGCAGAGAAGGGGTCTCTGCGCAGGCATCTGATGGGCGTAGGCTTCGCTCTTATGTCAGAGGTGAAGTGGTTGGTGTCAGTCATGCATCACCATCTGGCCTGGTTCTGGGGCGGTCCAGATGAAGTCATCAGACTGTAAGCCTGTGAGAGGTAGCCAAGCCCTTCAAATGCCTTGGAGCCTGGCTTGTAGGCCGCCAGATATAGTCTTGGTTTCCCCAGTGTGCTAGTTTGTTTTGCTATTGTATTTCTGACCTTTGCCCGGATTCTGACTGTTCTACTCCCTTCCGATTTTGTACCTCTGTTGTCCGCCTGTTTTGACTTGAACTTTAGCCTGTATTTCTGACCCTTCTACTGCCTGCCGATTTTGTACCTTTGCTGCCCTCCTGGGTTTTGACCTTGGACTTCTGACTACGCATTTGGTCTCGCTTTTATTCCCGTCCTAGAGTCCTTCCTATTCCGGTCCACTGCTCTCATAGGCAGCTACCCCCTGGGCTTCGCTATAATTCCAGATCCCAGTATAGGGGTAAAGGGTCTCGGGGTTTCTCGGGGTGCTGTCTTACCTGCAGTTTAGACCTGCAGTGGGCGGATGCCACACCCTGGCTAACTTACACCACCACCCCTCAGTTGACGATTTTTTTAGTTTCTGAATCTGATATTCATAATCAATGTTCTGATATCTGTATTGGTATTAGCTCCCTTAAGTGTGCCTCGATCATAGGTTTTAATTTCTTTAAATCCTTGATCCCCGAAGGTGGTTTGCATGTTAAGGACCAGGCCAATTTTTATTTATCCGACCACTGTTATTTTATGAGGTAATAACTCTGGAACGCTTTAACGGATCCCGCTGATTCTGAGAGGATTTTCTCATGACATTTTGTACTTCATGATAGTGGTAACATTTCTTCGCTATGACTTGCACTTAATTGTGTAAAAAATGTTAATTTAGCCAAAATTTGAAAATTTTGCAATTTTCAAACATGTCTACTTTACATCAGCACAATTTTTGAAGGATAATTTTTTTTTTGTTAGGAAGTTATAAGGGTTAAAAGTTGACCAGCGATTTCTCATTTTTACAACAAAATTTATAAAAACTTTTTTTAGGACCACCTCACATTTGAAGTGACTTTGAGAAGTCTTTATGATAGAAAATACCCGAAAGTGACACCATTCTTAAAACATATATACAGTATATAAAATATACAATGGTCAGATATGCAAATACCGAAGGTAAGGACAAAAAGTATAAGCAGATGAAACATGACAGTTACCGGTTTGATGTTCGACCATGTTTGCTGGGCCGCACAGGGGCGTGGAGTGCCTGCTGTTTCCAGGTCCTTCCAGCACTTACTCGATGTGGCACCCCCTTTAGAATTGAACAGTAATCATGATAAAGAGAGACAGAACACGTGGCCTTTCACAAGCCTTTATCCCCTTGGTCAGTCACTCCTTTTTCCACCCCCAGGATGGTCAGTATCCCCCTGTCCTGGGTGTTTCTAGGTAAAACTCCCAAAACCTATGAAGGATCATAACTTCCCAACGGAAGGTCATAGGGTGGAGGTTCTGCCGCTATCAGATCCGGCGGGTTCCCGTTTCAATTGGAGGCCAAAAACAGCTTTGCTATCTAGATTCTACTAGCTATTCTGCATATCCCCCCACCCTGGAGTGCTAGAACGGATCGAGATTCTGGAAGGTGTTCGCCAGTTCCCAAGATCTCGAAAATGTAACTGGTGTTTGGCTAAGACGTATGATAACTCCATATTCTCCTAAATCTCTTTATGAAATCCTATCTGACTGGATGAAGCAATTATGCAGCATGGCTCTACATGGGGTTATCCTGTATGAGCCTAAATACTAGCTGATGGAGCTGGACCACCTGCTGAGTCAGATGCCCTCTTACAGCTAAGGGAGCATTGTAAGCTGCCATTAAATCTCCCCATATTCTTCCTACTACAGTCATGGCCAAAAGATTGGAGAATGACACAAATATTATATTTTCACATGATCTGCTGCCCTCTGGTTTTTATGTGTGTTTGACAGATGTTTTTATCACAGACAGAAATATAATAATGGCAAACATATGAGTAACAAAAGCTTATATTGACAGTTAGAATGAGTTAATGCAGCAAGTCAATATTTGCAGTGTTGACCCTTCTTCTTCAGGACCTCTGCAATTCTCCCTGGCATGCTCTCAATCAACTTCTGGACCAAATCCTGACTGATAGCAGTCCATTCTTGCACAATCAATGCTTTCATTTTGTCAGAATTTTTAGGTTTTTGTTTGTCCACCCGTCTCTTGATGATTGACCACAAGTTCTCAATGGATTAAGATCTGGGGAGTTTCCAGGCCATGGACCCAAGATATCTATGTTTTGTTCCCTGAGCCATTTAGTTATCACCTTTGCTTTATGGCAAGGTGCTCCATCATGCTGGAAAAGGCATTGTTGATCGCCAAACTGCTCTTGGAGGGTTGGGAGAAGTTGCTCTTGGAGGACATTCTGGTACCATTCTTTATTCATGGCTATGTTTTTAGGCAAGACTGTGAGAGAGCCGATTCCCTTGGCTGAGAAGCAACCCCACACATGAATGGTTTCAGGATGCTTAACAGTTGGCATGAGACAAGACTGGTAGTAGCGCTCACCTTGTCTTCTCCGAATGAGGCGTTTTCCTGATGTCCCAAACAATCGAAAAGGGGATTCATCAGAGAAAATAACTTTACCCAGTCCTCAGCAGTCCACTGCCTGTACCTTTTGCAGAATATCAGTCTGTCCATGATGTTTTTTCTGGAGAGAAGTGGCTTCTTTGCTGCCCTCCTTGAGACCTCACAGTGCGTGCAGATGCACTCACACCTGCCTGCTGCCATTCCTGAGCAAGCTCTGCACTGCTGGTAGCCCGATCCCGCAGCTGAAACACTTTTAAGAGACGGTCCTGGCGCTTGCTGGTCTTTCTTGGGCGCCCTGAGCCTTTTTGGCAACAATGGAACCTCTTTCCTTGAAGTTCTTGATGATGCAATAGATTGACTGAGGTGCAATCTTTCTAGCTGCGATACTCTTCCCTGTTAGGCCATTTTTGTGCATTGCAATGATGACTGCACGTGTTTTCTTTAGAGATAACCATGGTTAACAGAAGAGAAACAATGATGCCAAGCACCAGCCTCCTTTAAAGTGTCCAGTGGTGTCATTCTTACTTAATCATGACAGATTGATCTCCAGCCATGTCCTCATCAACACCCACACTGTGTTAATGAGCAATCACTGAAAAGAGGTTTGCTGGTCCTTTTAAGGCAGGGCTGCAATGATGTTGAAATTTGTTTTTGGGGATAAAGTTAATTTTCTAGCCAAATATTGACTTTGCAAGTAATTGCTGTTAAGCTGATCACTCTTTATAACATTCTGGAGTATATGCAAATTGCCATTAGAAAAAGTGAAGCAGTAGACTTTGTAAAATTAATATTTGTGTCATTCTCAAAACTTTTGGCCATGACTGTATACTTGTCAGCTAGGCTCCTAGGAAAAGGGGAAACCTCCTGGACTTCAAAAAACAGTAACAAATCTCTTGGACACAGCAAAATCTTTCATGGACATAACTTGAAGCTTGGGTTTCAATAAAAGATTCTCACACAGGGCCCCTGCTATAAGAGGCTTAATGAAATATTGGTTTTCTCATATGGGTTATGAAAGAAGTGCTTTTTGCTAGTCTATTTTGTATAGGCGTTTTATAGCTGGCATGAAGTGACCATAAAAAAGTGTTGTCGCGCATAGGAAAGCTTTGAAGGGCCTGTGAGATGTCTTAAGAGGCATGGAGGGACATAGGAAAGGGGTGTTGAGTGCTCAGAAAAGTTGTCAAGAGGTGTGGAAGAACATGGGAGAGGTGAGTAAAGGCATTTAAAAGGTATGAAGAGGTAGAGATAGTGTGAAGAGGTGTAATCTGAAACTGTTTGAAAAATGATATTGCTTGCTTAGGAGTTTTTAACATGGCTTATCACAAACAGATATAATTGTTTATTTTTTATATTAGGGTTTTTT
Organism: Oophaga sylvatica; assembly: GCA_033576555.1. Classification (NCBI taxonomy): domain Eukaryota; kingdom Metazoa; phylum Chordata; class Amphibia; order Anura; family Dendrobatidae; genus Oophaga; species Oophaga sylvatica. The sequence goes on from JARQOD010000004.1 coordinate 37,180,308, forward strand.
TATAATATGCTTTGGGTGATTTTTCATTCAAACACACTCTTTTATTTAGTGTTCTTTGCAAAAAATTTGTTTCACATACCTGCTTTTATTTCTTCCCTTATCCATAATGTCCCTGACAAGTTGTATTTATCTGTTCTCTAACATTTATCATAGGCTAAAGGTTATACCACACTAAGCGAGATCGCTAACGAGATCGCTAACGAGATCGCTACTACTTCACCATTTAGCGATCTCGTTAGCGACGTCGCTGTGTGTTGGCATGTAGCAGCGATGTGGCCTCTGCTGTGATGTAGTTGGTCGTGCACGAACGGTTTGGACCGTATTTTGATCGTTGGCGTCCCGCTGGTGAGCCTGAATCGCTGTGTTTGGCACCTTTTGTGAACGATGTGCGACCTCGCTGACGACGCATTAGTCAGCGGCGCAGGCGGGACTGGGTTTGTTTAGTAACGCCCTTCAGCGCCGATTGGTGACCACAACATCACCTCAGCAATAAGAACTGCGCCCCCATCCATTGTTTCCAGAGCGCTTTGTGGGTGACTCCAACGGTGCTTTGTGCGTGTTGCGAGGATAGTATCGTGTGTCGGAGTTTGCGATCCTGTTTGAGTCGCTACATGTCCCTTTGTGCATTGTTGCGAGGATTGTGGGTTTTGCGATCCTGTCTGAGTCGCTAGAGCGCTTCATCTTTGCCATTTGGATTTGGATCTTCTGTCTATTTGGATTCAAGGTACATATTGTTTGTGATGTTGTGTGATGCGTTTTTTTGACCTTTTATTTTTGTCTGCTTTATTTATTTTACACCCCCCCATTTTAGGCTTTTGTAAACAGTTTTTTAAATGTTAACTGAAACGTTAACAATAACATTTTTTTTTAGATATATTTTTTATTTTATTATTTATTTTATTTTTTTTTAAACACATTAGTAATAGTAATTAACTTTTCTCTTCTTTACCGTACAGGTTGCACATAATGAACCTGACCACCGCGGAGCGTATATATTGTGGCAGCTGCATTATCAACGGAGGCAGATCGACAAGAAGAGGCACGGGTGGAAGAGAGGCACTCCAAACGAAAGCGTCGCATGTGGACCAGAGAATGGCTGGAGCAGAGGTCCAAATTCTCCCACATGCATCTAGTGAGGGAGTTTGCAGGAGAAGAATCCGCAGGATTTCCGGAATTATCTACGGATGTCGGAGGATTCATTCAAGCTCCTACTGGAAGCTGTGAGGCCACTCATTGAACGGCAGGATACCCGGATGCGTGCAGCTGTTTCAGCAGAGGAACGTTTGGCAGTAACGCTGCGATTTCTGGCAACCGGACGTTCAATGAAGGATTTGCAATTTTCTGCTGCACTTCCTCGATCGCTGCTTGGCGTACTAATTCCAGAGATATGCAACGCCATCGTCCGCAGTTTACGGAGCTACATGCCATTTCCAAAATCAGTGGCAGAATTATTATTATTATTATTATACATTTATATAGCGCCATTTATTCCATGGCGCTTTACATATGAAAAGGGAAAAATATAGACAGATACAATAAACATGTGCTAGACAAGGGACGCATAAGTACAGAAGGAGAGAGGACCCTGCCCGCGAGGCTCACAGTCTACAGGGATGGGTGAGAATACACTAGGAGAGGGTAGAGCTGGTCGTGCGATGGTTTCAGTACACTGAGGATCATTGCAGGTTGTAGGCTTGTCGGAACAGGTGGGTCTTCAGGTTTTTCTTGAAGGTCTCCGTTGTTGGTGAAAGTCTGATGTTTTGCGGCAGGGAGTTCCAGAGTATGGGGGAAGCCCGGGAGAAGTCTTGTATGCGGTTGTGGGAAGAAGAGCTGAGGGGGAGTCGAGAAGGAGATCTTGAGAGGATCGAAGGTTGCGTGTAGGTAGGTAGCAGGAGACCATGTCACAGATGTATGGGAGGAGAAAGGTTGTGGATGGCTTTGTATGTCATGGTTAAGGTTTTGAACTGGAGCCTCTGGCAATAGGAAGCCAGTGAAGGCTGGCATAGTGGGGGGCTGGGGAATAGCGGGAAGACAGTGGATTAGTCGTGCAGCAGAGTGTAGGATGGACTGGAGTGGTGCCAGAGTGCTAGAGGGGAGGCCAAGACAGTAGGAGGTTGCAGTAGTCGAGGCGGGAGATGATAATGCGTGCACTAGTGTTTTTTTGGTTTCATGGTTGAGGAATGAGCGGATCCGGGAAAATATTTTTGAGTTTGAGGCGGCAGGAGGTGGCGAGGGCTTGGATATGTTGGTTTGAAAGAGAGGGCAGAGTCGATCACCCCAAGGCACCGAGCATGTGGGACTGGGAAAGCGAGCAGCCATTGACATTGATGGATAGGCCTGGTGGAGGGGGGAGAATGAGGTGGGGAAAGATGATGAATTCTGTTTTGTCCATGTTCAGTTTGAGAAAGCGAGCAGAAAAGAAGGCTGAGATAGCAGACAGACACTGTGGGATTTTGGTCAGTAGGAGGTGAGGTCAGGTCCAGATAGGTAGATCTGCGTGTCATCGCGTAGAGGTGATACTGCAAGCCGTGGGATTCTATAGCTGTCCCAGCCGAAGGTGTAGATGGAGAAGAGTAGGGGTCCTAGGACTGAGCCTTGGGGAACACCGACAGACAGGGGGCGAGGTGAGGAGGTGGTGTGTGGAGGGGAGACACTAATGTTCGTTGTTAGTATGATGAGATCAGGATAGGCCAAGTCTGTGATGCCAAGAGATGAAGGAATCTGTAGAGGAGGGAATGGTCTATGGTGTCAAGGCAGAAGACAGGTCCAGGAGAAGGAGGACAGAGTAGTGTTGCTGCTCTTGGCGGTTAGTAGGTCGTTGGTGACTTTAGTTAGGGCAGTTCAGTTGAGTGATGCGGTCGAAAGCCTGATGTAACCGTCAAAGAGGGAGCAGGAGGAAAGGTGGGAGGACAGTCAAGATTAGGTTGAGCATTCCGATACTGCAAATATCGGGTATCGGCCGATATGGCTGTATCGGAATTCCGATTCGAGTTCCGATATTTTCGTCTTATCGAATACCGGAATCGGGATTGTCACTGTCACTGTCAGTGTCCGTCGGTCGGGTCTGTCAGGAGTCAGCGGCACTACCTGCAGAAGATCTCCGGCGGTCACGTCCTGGACTGCTTATGGCCGCCACCTCTCTCTCCCCGGCGGTCCATGCAGTATATCGCGATAACTGCAGTGACTGCTGGGTAATCCGGCCTAAAGCAGTCAGTCCGATGACGTCACCGCCGGGAAGCAGTAATCAGCTGTGCTGCGTTGCGATGACAGGCTCTGCCTGCATTGCGATGTAGCAGGCTGGATCGTCGTGGGACTGTCGTTATGGACTGCGTCGGACAGGTGGTATACTGTTGGTTTGTTTTTTTTTCTTTTTTTACAGGAGATCGATGGCGTCGCAGGAATGAGAGAGTAATAAAATAATGAAAAACTGTGTTGTCTCTTTTATTTCATTAAAAGACTTTTTTCTTGCTGTGTCTTTTTTTTAAACATTTAATAACTTTGGATTAATAATGATCGTGTCTATTGACGCCTCTCCATTATTAACCGGGCTTATTGTCACCGTGCAATCAACGGTGACATTAACCCTTATTACCCCGCTTGCCACCGCTACAGGGCAAGTGGGAAGAGCCGGGTAAAGTGCCCATGGCACATCTTTTGATGCGCCAAATGTGGGGCTGCTGTAGCCTGGTATTATCAGGCTGTTGAGGACCAAAATCCATGGGCCTTGACGTCTTTTAATACCAGCCGCAGCAGTCCTGCATTTTACTTGGCTGGTTAACAAAAATAGGGGGGACCCCACGCCAATTTTTTTCGAGGGGATCCCCTATTTTTGTTAATCAGCCAAGATATGCAGACTGCTGTGGCCTGGTATTATCAGGCTGCAAGGTCCATGGATCTTGGCTCCTAACAGCCTGAAAATCCAGGCCCAGCGTCCTGCTTCATCTGGCTGGTTAACAAAAATAGGGGGACCCCACGCCAATTTTTTTTCGGGGGATCCCCTATTTTTGTTAATCAGCCAAGATATGCAAGACTGCTGTGGCCTAGTATTATCAGGCTGGCAAGGTCCAATGGATCTTGGCTCCTTAACAGCCTGAAAATCCAGGCCTCAGGTCTGCTTCATCTGGCTGGTTAACAAAATAGGGGGGACCCCACGCCTTTTTTTTTCGAAGGGAACCCCTATTTTTGTTAATCAGTTCCCTCTGAAGTCACTGATTGTGTCCCTGGCTGACCTGAAGTGAAAGTGGAAAGCAATCAATTAAGCTTTCCACTTAAGGGCCCGTCTCACATAGCGATATCGCTACCGAGATCGCTGCTAGTCACTAGTTTTGTGACGCAGCAGCGAGCTCACCAGCGATATCGCTGTGTGTGACATTCAGCGACGATCAGCCCCCCCTGCCGGGTATCGCTGATCGTCGCTGAAATGTCAGGACCTTTTTTGATCGCTGGTTTCCCGCTGACAGGCACGCATCGCTGCGTGTGAACAGGCGGGAGACCAGCATCCCTGGTACCAATTGTACACAGCGGGTTTCCAGGCGCGGGGCTTGTGGCCTAGAAACCCGCTGTGTACCTTGGATACCAGCCCTGATGCAGGGAGCTGGTATCCAAGTACACAGCGGGTTTCCAAGCGCTGCGCGGTGCCTGGAAACCCGCTGTGTACCTTGGTTACCAGCGGATCGCTGGTTCTCCCGCCTGTCACACGCAGCGATGCATGCCTGTCAGAGGGAAACCAGCGATCAAAAAAAGTCCTGACATTTCCTGCGACGATCAGCGATCCCGCAGGGGGGCTGATCGTCGCTGAATGTCACACACAGCGATATCGCTGGTTGAGCTCGCTGCTGCGTCACAAAATAGTGACTCAGCAGCGATCTCGGTAGCGATATCGCTATGTGAGACGGGCCCTTAACGATGTTACCCGCAGTGTCGCTGTCCCAGATCGCTGCCCTGTTTGGGGAGCTCAGCAGCGATCATGTAGCGATACACCAGCGATCCGACAAGTGCATATCGTTGTCGGGATCGCTGGTGTATCGTTATGGTGACACCCAGCCTTTACTCTCCTGTCAGGCAGGAGAGGAACTCATTCATTTGGGGTTTACTGTGAGGCTGCAGCATAGCTGCGGTCCCTGCAGTAAACATTAACCCTTTCTGAAGGATTACACCGTGGGACCTGACTGTGCTGGGATGGTAAGAAAATTTCTTTTTTATTTTATTTTTATTACAGGAAAGGTTTTGCAGAAAATAAAAGATGGTCAAAAACATGTGTCTTTATTTCATTAAAAGATTTTAATTAAAGTGTGTGTTGGGTTTTTTTTTTTTTCATGCAAAGGATTTTAATTGATAGTTTTAATTGACAGCTCCAATTATTAAACCTGGCTTAAGGTCACCTTTCAATAGCAAGGTGGCTTTAACCCCCATATTAACCCATTTCGCCACCGCTACGGGCAATGGGAATAAAACGGCAAATGCCAGAAAGGGCGAATCTAATTATAGATTTGTCTTTCCTGGGTGCTGGGGGCAGTGTTATACCGGGGGGGGGCAAAAAATAATGGTCCCTTCTGGGCTATATTATTGCCCCCACTCACTCTTTGTCTGTTGGTTGGAAAATAGGGCGGGGCCCACGCATTTTTTTTCAGCAATTTTTTCACCTCATATTTTTAATACAGTCATTGAATTTGTGACACTAATATATATATTTAATTTGTAGTTATACCTTTACATATAAAAGCCCCTAATTCAATTGCCGGCTTTTGTGAAAAGCAAACCCACATGAAAGACACTTGGTGTACATAGGGTTAACCATGTCTTTTCATGTCCTTTGCTACTATTTGCACAAACAATTAAACAGACAAGTGGCAAAATTTCCCACCTTAGGGTAATTAAAGGTTAATTCGTACAAAAAAGTCCTTTTTTTACAAACGAATTTAACCCACCTTTAATTACCCCTAAGGTGTGAAATTTTGCACACATGTTGATTTAATTGTTTGTGCAAATCAGATAGCAAACACATGAAAAGACAGGGTTAACCCTATTACACCAAGTGTCATTTCATGTCGGGGCTTTGTCTTTTCCAACCGACTTTCCCGGCAATTAAAACAAGGAATTTTACTATGTAGAATGTAATAAACTATACAATATGTTTATATTTTATATATAAAATATATTTCAAAGACATAATATATATATATTATTATTCTATGTGTGTATATTTGTGTTTACAAGGAAAGAATGGGGTTTTTTAGTTGCGTTTTTTGTTCCCATAACTTACATGGGACTTCCGGTACGGTATCGGATCGCCGTATTTTGTGATATCGGTGAACCATTCCGATTCCGATACTTTAGGATATCGGAAATATCGCTCAACTCTTTTTTAAGAAATAAGCTGTTCCAGTAGTTTTGAGGGAAGGGGTGAAGAGATATCGGGCATAGCTAGACGCTAGGATGGGTGAGGGAGGCTTTTTGAGGATCGGGTGTTTTGGGAGGATGTTTGAAGGATGAAGGAAAGACACCATTTGTAAGTGAAAGGTTAAGGTGTGTGAGAGTAGGGATGAAGACTGTGGCAAGGTTGGATAGGTGGGACGGGAGTGGGCAGCGCCAAGTGGTGAGGTGATCTTGACAGGAGAGTGGAAGCTGATTTGCATGGTTGAAGTGGTTTTGGAAAGAACAGGGCGGTGGCTAAGAGGGCATTGGGGGCTGCGGGCCAAAGCTTCTCTGAAGTACAATCTTTTGCTAAAGAAGGAGCAAAGTCTTCGGCAAAATGAAGGAGGGAGAGGTTTTTCTGGGATGGAGTGAGAATTAAAGTGTAGAAGAGCTGTTTAGGTTGTTGAGGGGAGGGTATAGAGATCAAGTAAGTTTGTTTTGCGGAGAGAGCGTGACTTGAAGCGCAAAGGGGCGTTGATCGTTGAAGTGCTGGTGGATGGGTTCTCTTCCATCTCCGCGGTAACCTGGAACCGTCTAGTTTTGGTCAGGCGGTCACCAGGGCGCCCTTTTTGAATTGTACGAGTTTTGCCGCATTAGGGGGGCGGCCGAATCAAATGTGGTTTTATTGGGGGGTTATAAAATTGGCAGCGCACTGTGTCATTAAAATGAGGCAAGTCTGTGAGAGGGAGGGGATCAGAGGCGATTTAAATTGAGGTTTTGAGATTTTGCGAGGGGGGGTGAGTTTGTGGAGTGGGTATGCTACTAACAGAGGAGGGGAAGAGAATTCGTAGTGGGTCAGGAAGGGGGAGTGGGGAGTTAGTGAATTAGTGAGGGAAAGAGACGGGTGAAAAAGGTCCAGGGTGACCGCCTTTGGAGGCCGCAGAACCATTGAGGAGGCCAAGGAAGCGTGAGCGAAAGAATTTAGAGGTACTGGGGAAGTGTCAATGGGATGTTTAAATCGCCCATGATATGGTGGGTAGTCAGCAAGAGGAAAAGAGTAGCCAGTGGTGAAGTGGTCGAAAAGGTGGAGATGGCTAGTCCCGGGGGTCTAAAATGACAGCCAGTTGAAGGTTGGAGGGGGAATAATGCGGGGCGGAGTGCACTTCGAACGAGGGAATAGCAGCGGAGGGTGGAAAAATTTAATAGGGGTAAAGGGCAGGTATCAACAGGAGTAAGCCAACCCTCCACCACGTTGTTGCTGGGCGAGGGGGTAGAAAGATGAAATCCCCATAGGAGACCGCATGGAGAGGCGGTCAAGGGTGAGCCAGGTTTTCAGGAGGCAAGGAAGGAGATTTGTTGGTGATAAAGAGGCGTGGACAAATGACGTTATTGCAACGAGGGCGTTCCATAGTCTCCGGGTAGGGGAACTGGGGGAGGGGGGTGTGATGGAAATTTTCCCCCTCTGTTTTGAACGGATTGGCATTCCCAAACTGTGGGGTGCCTTGGATGGAAACTTCGGACCCAAAACCCCCAAAAGGATCCTTTTTTAATAATTACAAGGGCACTTCACTGATCCTCAGGCCCCTTTTTAATGCCAATAAGAAATTTATTAACGTGTGTTGGCATTAATGGAAGGGTTTTACGTGGGTTTTGGAGCACACAACTTTTGGTGAACGGTTTTTAATAATAAACTTAACTTGCCAACCAACATGGACACCACCGCCAACCAAAAAAAATTTTTTGGGCGATGAAGCCTTCCCCCTTCTTGCGCACTTGGAAACCATACCCCCAAAGACTTGAGGGGAAAGGCTTATTTTTAATTACAACTGCAGGGCACGGCGCTTTGTGGAGAATGCCTTTTGGATAATGGCCAACCGCTTCATGGTTTTTCAACTCCCCAAACAATATGAACTGGAACCATAGACTCTGTGGTGTTGGCCGTTGTGTGGCAAAAATTTTCAAGAAAACGCATCGGACTTACAGTCCCCAGGCTTCATGGACTCGTACAGCAATGGTGACGTGGTGCTTGGAGAATGCTGACAAAGCCCGCTATTTGCAGGCCTTCAACCTTCAATCAGGCAGGAGCAAGGACATGCGAAGGCCGGCCGAAAAGTACGCCATTACTTTAACTGCCTGGTGCAGTGGGTTGGCAGCAGCAGTATAGTTTTGCTTTTGAGATGTTTTTTTTTGCCTTTTTTTAAAATACTTTTAATAATAAAAAATTTTATTTTAAAATGCCTTTTGTTTCTTTCAATTATTTTAACCACAAGGGGAAGGCTAATGATGGGGTGGTGGGGGGGATAATGGGGAAGGCAACATATAGTTACCACTGCGAGTTTTTACAGTGTTTTTAACGTTTTTTGTTGTCTTTTTTTTTTTTTTAACATTGTAAAAAAATTTTAATAAAAATCTTAATTACTACTGTTGGGTCTTTTATTCTATGTTTTTTTGATGAAATACAATATTGCCCGGGGTCATGGGTTGCAGCATTGTTAAAAATTAAAAAGAGAAAAATATCAAAAATTTCAACATTTTTTAAAGGGCCATGGTCACACTAGGCAAAACCATAAAGAAAAATAATACAAATGAACACACAGCTCAATTAACTTTTAAATAATGTAGAATTTTTTTATAATTATAAATATAAAAATTTTTATATAATATATAATATAATTTTTTTTTTTTTTTTTTTTAAGCATCAATTTTAAATAAACTATTACAATTTTAAAATAGGATAACAAAAAAAAATTCGTAAGGGGTTTAAAAGGGGTCAAATTAACCAGGAAATTTGGTCCCTTTTATTACATGGGCTCCTCCAACACAACATGAACGAATTGCCGATCGCAAGTGACGTTCCACAGGTGTGCCCCCTTGCAGACATGGACGCCATGGCGATCGCAAAGTGACGATTCTCACCGGGTGCCCGCTAAAGCAACATGAGACGCCATTGGCGATCGCAAAGTGACGCAGGCGCTGGGTCCGTTTTCGGTCGCAAAAGCGTCCGCCCGCAATTGCTAACGCACGTACGCTTGACTTCATGCCTGGGTTCTTCATGCGGCGTTGTGTGAGATAATAGCGGTATTAGGCAACGCAGTGCCCCGTGGGTGCGCCGAAGTGCGATACTTGATCCACAAGATGACCGTGGGAAATAAGTCAGGGGACCTGTGGGCCCTCCAATCCCACAAGAAATGGTCCTGAAGAAGATAAAACGGGACTATTGAACCTTTGGGGTGGAGCGGACTCCAAGCCAGATCAGGAAAAAAATGGGGACCTACAGTACCGCTCCAGCGAGAGGTCCCAGGATCCACACATTTTTCCCCGGCATCTGAGGAGTATGGAGGGTATCTGGAAAAGGTTATGTTTTGTGGTATCTACCATAACAATGCACCCCGTGCTGAGTACCAATGTGAGGGCTTAGGCCTTTTCACAATCCGTTTTTTGACTTCAGGCACGAGGCGTGTTGTTAAAAAAACGGTCCGGTACCGGATCTTTTTTTTTAACCATTGCTTTCATTAGATCCGGATCGTGCCGATGTCATTGCGTTGTACCGTTTTTGTCTGGATCCAGCGAAATGTACATTCCGGCGGCCAGACAAAACGGTGCCTGCAATTTTTTTTTTTTTTCCGGATCCGCCGTAGTGCCTGAAGCGGCGATCGGCGGCTGGAAATGATAAATTAAGGACGATCAGTATTTTGGCAATCCGTCAAAAGACTGACCGGGTTCTGGAAATCAGAGAACCCACTACTTTATGCCTGACACAAAATATGGAGTGGGAAAAGGCCTTACAGCATTGATTGAAGTACTGGCAGTGACCCGGGAGTACCAGAGGATGGGGCAGGCAGTGCCATGGGCGGGAGTACCGCAGTGATGGGGGAGGCATGATGGGATACCATAGTGGGGCTTTACGGCATTGATGGAAGTACTGGCAGTGATGGGTTAGTAGAAGGTATTTGACGAATTGTATTTTTTATTTTCAGGACAACCTTCAGCAAATCCACTGCTCCACCGCCCAGCTACCCCCCCATCCATCCCTTCCCATCAACCTGCATCTCCTTACTGGCAACCCCTTCCACAGCAACCCCCACTTAGAAATTTTTGGGCATCCAGCCCTTCCCGGGATATGCGGGCACTTCTCCCAGTGTCACCCCGTGACATGGGTGACTCGCCTTCAGGGAATTAAACGCAATAATATAAGCTTTTAGAAAGTTTGAAAAACTTTTTGTCTTTTGTAATGGCTTTGTTTATATAATTTTTTTTTTCTGTGTTTCCCTTTGCCGGCGGAGCAACAGGTTTTGGGGCAGTCAGGGTCGTCGACCCAAAACCTAAGTGTTAACAAACATGTTACTTACATGTTGATGTTGCAACGAATTCCCTGTTAACTGTTACTTTACCTCCACAAAATCCCCCCTGCCCAGGACCTGTTTCTGTCACAACCCCGGCTGAAGAGACAATGCACACCGCAGTGCACAATAAGCGCCATGGCTGCACTGCTTTACACGGGGGATATTGGAGAGGGTTGTGACTGGACCCGGGGCCCTCAAGATTTATTTTTTTTTTTATATTTTTATTATTATTTTTTTTTATTATTATTATTTGTATTTAATTGTTTTTTATTTTTTGCTTTTTATTACTGGTACTTTTTACTGTTATATAATATATATTATGATATATATGAAAAAATATATATTAATATATTAAGTTTATAAAGCACTGTGGTGTATTTTTTTTAATTTTAGTTTTAGCGCTATTGACCCGGGCCTTTAAAAAAATGTTATTTTTTAAATTTTTTTTCATTACATTTTTTACCAATGCTGGAACTCCTATACTGTGGTACTCCCATGTCACCGTGGGACAAGTAGAAAAAGAGATGAATAAAAATACAACATTTTAAAGTTGACAACAAAATTGTTGACACACATAAAGAATTAAAGACCACAATTCTAAAAAATAAGATTTTTTATAAAAGGTAACTGTTTTGTTTTGGTAGGAGGGAACAGGCAAAAACGGCAATACACCAAGAGGTTGGAATCTACTGGTTGCAGTACCCTGACTAACCACCCAACAAAGGCGGGCGGGGCTACCTACTTGGTCCAGAGCCTCGTCACAAACTTCCTAAACAGAAAAGGTAGGAAAACACTTACTGCAAAACCCAAAAAACCCTAAAAAGACCAACTTACTAATTAAAAAACACCTGAGACACCCAACACCTCACCACCAAATTGTTCTTTGGTAACAAAATAAGCCGCCCACTGAAAAAACTGGAAAAGGCAAATAACAAAAAACAGAGGCTCAATAAACTGAAAAGCACAAGCCCCCCGGAGGGGACCTGGCTGCCTCCCAAGAGTGCAGGAAACAATGCAAAAAGCAACACAGAAATAAAAACGAAAAATCTTATCTGAGAGCAGGAGAAGAGGCAAGATTAAGCAGGCTTCCAAGTGAACCGAACAACAGCTTAACAAAACAATTGATCAATGCAAAAAGAAGACAGAAAAAAAAAAAAAGTCTTACTGAGAGGGAGAAGAGAAGATTAAGCAGTTCCAATGAACCAGGAACAACAGCATTAGCAAAACAAGAAGCATTTAGACAAAACAATTGTCACCGGCAACCGAGGGAGGGAACCTCCCTTATATAGGCCATCTTAACTCCTGATTGCCAATCTTCACTAAATGGTTCAGCCTGCTGTAACCCCCCAGGGAGTTCTGCCAACTCTCTCCAACCATTCACAACAGTACCCCCCTTTAGGAGGATCACCGAAACCCTCACTTGGGGGAACCAGGTCGGCAGATGAGCTCTGTGAAACGCAGGATCAGTCTCCTCAGGATTTCCGAAGCAAACACCCAAGAATTGTCCCCCCTACCATAACCTCTCCCTTAACCAAATACGGAGTTTCCGCTAGAAAAACGAGAATCCAATATTTTCTCAACCACATACTCCCAGATTCCCTCAACCAAAACGGTCAGGAGGCGCAGCCATAGAACCACTGGCTCGACAAACTCTTCAATAAGGACTTGTGGAAACGTTATGGATTTTTAAATGCCCGGGAAGAATAAACAAGGAAACAGGATTTAAGAATCTCCATGACTTATAATCCAATAATCAGGCTTAAACAAGGATCAATCTCATGGGGTATTTCTTGAGGACAACCAGACCAAGTCCCCCCACTTCAAACCGGGACCAATCAATGCCGGTTGGAAAAACACGGGCCCTTCCTGAGAGGGACAAACCTCCCACACCTCCCAAAATCTGCTGCTACGCTCCACAAAAGTCAACACCCGGACAGACAGAAGCCCCGTCTACCCGAAGAAAATCGGGGTGAAACCCAAAATTGCAAAAAATGAGAAAAACAAAGGCAAGCAGCCCTATTAAAGAGCAAACTCAGCCAAAGGCAAAAAAGACCCAGCATCCTGATACAGACCAAACACTCAGATAGGTTCCAATTCGGTTTGTTCTCTCAGTTTTCCATTGGTCGAGGATGAAAACCGGAAAAGATAATTGAACACCAAGTTTTAAACAAAAAAGCCTCAAAATCTGGAAACAAACGACCCTCTGCAGACCAATGTTCTCAGGAATGCCGTGTAACCAACCAGGTGAAGGAAAAAGGCACCAATTCAGAGGAGGAAGGCAAAATTGGTAAAGCCAAGGATCATTTTGAAAACTATCACAAATCACCCAAATAAAGGTCATTCTCTAGAAACAGGAGGTCGGAAATTTAAATCCTAGAGAAATGGGTCCATGGTCTTTGGGCACAGGCAATGGCACAACAAACCACTAGAGGAGAGGCAAGGCTTGGAGCGAGACAACCCGCGGACGCAACAAATTCCCTGACGTCACAAAAAAGTAGGCACCCCAAAAGGGACCATAAACCAAGTTCTGGTACCAAAAATTCCCAGGATGACCGGCCAACGCGGAACAATGAATCTCAGCATCCCATCTTTTCTGGGACAAAAATTTCCCATAGGGCAGCGCCGGGTTTATCCTCCTGACACCCTTCCAAGCCGTTCAAATTGGGCGAATGGGAAAGAAACACCCTCTTTCAAAATAACAGCCAGGATCAGATAACTCAGGAGGTCCGCAAGGAAACTCCGATAGGGCTTCCGCCTAACATTCTAAGTGCCAGGAAAAGGAAACCCAAAATTAAAACGGTGAAAAACAAGGCCCACCTGGCCTGTCTAGTTAAGTCCTTGCGATTCCAGATAAACCGATTCATGGTCCGGAGGCCACCACCAGATTTTCCCCCTCCACCAATGTTCTCCACCTCTTCAAAGCCCATCAGCCAATAACTTCCGATTACCCACGCATAATTACTTTTTATTGGAGAAAATTTTCGAGAGAAAAAGGCACAAGGGTTACTTTTGAGGTCTTGGATCTCTTTGGGACAAAACGGCACCTGCCCCATTTTAGAGGCATCAACCTCCACCGAAAGGAAAGAGAAACATAGGTTCCGTAGAACAGGAGCAGAAGGAACCCTTTGCTTAATTCCAGAAACGCAGAAGAACGCCCAGGAGCCAATTCACCAATCAGAACCCTTTTTTGTCAAATCAGTCAATGGTTTAACAATAACGAGAAATTCCAATAAATTTCGATAAAAATTGGCAAAACCCAAGAAACTTGAAGGCTTTAATGAAGTAGGTGGGCCCAAACAGATGGCCTGAACCTTGAACCGGGCCATTTCAAAACGTGGGGACAATATGAATCCCGAATGAATCCCTGTACGCCAAAAAGACCCTTTGATCCCTTCACATCAGAGCATTTCCCCTCAAAACTGGAACACGTCCGAACTGTTTCACAGATCCCATCATTGAAAAAAATCAAGATACACCAAAAAACAATCAGAAATTTTCCACAAAATCCTGAAAATGTCATTCATGAAGGAAGGAAGACAGAAGGAGCATTAGTACCCAAAGGGCAACTAGGACTCAAAATGCCCTCTGGGGTATTGAATGGGTCTTCCATTCATCCCCGTCCTTAAGCGAATAAGGTTAAACCCCCCCCTGAGGTCAAGCTTGGTAAACCAAGTCACTTTTCACCTGGAAAACAGTCAAAAACAAGGGTAACGGATATTGAATTTCCCAAAAAGGGAATTTTTTTCAAGAGACGATAATCAATTCACGCCTTAAAAGAAACCTCCTTTTTGGCCACAAAGAAAAAACGGCACCCAAGGGTGAAGGGGATTCGATAGACCTTCTCCATTGACCCTTGATAAAGACCGATAGCGTCAAGTTCAGGTACAGACAAGTTAAAAAGGCGACCTTTAGGGAATTTACACCAGGCACCAATTCAATAGCGCGATCTAGTTGGGGGGGGCAAGGTGCAGATTTATTTCGCTAAAACACATCAGAAAAACAGTCAAAAAGTCAGGAACATCCGGCCTGGGAAGGCAAAAAAAACAGGAGTGTTGGCATTAACAATTGGCAGCCCCAACGGTTACAAAACCCCAATTTCCAATCCAAACAGGTTTATGAGACTGTAACCAAGGGAAACCTAGTACAATAATGTCATGCAGATTATACAGCCCAAAAATTTGCAACTCCCTGTGATCAGGTTCAAACCCTATTATCACCTTAGAGAACGGGGTTTATTCTAACCAAAGGGTAGAACAATCCCCAGTGGGGAAATAACTTCCGTAGGGGTATCAAGGAAACCCACAAAGTTTAGCAAAATCAAAATCCATCAGGTTAATATCTCCCAATCAACAAAAGTTGAGCAGAAAATGTGGAAAGGGGGGGCAAACAGGGTAACATCAACAGAAATTTTCTAAAACTACCCAAAAAAAAATGAGGTGAAAATTCTTCCCCCGCTTAGGGCAGATGAATAGATGGGGGTACCACAGTAGAAACATAACCCATTCGTTTTCGAAACCAGACCGTCCCCAGAATCCACTCATCACACTGCAGGGGTTTAAAGCGGTTCACAAGGCAACACTTCCACGCATACCTTACACTCACGCAAACGCTGTCAATTTGAATCCTAATACATAGAATCTTGAGACCAGAGGGACAGGGAAACCCACCAAAACATCTTTTAATTCTCGACAGACCCTTCCAAAAAAGGGCTGCCAAAGTCTCATTCCTTTGGTCAGGACTGCCCACTACGAAATTTTTTGACAGAATAACCAGCTCCTCAAGCCCCGATTTAATGCCAACAAGGTTTTTTCATTGATCAGTGACATTAGGTTCACGTACAATAACCCCAAAAGCCAGAAAAAATGCATCGACCTTACCAAAACAGGGTCCCAGGTTCAAGAAAAAGCCCAATCCTGAGGACGCCGTGCAGGAAAGATGACAATTGAACCTGCTTGCTCGCTCCCTGAGATTAGGTTTTAAGGCAAAAAAAATTACAGTTATTTTGAAATTCAGAATTTAGCTCATCCCCCCCAAAAAAAAATCGGCATGGGGATCCTAGGTTTTCCCCAACCGGCAACCCGCAAGATAGGTAGCATATCGAACTTCATGGCAAGTGATCCACACGGGGCCGACAAAAAGTGCAACTCCATTGAGAGATAAAAAAAAACCTCCTCGCACTCAGAAAACAGAGGAAAAAAAAATGCAACAAAAGAAAAAAAATAATAAATCCTGACAACTCTGACAAATTTTCTTTTTTTTACACATTTTTCCCCCTGTGAGTACCATTAATTTTCATTGGGGGGGGATACGTTATTTTTGGTAGCGAGGAAACAGGAAAAAGGGAAAAAAAACCAAAGGGGTTTGGGGAACACTGGATTCAGACCCTGACTAACCACCACAACTAAAGGCACCCCGGGGGACCTCGGGTCCTAGATCCTCGTCATGCCTGAAAGCTAACTATACCAAAGTAGAAGAGGAAAACATCTCCCCCGGGGCAGCCCCCAAAGAACGGAAGCTCCCAAAATTAATGGCGGTTAACAAGAGGAAATACAAAACAGACAAAAATAAAAAAGGCAAATTTGGGGGGCCCAAAATTTTCCTAAACAGAAAAGGAGGGGGAAGGCCACTTACTGAAACCCCAAAAAACCCCAAAAAAAAGTACCAACTCTACTAATTACAAAACACCTGAGATCACCGACCTCACCACCAAATATTCTCGGGGTTAAAAAAAAAAAAAAAAGCCGCAGCCACAAAAAAGGAAAGGGAAAAAGAACAAATAACAGGCTCAAAAAAAAATGGAAACAAAACCCCCCCCGGGGGGCCTGGCTGCCTCCACAAGATGCGGGGAAAAATGCAAAAAGAAGCACAGAAATAAAAAAAAAAAATTCTTATCTGAGGCAGGAAAGAGGAAGATTAACGGGGTTCCAAGTGAACCAGAACAACAGATTAACAAAACAATTGATCCCCGGCAAATCTGATGGGGGGAAAAACCCCCTTATATAGGGCCAGCTGTAACCCCTGATTCCCAAAACCACAAAAAGGTTCACCCGTCTTAACCACCAGGGATTTTCTCAAACATCCCAACACATTCACAACGGTAACAAGTAAAAAAATATAGAAAAAAAAAAAAACTTTTTAAAAAAATTTTAAAAACTACAATGCTGGAAAGGGGGGGTAGTTTCCATTCCCCGTTGCTCGGGGGTGTATAAAATAAGGTGGGCAAAAACGTTTTGGTTCGGCGGATTCCCAATGGGTTCGGCAAAAAGGGTGGGCCAAGTTTTTGCAGTCTGGGTAACAAATAACTGTTATCAAGGTTTCCTAATAAACGCTTGAGCAGGACCTCAAAATGGTCTTTTGCATAACCCCCACTGTATAGGATCCAGTGTTGGGAGCTTCTCATTAGCAATTGAAAACCCCAGTTATTTTAGGTTGCTCTTTTTCCGCCGAAGCCTTTTGGTATTTCATAAAATTTGGGGTGGGGGGGGGCCCTTCCCTTTTTCCCTTTCCCCAAAAAAATTTAAGCCGATCCCCCACAGATGGGAGGTGGCTCAACTACTTTTTTTTTTGGACCAACGCATGCTGCAGCCCCTTCTGGTCCCATGAACAATAAACAAATGTTAAATCACAAAAAAAATAAATTTATTTTTCCCTAAACCCCAATCACAAAAAGTGAAAACGAATTTTAAAGAAGGCCTCAACCTTGACTAGATAAAAAAACAGTACTGAAGGTTTAAATTCACCCTTTTATCAAAATTTCACATTAAAATGTTTTAAAAACAAAGGATTACATGTACGACGGGGAGTCCGCTGGAACACTGGGTCTAGACCCCAAATGGAAATTGCTTTTCTGGACTTCTTGGCCCTTGTAAAAGAAAATAGCTCAAAATACCACAATTTTTGGGGAAAAAAATCTTCGGGGCCCCGGGGCCCCAATTGGGGGAAT
This sequence comes from Oophaga sylvatica, assembly GCA_033576555.1. NCBI lineage: Eukaryota > Metazoa > Chordata > Amphibia > Anura > Dendrobatidae > Oophaga > Oophaga sylvatica. Next base: position 37,197,948 of record JARQOD010000004.1, read on the forward strand.
TTTGGCTTTATTTTTTCTTTTTTTTCAAACTGTGGGGAGGGCCCCCAATACGTTTTTTCACCAACTCATCCCTGGTTCACGGGTTCGGTTTTGCCAGTCCCCCAGTTTTTGGTATGCTCCTTCTTTTTTAGCCCCTTTTTAGTAATCCGCCCCCTTTATTTTCCCCGGCAAAAGGCATCGAGCGGACACTCGATGAATTCCCGCAGAAATTCATGCTTATCGGCACTGTAATAAAAAAAAAATTATGTGGGGAAAGCAAATGGTTTTTAAAAAAAGCTTCATACCTACAAAAGAACATACAGGGTCATAAAATGGGGGGTTTTTGGGGCAAAAAAAACAATGGCAGACCTAAAAAAAGTTTTGAGGACAATAGTTAAAAAAAACAAGATATAAAAAAGGGGTTGGGGGCGCAGAGGGAAAACATGGCAGACCAAATAAGTCAGAGATGGGAAAATTACGGTAAAAAAAGCAGGGGGTTATAAAAGGGGGGTTGGGCATGCCAAACAAAACAAAAAGGGGGACCAAAATAAAAGCGTAGATGAAAACTACGGAAAAAAAACAGGGATCCTAAAATGGTGGGGATGGCGGCCCCAAAAAAAAAATGCCAAACCAAAAACAATGGCAAAAAAAAAAAAAAAAAAAAGGGGGACAACGGGGGACTTAAAAGACTGTAAAAAAAAATTTTAAAAAAATTTAAAATAAAAATGGACAAAAAAAAAAAACCCACCTTACAAATTGTTTATGTCCTGAAAAAAAAAAAAAATCGCAGAAAAAACACAGAGCACAGACTGGATCCAGAAAAAAAATAACGGCACAGATGGATCCAGCAAAAATATGGCAAGATGGGCGCAGTAGTGCAAGACGGTACAGGGGGCACGGAAATGCGGAATTTGAAGAACCCCTTTGCTCAAAGCAATGGAAAGGCGCGATACTTTTTTTTTAAGACGCGGGGCTCCATTTTCAAAGCAAGAAGCTTGCCAAACAGTAAAGACATATTGTCCACCAATCTGTGCGGGGTGTGGAAAAAGTTCGCTCAATCACCTATCGAGGGGGTGATCTTTAAAATTCTGCTGTGTGGCACCCCCAAAAACCGCCGAAGTCTTCTACAGATCGCGATGCGTCGTTTTGAATTGTCCTGTTGGAAGCTACGCGACCTTAAAACGATCCCCCCAACATCCCCGTTAGTTGCTCGTTTTCGTGATCGCTAATGTGGCAGTCCCTTTCCCACATTGAGATTGCATTCCTGCTGTTAATAAACACAAAATACATCTTCAGCTCTGCTGGCCTGTGATGACCACACCCTTGGCCCAAAACAACTCCTTTTTTTTGGGCCAAAGGGGGCCACAATGCAAACACACCCCCCCCCAAAGTCCTCCCTACATACCCTTTAAAAGCCCCCATTCTTTTCCCTTTTTATAAAACCCCAAACACCTTCCCTAAAATCCCCCACCCCCACTCTCCATTATATCCTCCAAACACAGCCCTACTTCATAATGGCCCTACACTGCCCCTTTAATTATTTTCCCCCCCAAAAGACCTTTTCCATAATATCTTCCCCCACTTTCTCTGCATAAAGTCCTTTTTTACCCCTTTAAAGTGCCACTTTTTAAAAACCCCCCCTCATGTCCCAAATTTCATAATTCCCCATAGCTACATAATACCACCTGCTCATAATCTCCCCCATATTTTCCCCTTTTCCCCAGATTTCCTTTTGGGCCCCCAAAAGGGACCCCATAGTTCCCCTGGAAATAAAGCCCGTTACACATAGCGAGATCTTAAACGTTACCGTTTTTGTGCGTAGCGTGACCAGCCGCATCTCGCAGTGTGACACTCAGCGTCGACAGCCCCCCCCTGGGTCGTGCCGTCGCTGAATGTCTTGTTTTTTTTTGATCGGGGGTCTCCCGCGGCCCCACGCGTTTTGCGCGGGACAGGCGGGAACCAGTGATAAGCAAGGGAGCGGTAACCAAGGTAAACAGGGGGTTTCCAGGCGCCGGGCGGCTTTGGAAACCCCCATTGTAGTAGATCCCGGGGCCTTGGCAGGGGACTTTTAACCAAGGTCACAGGGGTTACTAAGCGCCGAGCGGGCCTGGAAACCCATGTTCCTTGGTTCCACCCCTCAAAAGCGCGGGCCCCAAAGGACACTTGGGGGTAACAACCGTCGTCGCTTGTTACCCGAAGTGCGCTGTCCTGATCGCTCCCTTTTTTGGCCTCAGACGAAAAGTACCAAACCCCGATCCGACAGGAAATCGTGGGGGGATCTGTTTTGAATGGTTTGAATATTCTGAGCGGGGGCTTCCTTGGGGTTAAAAGGGGGTGTGGTCGCCCTTGAAGATTGTGGGACGGGAATGGGGTGTTACTGACGGGTCTTATATAAGGGGTCCCTTCCCCTCGGGTTTTCCCGGGATAAATTTGTTCGGTCTAAATTTTTATTCCGTTTCCTTGTAGCCTGCTGGTCGTGTCTGCATCTCCTCTAACAGATAAGACTTTTCTTTTTTTTGTTTTTTGTGTATATTTTTGCATTTTTTCCTGCACTTCTGGGGGGCCCCTTGGGGTCCCCCCGGGGGCTTTTGCCCTCTCAGTTCATTTTAGCCCCTGATGTTTTACTTTGTTTTTTTCCATTTTTTTTAGTAGCTCTTTTTGTTTTTGTTACAACCCCAGAATAATTTTTGGTGAAAACTGTGATCTCAGGTGTTTTTGAAATTGTAATTGGTGTTTTCAGGTTTTTTGGGGGTTTCAGTAAGTACCCCCTTCCCACCTTTTTTTTTAGTTATTTTGGGGCCCCCTTTTCCATACTATTTTCTTTTTTTGTCGTATTTTTTTTGTCAAAACCCCCATTACATTTTTGGGGGTTTTTTATTATTTTGGGGGGTTTGCCCGGGGGAGATAGCTTTCCTATTCTTTTTTAGGGTAGTTAGTTTCTCAGGCGGCAGCTCTGGGCCCCAAAGTAGGAACCTCCACGGCTCCCCTTTTTTTGGGGGTTAGTCGGGAAAAGCAATTCATAGTTTTTAACGTCGGGGTTTTTGCCTTTTTGCCTCCCCCCTCCTCCCGAAACAAAACAGTTCACCGGCCTAAAAGTTGAAAATTGTAGGGGACTCACAAAAGGAAAAAATTTGTAAAGAAAAAAAGGTTGTCAGAGTTGTCAGAGATATTTTTCTGTTTGTTTTTTTTTTTTTTCCCTCTTATCTCGGTGGGGGGGAAATTTTTTCTCAAGGAGTTTGCACAAGTGTCTGCCGTGGGGGATCAGTTTTCCTGAGGTTAAGTATTGTGCATATCTTCCCCATTTTCCTTTTTAAACTGGGGCCCCCCCCCAGTTTGTTTTTAGGGACGAGCAAAATTTTAAAATTTCAAAAATAAATTTTAAAAATTTTTTTTTGCATTAAAATCAAGTTCAGGGGAAGCGCGCGCAGTTCAAATTATCATCTCTCTCCTGCGGGGGCGATCCTCGATGGCTTTTCCCCCAAACCTGGGGATCCTGTTTTGAGTGATTTGACATTTTTTCAGCTTGGGGTTTTTTACATGAACCCCAATTTTCTGACAAGCTAAAAAGCCCCTTTTTCATTAAACAGGGGGGTTTAGACCTGGTTTTACTTTTGAGATTCCGTAGGTGGGGGGTCCCCCCAAAGGAAGACAACGCTTTGGCAGCCCTTTTTCCGGAAGGGCTGTCAGATAAATAAAGGGGTTTTTGGTGGGATTCCCCCTCCCCCCTGGGGTCAAGATTCTATCTTTTCAATTCAAATTGACAGACGTTTTGTGGCGGGGGAAAAATGGGGAAAGGTTGCTTTGAACCCCCTTCTGAACCCATGCAGTGTGATAGAGGGGTCTGGGGACCCGTATAGTTTGAAAGCGCAAAGGGGTTTGTTTCTACGTGGGATGCCTCCATGCTATTTCTCTGCCCTAAGCGGGGGGAAACGTTTTTTCAGCTTTTTCCCCTTTGGGATATTCGACTAATTTTTTTAAACTGTCCTCGTTGCTTTGTCCTCATTTGTCAGGGTTTCGTTGATTTGGGGAACTATTAAACCCCGATGGATTATGATTTTGCTAAACGTTTGGTTTCCCTTATCCCCCACAGAAGTCTATTCCCCTCTGGGATCGATTTCCCCTTTTTTCTGAGAAAAACCCCCCCGTTTTCACTCATGATAAGGGGTTAACCGATCACCAGGAGGGTGAAATTTTTTTGGGTTCTGTATAATCGCTGACATTACGGCGGTTTTTTTCCCCCTTTGGGGTTACAGTCTCAAAACCCCTTTTTTGGGGATTGGAAATCTGTTTTAAACCAGTTGGGGCTGCCAATGTTTTTAAACCAACACTCCTTTTTTTTTCTCCCCCCCCAGTTCAAATGTTCCTGATTTTGTTGATTTTTTTGATGGTTTCGAAAGAAAACTGCATCCTTCCTCCCCATGGGGCATAACTGCGCTATTAATTTTTGGGGGTAGAAAATTTTCCCAAAGGGGGCCCCTTTTTTCTTGCTGTCCTGAACAGACGCTATGCGGCTTTTAAAAGGGGAAACATTGGAAAAGGTCAATCAACCATCCTCTTCCCCCTTTGGGGGCCCGGGTTTTTTTTCCTTTTGCCAAAAAGGGTTCATTAGGCCCCTGTTTTATTATCGTCCTTGAACAATATTACTGGAAATACAAAAAACCCTTCCCCCTTATTTTTGCCCTTTTTTTCCAGGTAAAAACGATTTGGGTTTCCAGCTTGACCTCGGGGGGGGGAAAAAACCTTTATTCCTTAACCCGGGGGGTAATGGAAGACGGCATTTAAACCCCAGGCTTTTTTTGGTACCGTGATCCCCCTTTGGGCTCACAAGCCCCTTTCCCCTCTTCCATCCTTTCAGAATGACATTTTGGTTTTGTGGACAAATTCGATTGTTTATTTTGGGTATCAAAATTTTTCAAATGACTGGGATTCTCATGGAAACTTTTTAAACTGTATTCCGATTTTAAGAGAAGCTCTGTATGTGGGGGGGTCAAAGTTTTTTTTTGGGTAAAAAGGATCTTTTTTTGGGGGTTATTTTTTCCCATCTTTTATTAAAGGGGCCCCGGCAATTTTGGGCCTCTGTGATTGGTCCAACCACTTCTTTAAAAAGGTTTTTCAAATTTTTTGGGGTTTTGCAATTTTATCAAAAATTTTTGGGGAAAAATTTCTGGTTATTTTTAAACCATAACTGATTTACCAAAAGGGTTCTGATGTGGTAATTTTGGCCCCTGGGCAGTTCTCATTTCGGAACTTAAGCAGAGATTCACTTCGCTCCTGTTTAGGGGCCCCCGATGTTTCTTTGCCATTTCGGGGGAGGTGTGCCCTAAAAATTGGGGGGGTGCCGTTTTTCCCAAAAGATCCCCAACCTTAAAGAACCCTTGTGCCTTTTTCTCTCGAAAATTTTCTCCTAATGAAAATAAATTTTTACGTGGGTAAAGGATTATGGCCCGAAGGGGGCTTTTTAAAAGTGGAGCATTTTGGTGGAGGGAGCCAAACCCGGTGGGGTCCTTACGGCCCCCAAGAATTGGTCTATCGGAATCTGCCCGCGCTCAATCCTAGACAGGCCCGGGGGCCCCTTTTTTTTCAACCCTTTTAATTTTGGGTTTCCTTTCTTCCGGATAAGAATTTAAGGCGGACCCTTTTTGGGGGTTTCCCCTTCGGACTCTCCTGAGTTATCTTTTCCTTCTGTTATTTTTTAAGAGGGTTTTTTCTTTCCCCAAAACGCCCAAATTTTAGGCTTGCTTGGAGGGGGTCGGGGGGTGGCCCAGTCTGCCCTGTTGGGGAAAAATTTTTGTCCCGACCCCTGGGGAAAAATTGAGTCTGAATTCATTTTCCGCTTTTGGTGGGATCCCGGAAAATTTTTTGGACCAAGACTTGGTTAGTCGGTCCTTTGGGGCCTACCTTGTCTCGTGATGCAGGGAATTTGGCAGTCCGCGGCTTGCTCTCGCCCAAGCCTTGCTCTCGCTCATGGTTTGTTATCCATGCCGTCCCCCAAAAACCATGGCCCCAAAACCTATGGATTTTCTTTTTCCCACCTTCCCGTTTTCCCCAAAAATGACCCCATCGGGGGAATTTGTGATGGTTTTTTTTTAAAAGTACATCTTTTGCATTACCTAAGTTGCCTTCCCTCTAAATGGGCCTTTTTCCCCTTTAGCACGTTTTTTTAAAATTCCTGAGAAATTGTGTCTGACAGAGGACCAGTTTGTTTCCAATTTGGAGGATTTTTGTTCTAACTGGGTGTTTTAAATTTTCTTTCCCCCCCGCATTTCATCCCCCGAACCCTGGTCAAACGAAAAAAACCAGACATTGGGGGTTTTTAAAATCTTTTGTCTGCGACGATGACTGGGGGTCTTTTTCCTTTGGTGATTTGCCTTTTTAAAAAAGGGGGGGCCTGCCACTTGATGTCTCCTTTTTCTGAAAAATTTGGGTTTTCACCCCCATTTTTTCAGGGGAGACGGGGGGTTCTGTCTGTCCCGGGTTACTTGTTGGGACGTAGCACAGATTTGGGGCCCGGGGGTGAGAGGTTGTTCCTCTCTCTGGAGAAGGCCCGCGGTTTCAAAACCTAGGCTGATTTCGGTTTAAAGGGGGACTTGGTCTGGTTCCTCAAGAATATTCCTATGAGGTAGCATCTCCTAAATTTAAAACCCGGTTCATTGGGCCCCTTTAAGTCATGGGGGTTTTTAACCCCTTTTTTTTTGTTTGCTTCTTCCGGGACATTTTTAAAATCCCTAAATGTTCCCCAAATCTTTAAGAGGTTTGTTGGCCATGGTTCCTGCTGCGGGTCCACCCCTTTTTGGTGAGGGCAAACTGGAGTATGTTTAGAAAATATTAAAATTCTCGTTTTTTTAGCGGAAACCCAGTATTTGGTTAAATGGAGAGGTTATGGTCAGAAAAAAATTTCGGGGTGTTTGTTTCGGACACCATCTAGGAATTTTACCGTGCGTATCAAGAACTCATCCTGACCGCCCTGGTTGCTAAAATGAGGGTTCGGTACCCCTCCTAAAGGGGGGGGTCTTTTGTAATGGTTTGAATGAGTTCTGAGCAGGGGTTCCTCTGGGGGTTCAAGCGGTGTGGCTGTCCATGAAGATTGTGGGACGGGGAATCGGTGTTACTGAGGGTTTATAAAGGGGAGTCCCCTTTTCCCACGGTTGCCGTGATCAATTTTTGGTCTACCCTTTCTTCCTTTTCCCTTGTGCCTGCTGGCCCGTGTCGCATCCCTGCTCCAGATAAGACATTTTCTTTTTTTTGTTTTTTGTGCTATATTTTTGCATTTTTTCCTGCATTTTGTGGGGGCCCTTCAGGGTCCCCCCCGGGGGCTTTTCCCCTCAGTTTTTGTTCACCCCTGTTTTTGATTTTGCTTTTCCTTTTTTTAGTGGGCCCGTTTTTTTTTGTTACACCAGAAACTAATTTTGGTGAAGAGGGCGGTGATCTCAGGTGTTTTTGAAATTAGTAGAGTTTTGGGGCTTTCGGGTTTTCTGGGATTGCAGTAAGTACCCCTTCCCCACCTTTTCTATTTATTAGTTTTGGGCCCCCGCGTTTTTTCTCAACTTTTTTTCTGTGCAGTATTTCATCTTGTCTAAACCCCCATTACATGTTGGGGGCTTTCTATTATCTTTGGGGTTCTGCTCCGGGGCGATAGCTTTCCATTTCGTCTTTAGGGTAGTTTTTCCAGCGTGCAGGGTCAGGGCCCGTAAAAGCTCATGGCTCCAGTTGGGGGTTATCAGGGGGACTGCAATTTATAATTCCCCCCGCCTTTGATTTCCTTTTTTGCCGCACTCTCACTGCCGAAAAAATAAAGGGTCGCTGGGTGTCCATGTGTAAAGGGACCCTTTCAACCCAACAAACTTTAAAATTTAGCTCCTCCTTGAGCCCTTTCCCCGGCTGCTGCCGCTCGCCACCTTGTGGGGCCCCCCCAAAAAAGGAGAGAAAAAATGAAAAAAAAATTGGGGGGGTGAAATTTAAAATTTTTGTGAAGGAAAG
>JARQOD010000004.1:37206003-37273372 GCA_033576555.1 Oophaga sylvatica
CCCGTTAGCGATTTTGTTTAGTGTGGCATACCCTTAAGTCTAACCAGCTGACACCGCCAGTGCAATCATCTGGCCAGAAAATCTTATTCAAAGCAGAAAAAAATTCTGCTAAAAATTCAGCCCATAAAAAAACTTCAACAAAAAAAAAACGGAAAAGGAGGAACAAAAAATGATATCTGGAAAAATTGTTAATTAATGCTACATACTGATAACATTTTCACTCAGCTGATGAGTAAAAAGAGTGACCTGACCCTATATACATTTGTCTGTCTGAACACCTACCTAGGTGGAAAGGTTGGCACCCTAAGAAATACGAGAATCGCGCCCCTGCTCGTACGTCGGCTGTCCCTATTCTCGTAAACCACCCTATAAGACGTAAAGTCAGAAAAAAGACCCAAGTGACCTGTATCCAATTGTTTAGAGTATATTCATGAATGCAACAGGATGGATTTATATAATCAAATATAGATGTAAGAAAAGGTGGAAAGTCCAGACAGCCTAGATTAATTCACACCACTCACATATTAAATACAGTGCCTTGTGAAAGTATTCGGCCCCCTGGAACTTTTCAACCTTTTCCCACATATCATGCTTCAAACATAAAGATACCAAATGTAAATTTTTGGTGAAGAATCAACAACAAGTGGGACACAACTGTGAAGTTGAATGAAATTTATTGGTTATTTAAAATTTTTGTGGAAATACAAAAACTGAAAAGTGGGGCGAGCAATTATTCGGCCCCTTTAATTTCAGTGCAGCAAACTCACTCCAGAATTTCATTGTGGATCTCTGAATGATCCAATGTTGTCCTAAATTGATGATAAATATAATCCACCTGTGTGTAATCAAGACTCCGTATAAATGCACATGCTCTGTGATAGTCTCAGGGTTCTGTTTGACGCACAGAGAGCATCATGAAGACCAAGGAACACAACAGGCAGGTCTGTGATACTGTTGTGGAGAAGTTTAAAGCTGGATTTGGATACAAAAGATTTCCAAAACTTTAAACACCCCAAGGAGCACTGTGCAAGCTATCATATTGAAATGGAAGGAGTACCATACCACTGCAAATCTACCAAGTCCCGGACGTCCCTCTAAACTTTCATCTCAAACAAGGAGAAGACTGATCAGAGATGCAGCCAAGAGGCCCATGATCATTCTGGATGAACTGCAGAGATCTACAGCTGAGGTGGGACAGTCTGTCCATAGGACAACAATAAGTCGTACACTGCACAAATCTGGCCTTTATGAAGAGTGGCAAGAAGAAAGCCATTTCTCAAAGATATCCATAAAAAGTGTCATTTAAAGTTTGCAACAAGCCACCTGGGAGACACACCAAACACGTGGAAGAAGGTGCTCTGGTCAGATTAAACCAAAATTGAACTTTTTGGCAACAATGCCAAACAATATGTTTGGAGTAAAGGCAACACAGCTCATCACCCTGAAAAACATCATCCCCACTGTCAAACATGGTGGTGGCAGCATCATGGTTTGGGCCTGCTTTTCTTCAGCAGGGACAGGGAAGATGGTTAAAATTGATGGGAAGATGGATGGAGCCAAATACAGGACCATTCGTGAGAAAACCTGTTGGAGTCTGCAAAAGACCTGAGACTAGGACGGAGATTTGTCTTCCAACAAGACAATGATCCCAAACATAAAGCAAAATCTACAATGGAATGGTTCACAAATAAACGTATCCAGGTGTTAGAATGGCCAAGTCAAAGTCCAGACCTGAATCCAACCGAGAATCTGTGGAAAGAGCTGAAAACTGCTGTTCACAAACGATCTCCATCCAACCTCACTGAGCTCGAGCTGTTTGCCAAGGAAGAATGGGCAAGAATTTCAGTCTCTCAATGTACAAAACTGATAGAGACATACCCCAAGCGACATGCAGCTGTAATCGCAGCAAAAGATGGCGCAACAAAGTATTAAGTTAAAGGGGCCGAATAATATTGCACGCCCCACTTTTCAGTTTTTGTATTTCCACAAAACTTTAAAATAACCAATAAATTTCGTTCAACTTCACAATTGTGTCTCACTTGTTGTTGATTCTTCATCAAAAATTAACATTTGGTATCTTTATGTTTGAAGCATGATATGTGGGAAAAGGTTGAAAAGTTCCAGGTGTCCGAATACTTTCGCAAGGCACTGTAGATATAGACCAGGATGCTAAATTAGCTGTGTAGCACCATACTAATTCATGTCACTAAAAAATCTCTACTGAAATATAGATATTAGCAATAACATATGTGATTTGCCACAACAAGTACCTATATTGATCGATCATGCCACTATATCAAGTCGCTAACTTCATAAAGACGGTGCTATAATCATATCCGCCTAAGCTCAAGATAAACTACAACCTCAAATGAGGATTAAAGAAAGCCCCAGCAACATAAACTTGACATTGTATCAAAGCATCAAGTAGAACATAGACACTAAACATGGATCCTTCATCATGCCAGGTTGACATATCAATACATCCATTAACTAGATATATTTATATATATATATATATATATATATATATATATCTATAATATAACGGTAGGAGCGTCACTCTGTCTGAAGCCTTTATAGACTGCGCAAGCGCAACACGCCTGCGCAGTCTGGCTCCAGACAGAGTGAGGCATCCAGAGCGGTGAGTACTCTGTATGGCGCCGGAGATCGCGGTATGCGTACTGGATGCATACCGCGATCTCCGGCGCCATACTCACATATCTCTCTCTCTCTCTCTCTCTCTCTCTCTCCATGGAAAAGCTTCTTTTTCCGGGTTCAAAAGGTCAGGCCGGATCAGGCGAAAAACCTGATCAGTTCCATCAGTTTTTTAAAATCAGCGCCGGTTCCGTCCTATCAGGCATAAGACGGATCATGCCTGATTCAAAAAGCCTGATGTGTGAAAGTAGCCTTACCTGAGCGGGAGGAGCGTTGCCGCGGCGCTTCTCTTCTCCCGGGGCAGGAGACCAGGAGTGCGCGTCGGATCGCGCATGCGCAGTAGCGCTATCCGGTGCCATTTTGCTGAAGACACATTTACAGTGTGTCTTCAGCAATATGGCGCCGGACCGCGCGGTATGGGCATGCGCGTACTCCGGCGCCGCTCTCCTCCCCCGGCGTCCAGCAGAATGGAGCACAGGGATGAAAGGTGAGTATAAATGTTTTTTTTTTTGGGGTATCTGTGCAGTTTAATAGCGGTGAGGGGGCCATGCATATCAGGATAGGGGGGTGAGGGGACCATGCACATCAGGGTTGGGGGGTGAGGGGACCATGCACATCAGGGTTGGGGGGTGAGGGGACCATGCACATCAGAATTGCGGGGTGAGGGGACCATGCACATCAGAATTGGGGGGTGAGCGGACCATGCATATCAGGATAGGGGGGGTGAGGGGACCATGCACATCAGGGTTGGGGGGTGAGGGGACCATGCACATCAGGATTGGGGGGTGAGGGGACCATGCACATCAGGATTGGGGGGTGAGGGGACCATGCATATCAGGATAGGGGGGGTGAGGGGACCATGCACATCAGGGTTGGGGGGTGAGGGGACCATGCACATCAGGATTGGGGGGTGAGCGGACCATGCATATCAGGATAGGGGGGGTGAGGGGACCATGCACATCAGGATTGGGGGGTGAGCGGACCATGCACATCAGGGTTGGGGGGTGAGGGGACCATGCACATCAGGGTTGGGGGGTGAGGAGACCATGCACATCAGGATGGGGGGTGAGCGGACCATGCACATCAGGATAGGGGGTGAGGGGACCATGCACATCAGGATAGGGGGGTGAGGGGACCATGCACATCAGGATAGGGGGGTGAGGGAACCATGCACATCAGGATTGGGGGTGAGTGGACCATGCACATCAGGATTGGGGGTGAGCGGACCATGCACATCAGGGTTTGGGGGTGAGGGGACCATGCATATCAGGATAGGGGGGTGAGGGGACCATGCAAATCAGGATTGGGGGGTGAGCAGACCATGCACATCAGGATTGGGGGTGAGCGGACCATGCACATCAGGATTGAGGGGTGAGGGGACCATGCACATCAGGATTGGGGGGGTGAGGGGACCATGCACATCAGGATTGGGGGTGAGGGGACCATGCACATCAGGGTTGGGGGGGTGAAGGGACCATGCACATCAGGGTTGGGGGGGTGGGGGGACCATGCACATCAGGGTTGGGGGGTGGGGGGACCATGCACATCAGGGTTGGGGGGTGGGGGACCATGCACATCAGGGTTGGGGGGTGAGGGGACCATGCACATCAGGGTTGGGGGGTGAGGGGACCATGCACATCAGGGTTGGGGGGTGAGGGGACCATGCACATCAGGGTTGGGGGGTGAGGGGACCATGCACATCAGGGTTGGGGGGTGAGGGGACCATGCACATCAGGGTTGGGGGGTGAGGGGACCATGCACATCAGGATTGGGGGGGTGAGGGGACCATGCACATCAGGATTGGGCGATGAGGGGACCATTCATACCAGAATTGGGGGGTGAGGGGACCATTCATACCAGGATTGGGGGGTGAGGGGACCATGCACATCAGGATTGGGGGGTGAGGGGACCATGCACATCAGGATTGGGGGTGAGGGGACCATGCACATCAGGATAGGGGGGTGAGGGGACCATGCACATCAGGATTGGGGGGTGAGGGGACCATGCACATCAGGATTGTGGGGTGAGCGGACCATGCACATCAGGATTGGGGGTGAGCGGACCATGCACATCAGGGTTTGGGGGTGAGGGGACCATGCATATCAGGATAGGGGGGTGAAGGGACCATGCAAATCAGGATTGGGGGGTGAGCGGACCATGCACATCAGGATTGGGGGTGAGCGGACCATGCACATCAGGATTGGGGGGGTGAGGGGACCATGCACATCAGGATTGGGGGGGTGAGGGGACCATGCACATCAGGGTTGGGGGGGTGAGGGGACCATGCACATCAGGGTTGGGGGGGTGAGGGGACCATGCACATCAGGGTTGGGGGGGTGGGGGACCATGCACATCAGGGTTGGGGGGTGAGGGGACCATGCACATCAGGGTTGGGGGGTGAGGGGACCATGCACATCAGGATTGGGGGTGAGCGGACCATGCACATCAGGATAGGGGGGTGAGGGGACCATGCACATCAGGATTGGGCGATGAGGGGACCATTCATACCAGGATTGGGGGGTGAGGGGACCATTCATACCAGGATTGGGGGGTGAGGGGACCATGCACATCAGGATTGGGGGGTGAGGGGACCATGCACATCAGGATTGGGGGGTGAGCGGACCATGCACATCAGGATTGGGGGGTGAGCGGACCATGCACATCAGGATTGGGCGATGAGGGGACCATTCATACCAGGATTGGGGGTGAGGGGACCATTCATACCAGAATTGGGGGTGAGGGGACCAGTCATACCAGAATTGGGGGGTGAGGGGACCATGCATTCCAGGATTGGGTGGGAGGTGACCTTGCATACCAGGATTGGTGGGTGAGGGGACCGTGCATACCGGGATTGGGGAGGTGAGGGGACCATGCATACCGGGATTGGGGGGTGAGGGAACCATGAATACCAGGATATGGATGAGCAGGTACCATGCATACCAGGATAGGGATGAGGGGGTACCATGCATACCAGGATTGGGTGATGAGGGGTCCATGCATACCAGGATGAGGAATGGGGTGCCATGCATACCAGATTTGGGTGGGGGTGAGGGGACCATACATACCAGCATAGGGATGAGGGGTACCATGCATACCAGAATAGCGATGAGGGGTGCCATGCATACCAGGATAGGAGGGGGGCAGCACATACCAGCATGGGAGACCATATACCTTTAAAAATGCTTGCCAGGGGACCATGCACATCAGGATTGGGGGGCGAGGGGACCATGCACACCAGGATAGGGGGTGAGGAGACCATGCACATCAGGATTGGGGGGGTGAGGGGACCATGCACATCAGGATTGGGGGGTGATGGGACCATGCATACCAGGATTGGGGGGTGAGGGGACCTTGCATATCAGGATTGGGGGGTGAGGGGACCATGCATATCAGGATTGGGGGGTGAGGGGACCATGCATATCAGGATTGGGGGTGAGGGTACCATGCATATCAGGATTGGGGGTGAGGAGATCATGCACATCAGGATTGGGGGGTGAGACCATGCACATCAGGTTTGGGGGTGAGGGGACCATGCTCAACAGGATGGGGTGACGGGACCATGCACATCAGGATTGGGGGGTGAGGGGGCCATGCATATCAGGATTGGGAGGTGAGGGGACCATGCACATCAGGTTTGGGGGGTGAGGGGACCATGCACATCAGGATAGGGGGGTGAGGGGACCATGCACATCAGGATAGGGGGGTGAGGGAACCATGCATACCAGGATTGGGGGGTGAGGGGACCATGCATACCAGGAGTGGGGGGTGAGGGAACCATGAATACCAGGATATGGATGAGCAGGTAACATGCATGCCAGGATAGGGATGAGGGGGTACCATGCATACCAGGATTGGGGGATGAGGGGACCATGCAAACCAGGATGAGGAATGAGGTGCCATGCATAGTAGATTTGGGTGGGGATGAGGGGTGCCATGCATACTAGGATAGGAGGGGGGCAGCACATACCAGAATGGGAGACCATGTGTAATGTATGTAGTACAATTCATATAGCGTCTTGTGCTTGGGTGCGATGAAAATACATGAGACACAGGTTTGATATAGAAAGTCTTGTATTACTTCATACAAGTTGGCAAAAATAGTCACACAGTTTGCAGACACAGAAGCAGGAGACACAGCAGGCCAGAGTAATCTAAGCTCAGCAATCACTCTCCACAACAGGTTCAGGATCTTCTTCTCTGTTACTGTAAGTCCATGCAAACGTGGGTCTTTCAAAGAGCAGGGTTCAGAGTCCACAAGTGCTTCAGAGTTCCTCAGTAGGAATAGCTGGAGTACAAGGTCCAAGGCTTTAGGAGTCAGGTCACAGGTTCACTGCAGGCTAGGTTCTGAAGCACTGATTGCTCAGCTGTGGCTGCTTAAGAAGCAAAAGGAGAGAATCAGGGCGGGAACATGCAAGCTGGAAACTCCATTTTGACTGAGGGCAAGATAGCTGCAGCAAGACAGAAAGTAAAATGGCTGACGAACAAACTGAGTTTCAGGAACATGTACACAGAACCTTACACCATGTACCTATAAAAATGCTTGCCACCCGGGTGTAGAACGGGTTAATCACTAGTCTATAATATAACGGTGGGAGCGTCACTCTGTCTGAAGCCTTTATAGACTGCGCAAGTGCGACACGCCTGCGCAGTCTGACTCCAGACAGAGTGAGGCATCCAGAGCGGTGAGTACTCTGTATGGCGCCAGAGATCGCGGTATGCGTACTGGATGCATGCCGCGATCTCCGGCGCCATACTCACATACTTACCTGACCGGGAGGAGCGTTGCCGCGGCGCTTCTCTTCTCCCGGGGCAGGAGACCAGGAGTGCGCGTCGGATCGCGCATGCGCAATAGCGCTATCCGGCGCCATTTTGCTGAAGACACATTTACAGTGTGTCTTCAGCAATATGGCGCCGGACCGCACGGTATGGGCATGCGCGTACTCCAACGCCGCTCTCCTCCCCCGGCGTCCAGCAGAATGGAACAGCGCTGGAGCACAGGGATGAAAGGTGAGTATAAATGTTTTGTTTTTTTTTGCGGTATCTGTGCAGTTTAATAGCGGTGAGGGGGCCATGCACATCAGGATAGGGGGGGCGTGAGAGGACCATGCACATCAGGGTTGGGGGGTGAGGGGGCCATGCACATCAGGATTGGGGGGGTGAGGGGACCATGCACATCAGGATAGGGGGGTGAGGGGACCATGCACATCAGGATTGGGAGGAGTGAGGGGACCATGCACATCAGGATTGGGGGTGAGGGGACCATGCACATCAGGATTGGGGGGTGAGGGGACCATGCACATCAGGATTTGGAGGAGTGAGGGGACCATGCACATCAGGATTGGGGGGTGAGGGGACCATGCACATCAGGATTGGGGCGTGAGGGGACCATGCACATCAGGATTGGGGGGTGTGGGGACCATGCACATCAGGATTGGGGGGTGAGGGGACCATGCACATCAGGATTGGGGGGTGAGGGGACCATGCACATCAGGATTGGGGGGGTGAGGGGACCATGCACATCAGGGTTGGGGGTTGAGGGGACCATGCACATCAGGATTGGGGGGTGAGGGGACCATGCACAACAGGATTGGGGGGGTGAGGGGACCATGCACAACAGGATTGGGGGGGTGAGGGGGCCATGCACATCAGTATAGGGGGGGTGTGAGGGGACCATGCACATCAGGATTGGGGGGTGAGGGGACCATGCACATCAGGATTGGGGGGTGAGGGGACCATGCACATCAGGATTGGGGGGTGAGGGGACCATGCACATCAGGATAGGGGGGTGAGGGGACCATGCACATCAGGATAGGGGGGGTGAGGGGACCATGCACATCAGGATTGGGGGGTGAGCGGACCATGCACATCAGGGTTGGGGGGTGAGGGGACCATGCACATCAGGATTGGGGGGGTGAGGGGACCATGCACATCAGGATTGGGGGTGAGGGGACCATGCACATCAGGATTGGGGGGTGAGGGGACCATACACATCAGGATTGGGGGGGTGAGGAGACCATGCACATCAGGATTGGGGGGGTGAGGGGACCATGCACATCAGGGTTGGGGGTTGAGGGGACCATGCACATCAGGATTGGGGGGTGAGGGGACCATGCACATCAGGATTGGGGGGTGAAGGGATCATGCACATCAGGATTGGGGGGTGAGGGGACCATGCACATCAGGATTGGGGGGTGAGGGGACCATGCACATCAGGATTGGGGGGTGAGGGGACCATGCACATCAGGATTGGGGGGTGAGGGGACCATGCACATCAGGATTGGGGGGTGAGGGGACCATGCACATCAGGATTGGGGGGTAAGGGGACCATGCACATCAGGGTTGGGGGGTGAGAGGACCATGCACATCAGGATTGGGGGGTGAGGGGACCATGCACATCAGGATTGGGGGGTGAGGGGACCATGCACATCAGGATTGGGGGTAAGGGGACCATGCACATCAGGATTGAGGGGTGAGGGGACCATGCACATCAGAATTGGGGGTGAGGGGACCATGCACATCAGGATTGGGGGGGTGAGGGGACCATGCACATCAGGGTTGGGGGGTGAGAGGACCATGCACATCAGGATTGGGGGGTGAGGGGACCATGCACATCAGGGTTGGGGGGTGAGGGGACCATGCACATCAGGATTGGGGGGTGAGCGGACCATGCATACCAGGATTGGGGGGTGAGGGGACCATACAGATCAGGATTGGGGATGAGGGGACCATGCACATCAGGATTGGGGGGTGAGGGGACCACGCATATCAGGATTGGGGGGTAAGGGGGCCACGCACATCAGGTTTGGGGTGTAGCGGACCATGCACATCAGGGTTGGGGGGTGAGAGGACCATGCACATCAGGATTGGGGGGGTGAGGGGACCATGCACATCAGGATTGGGGATGAGTGGACCATGCACATCAGGATTGGGGGTGAGCGGACCATGCACATCAGGTTTGGGGGTGAGAGGACCATGCACATCAGGGTTGGGGGGTGAGGGGACCATGCACATCAGGATTGGGCGATGAGGGGACCATTCATACCAGAATTGGGGGTGAGGGGACCATGCATTCCAGGATTGGGCGGGAGGTGACCATGCATACCAGGATTGGTGGGTGAGGGGATCGTGCATACCGGGATTGGGGGGGTGAGGGGACGATGCATATCAGGATTGGGGGGGTGAGGGGGCCATGCACATCAGGATTGGGGATGAGGGGACCATGCACATCAGGATTGGGGGTGAGCGGACCATGCACATCAGGTTTGGGGGGTGAGAGGACCATGCACATCAGGGTTGGGGGGTGAGGGGACCATGCACATCAGGATTGGGGGGTGAGGGGACCATGCACATCAGGATTGGGGGGTGAGGGGACCATGCACATCAGGATTGGGGATGAGGGGACCATGCACATCAGGATTGGGGTGTGAGGGGACCATGCACATCAGGATTGGAGGGTGAGCGGACCATGCACATCAGGATTGGGCGATGAGGTAACCATTCATACCAGGATTGGGGGGTGAGGGGACCATTCATACCAGGATTGGGGGGTGAGGGGACCATTCATACCAGAATTGGGGGTGACGGGACCATTCATACCAGAATTGGGGGGTGAGGGGACCATGCATTCCAGGATTGGGCAGGAGGTGACCTTGCATACCAGGATGAGGAATGGGGTGCCATGCATAGTAGATTTGGGTGGGGGTGAGGGGACCATACATACCAGGATAGGGATGAGGGGTGCCATGCATACCAGAATAGGAGGGGGGAAGCACATACCAGAATGGGAGACCATGTACCTATAAAAATGCTTGCCACCCGGGCGTAGAACGGGTTCATCACTAGTATATATATATAGTATTATATGTCAGTGGCTATGAAGCGCCCGCCAGGGCAGAGGGGTACTCGGTACCGGGACGCTTCTTAAAGGGGCAATGTCACAGCGGCAGGAACCTGGTCCATGGCCCTGGGCGTGCAGTAAAAGGGGATATTTACAAGGGATAATAGAGTTTGTAATAAAGTGTTTGTGATGCCACCTGTGGTTTCTGGTCAGTGGTGACCAGTGCGGCAGTGCAGATCCTCTGGGACTGATGGTTATGCAGCAGAGTTGGTAAAGCTCACCGCAGTTGGGGCTAATTCCCAGAGCAGATGTAATAAAAGATGGATGGTAAAGATGTAGTATTTGGCAAGGGATGTAGCAGTGTTGAGTGGGTGTTGCAGGAAGAACTTGAGAGGACACAGTCAGATGCAGTTTCCAAAGCTTTACTCACAGTTTTGCAGGCAGAGCGTGCAGGGCACTGATCACAGATGGTACTGGAGTCGGTCAGCCTGAAAGCAATTAGGGAATCTCCTATTCAGGTGTGTTGTGAGGCCTCCTTTCTAGCGCTATTCTCTGAGGTACTTGCTGCTGTAAACTCTGTTCAAGTTCCTCTCTCTGTCTGTTACTTAAGTAGAACTCCACTCTCATGTCAGGCAGCTGTAGCCTGCTTCAGGGATCGCTCCTCTCTGGCGTCTTCGGCTCACACGTGCTGCTGTGTTATCGAGTATCTGTTGGTGACAGAGGATCTGCTGTCTTCTGCCCTCCGGATTCTGCTGCTGGGGCTTTAGCACCCACTCAGCCTCGGACTCCGGGGTCCGGTCTCTGGTGCTCAGGACTAGGGGTGAGCTCAGCTTGGGCTCCTGTTCCCCAGCTCCTAGCCACATGTCCTTCCTCAACCCTGCTCAGACACTAACTCTATCTCCTCCCCCAGTCAGAATGTTCCAGGGAAGATCTCCTGAAATCAGGTGTTAGAGCTCCCCCTTCTGGTCTGGAGCAGGAAAAATGTTGTATGCTGTGTGTTACCTGTTAAGGGGATCCTTCCTTGCTTACAGGCACGACATCACTCCCCCTGGAGGGAGGCAAGGTCACTGTGGAAACCAAACTCCTGGGGTGCCACAGCTACACAGCCACCATCGATATTTAAACAGGCTGCATACCACTGTTTCAAATACCATGTAACAGCATATGTAGGCCCATTTATCATTCAGAAAAATAATTTTTGTACTTATCTGTAACCATATATTACTGCACAACGGTAGCCAAAAAGTCCATAATGATGTGATTGCTCAAATAGAGTCCGCCCACTCTCGACGCGTTTCCCCCTACTGCGGGTTCATCAGGAGAGATTCATAGCGGGTCATGGCGGTCTGGCAGTGGAACATTGTCCAATTGATGAGGTTTTTCCTGGGCTGATTTTTTTGCAGAAATTTTTTTTTGCTTTGAATACGTTTTTCTGGCCATATGATTGTATTGGCGGTTTCGGCTGGTTAGACTTGCTTCATCTGCAATGGATCATCTCTTCCCAGTAATGATAGAAGCCCAGTTTTGTTAGGCTTATGAAATAGGGGACATCTGTATTAATGTTAAATTGTCTTTTTTGTTGTACTTAATAAAAGTTACATTTTAATAGGTTTTTTTCAGTTAGCCTGAAACTTTTCTGGCCATAGCCACTACCTTCCTCAAGCGTTTATTTGTGAAAGATATATTACACTATTAAATTGAACACATGATGATGCACCCCTCTGGAAAATCCTGTTTTTTAAATGTATGAAAATGGATTGTATTATATGTGTTATCCTCCTGGAGCCTGCAGTCCCTGCTAGTTAGGCATGACAGGGTTAACTGTAGGGCCAGCCCATAGTTGGATAGGAAAATTGAAGACTTGTGTGTCATTTCCTGTTTTGTAGTTAGCTGAGAGTAGGAGAAAGACAAGAAAGGTCACCTTGATAAAATTAGCAGCAGTCGCCTCTTTGTGACTCTCCCCCAAATTTTTGAATGGTCTTTTCTTAACAATCCTTTACCTTTTTCTACCTCAATTTTTCCTTCCACTCAACTTTCAATTAATATGCTTGGATACAGCACTCTGTGAACAGCCAGCTTTTTTTAGCAAAGACATTTTGTGGCTTACCCTCCTTGTGTGAACATCTGTCAAGTCAGCCTTCCCCATGATTGTGGAGCCTATTGAAACAGACTAAAGGTACTGCCACACTACACAATCCCGCTAGCGATCTCGTTAGCGTCGCATACTAATGAGATCGCTAGCGGGATTATTTCTATATCGCTAGTAGCTACCTAATTTAGCGATATCGTTAAGGACGCTATCGCGGTTAGCGATCTCCTTAACGACTTTAGCGGTACAAAAGTACCGCTAAATCGCTAAAAAAGGTGCCACACTCAGCGATTAGATACTTACCAGTGGGACGCCAGCGATGAAAATAGGGTCTGGAACGATCAGGACGACGGACGAGATCACAGCAGGGGCCACGTCGCTGGTAGATGCCGCACACAACAACATCGCTAACGGGATCGCTAAATAGTGACGTTTTTTAGCGATCCCGTTAGCGATGTTGTTTAGTGTGGCATACCCTTAAGGGACCTTTTTAAATGCTTAGGAAGCCTTTGCAGGTGTTCTTTGTTAATTATTTTAATTTACTGAGAAAATGACTTTTGGGTTTTCATTGGCTGTAAGCCATAATTATCAACATTAACAGAAATAAACACTTGAAAAAGATCACTCTGTTTGTAATTACTCTATATAATATATGAGTTTCACTATTTGCATTAAAGAACTGAAATAAATTAACTTTTTGATGATATTCTAATTTTGTGAGAAGCACCTGTATTAAGATCTGGGCCAGCATTTAGAGATTTGAATTGCAATTTCAATTAAGACCTGGTGTTTAAGGGAGCGGTGTAAGCTGAGCTCTGATACGTCATGCAACAGCTCAAATATTTATTTTTCCCAGCCAGACTCAGGTGGCCCAACCATCAGTATCATAGTACTATTGGTACAAAAATGTAAGGATAGTAACACAGGTAGTAGGGTGAAAGTAAGTGCAGGTCTGTCGGTCTGGGAGCCTTTCGGCTACAGGCCACAGAGATGAAGGGACCCAACTTGGATTTTCCACATTTAAAAAATGTATTCTCACATGCCACTAAAGTAGCATCAATTTCCACAAAGTAGAAACAGTGTAATAGGCCTCTGGCACACCTTCCACTATAGGCAACCCACCAGATGGAGATCCAACTTGGAGTCTCCACATTTCAAAAAACTGTTTGTAAAATCAGTAGCACTAGCAACATCAGGAACAGAAGCCATGACAAATATGTCACAGACTGCAATAACGCAAGATGTATGACTCTAAAACGACACCATCGCCTAGTCTACCCAGTATGTGACTGGGGTGCAAAAGTCAGTGGAGATCCATGACTTGTTCATTTTGATGAAAGTTAGGCGATCTACTCTTTCAGAGGACAGCCGGATGCGCTTATCTGTCAGGACACCACCAGCAGTGCTGAAGACATGTTCTGAGAAATTGCTGGCTGCCGGGCATGACAAAACCTCCAAGGTGTGACAGGCAAGCTCAGACCACGCTTCCATTTTTGAAGACCAAAATGCAAAAGAGTCCAAATTTCCCCTGATGGCATTGATATGGAGCTTGAGATACTCCTGCATCAACCTCTCCAGTCGTCCACAATGTGTCTGACTTGTACTCTGCTTTACTGGTGCACCGGCTGGTCTAAAAAATGTGTGAAATGACTCTCAGAAATTGCTTACGCCACTTAAACTGCTGCTAATGTTTTTGCTGTCACGCCTTGACATTCCCAAAATTGGAAGTCTAGAACTGCGATGCACACAGTGTGCCTCACTGCTGTGTTTGGGAAAATCACTATTAAGAGTGTTTTGATATTCCAGCAAGCGCGGTTCCCTTTCCAGGAGGGGAAGCATCTGCATAATTTACTCTTGTACCGTGGATCAAACAGAGTGACAACCGAGAAGTCAGCACCATTTCTAACCCTAAGAATACGGGAATCATGTTGAAGATAGTGCAGCAAGAAGACGCTTACATGTGCTTCCGGCAGTACTGTGTCAGTACCATGAGGGTCAAGTCCATGGTGTGTTGGTGGCAGGGTAACGCTCAAGATTGCTTCGTTTGTCCTCTCCCACCAACCATGGACAACAGAAAGGGGATCATTACCCTCTTCATCTCCTGACTCTCTTGTGCCCATCACCTATTCCTTCTCGTCCTCCTCCATTTGTTCCTTGGCTCGTGCACCTTCACTAACAGTTTGTCTGGTACCATGAGCCCCCCTCGATTGCTGTAGTACACCCTCCTGTAATGATTCGGTAGCCGAGGAGGACAGTAGCAAAATAGCCAAGGCAGCCTGTCACCCAGAGAGGTTGGTAACTAGCGGATTGCAGACCCCTAAACTAACCGCACAACTAGAAGTAGCCGTAGGACGTGCCTACGATGACCTAGACGCCTCGACACAGCTGGTGAGTTAACTAAGCCTAAAGATAGAAAGGGGAAAGCTAACTGCCTCGGAGTAGCGCCCTTAAGGAATAGGTAGCCCCCACACATATATTGGCGGTGAGACAAGATGAAATACAAATGCAGGCAGAAAATAGAGTAAGCAAACGCTGGGGCCCAAAACTATCTAGATAGGACAGTATAGGAAAGAAAACTGTCTGCAATCCGCAAAAAACCCTAGGAAAAATTCCAACACATCTGATTTCCAAAAATACTGAAACCACACGATCTCTCCCCTGCTAGATCAGAACTCTGGTGTGAACAGGTAGCTAACAGCAGATACTGAAAACAGGGACTGAACAAATAAACAGAGGTAACTGAAAAACAGAGACCAGCGCAGGCCCCAGACGGGGAACCTGGCTGACCTCACTCAGAAAGGCAGAAAAACAAAAGGAAAACAAAAGCCACAAAAACAAGCAGAAAACAACTTATCTGAAGGTTGCAGGAGACAGCAGAAAGCAAGCTGACTTCCAAATGGGACCAGGAAGAGCAACAAATCACCGGCGAGGATCGTGGGAAGGTTACTCCCTTATATCTCCCCAGTCAGAGCTACATGATTGCCAATCGTCCCCAGCTGATGGACCTCTGCCAGCAAAATCAGCTTCACTACTATCAGCAGCCACCAGAGGGAGCCCAGACTCAGAATTCAGATCCAAGGCGTTCACAACACCCTCCCATAGAAGCTACCTGTGTGACGACAGCCGGAACTTACAGATATTGTTATCCCTTCCGCATTCCTCCTTTGCTTCCACATCTTCCTCTGGGACCATCACCTCCTCAAGCTGACAATTCAAAGTGTACTCCAGCATGTGGATGACCGGAATAGTGATGTTGATGAAGGCATCGTCAGCACTGACCATCTTAGTAGCCATTTTGAAACTGTGCAGAAGGATGCAGAGGTCTTTCATCTGTGCCCACTCTGCAAGCATGATTTGCACACATCTGTACTGCGTTGGCACAGTCTATGTAAAAGGACATACTGCACCAGGGCTCAATGCTGCTGCCAAAGTCGCTGCAAAATGTGCAGTGTGGAATTCAACCCTGTCTGAAAATCGTAAATCAAACGTTTTAAACGGTAAAAGACCTCGGTAGTGATGCAAGTCGATGACCTGAGGGGTATAATAGACGGAATTGCGCACAGAGCAACCATGCTTTTTGCAGCAGCGCATCCAGGCCGAGATAATGGCGGAGATATTGCTGTACCACCAGGTTGAGGGCGTGAGCCATGCAAGGCACATGTGTGAACTTGCCCCATCGTAGGGCTGCCACCAGGTTTGCACCGTTGTCTCACATGGCCTTCACTGATTCCAGGTTCAGTGGAGACAGCCATTGCTCTAATTTGGCCTCTGATAGCTGTCCACAATTCTTGAGCTGTGTGACTGCGATCTCCAAGGCATATTAATTTTAACACTGCCTGCTCAGTAAGAGGCGGGTTGGATTCTCTCTGTACTGTTGGAATGCGGTTCCCATTAAGGGAGAGGTTGGGGGCACAGGTGGAGGCCCTAGAGAAGGTGGAGGAGCCAGAAGCAGTGGAGGCACTGTTAGATACAGGAGTTTGTCCCTCAAGACTTGGGGATTCCAAGACTTGTGGAGCAACCCCTTGACCCCACAGCCACCATAGTCACCCAGTGCCCAGTCAATAAGATGTAACGCCAATGTGATTTTGTATGCGACATGCTGGTGTAGCATAGGCACAGCTTTCTTAGAGAAGTAATGTCAACTGGGCAACTGGTACAGGGGGACTGCGATGGCCATCAACTTTTTGAAACTGTCTGTATCCATAAGGCGTAAATGCAGCATTTCTGTGGCCAACAGATTGAAGATGGTGGAGTTCAAGCTCTTAGCTTTGGCATGTGTAGGAGGAAACATTCTTTGACGTGACCACAACTGCTGGACCAAGGGCTGGCTGTTGTGCTAAGAGAGGGTGGAGTAGGATGAACAGGAGAAACTGCTGGACTGTGAGTGAGGTGCAGTGAGATCTGTATGAGAACACTTTGCATGGTGACGGAGTAGGAAGAAGCAGTAGATGTGGTCGATGGGTCTGCCGGCGGTTGGCATTTTAGCGCAGTGAGATACCCAGATGAAGGCATTGATCGTGCATGTGTCGGTTCATGCATGTAGTAGTCAAATTATTGCAATTTTTGCCTATAGTGAGTCTTTTTTTTGCAAATTATGCAGAGAATGCGAGTTGGGTAATCCTTTGCGGTCTCAAAAAATGCCCAGGCTAAGTAATCCTTGTAGCCCCTGCGAACAGCAGACTCACGACCAGTGCTGGTCAGAGCCACAGTTGTGACTGAGGATGCAGTGCTTGTTGTGGTTGTATCACTTTGTGTCTGTGCAGCAATCCACAACGTAACCTCATCGTCTTCATCCTCCTCCATCTCCTCTGCCGAGATACTCAGCTGCATGCCTCTGGGTTCACACCAAGTGGGATCTACTACCTCATCGTTATCCTCTATGTTCTCCCATTTCAGCAGCAGATGAAGGAAGGGAGACACACTAGTCATTACTAGTGGGTAGGCGGAGCCCACATAGGATAGAAACACCTCAGATTAAAAAAGTGTTGACCGGCCCCTCCAGCTTATAGGGCTTCTCCTACTCCAGCTCTCCAGTCTAAAATTTGAGGTCACAGAGGATAGTCGCTGCTGGAAGCAGCTCCTCAGAAATTTTTTTTATTTTAGTCGGACAGAGACTTGGACCGTCAGTGGTCTAGAGGTCTCAGGGGTCTCAGCGCTGCTGGACCCCCACCTCTCCCTTGGCGGATCTGTATTACCCTGTAAGGTGGTCCCTGCAGAACCCTGCCGGCCCTGGGGGATGAGGATTGCTTCCCTGGCGGGGACGCAAACCGCGCTTCTGGGGTCACTGCGTTCCCCGCCCTGGGGGGAAGCTACGGGCACAGCGCCACAAATCTCTGAGGGGTCTCTGTGGCGCTCAGCGGGGTGAGTACTCCACATTTTAATGTGTTTGAGTGCTGCAGCGACTGCTGCGGCAGCCGCTGTTACATGTGCATGTTGGTGACTAGTGTCTTTTGTCCGCAGGTGGATGCCTGCAGGACATGGAGAGCGGAGGAGTCGCGCGGCTTTTTTTTTAATTTTCGCGGCGCTCTGAGCGCGCGCTTTACTACTGTCTTCTTCCGGCTTCTCTCTCAGAAGCACAGCGCGGCGGCCATTACTGGAAGCGGAAGGCTTCCTTCCTCACTCTCCTCTCCTCCCGACAATCGAAGACGCTACACCGCGGCCAGCTGGGTGAGTCGCTTCTGCCTGTCAGGGCAGAAGCTTAACCCCCTCACCCCCACAGCGCAGGACACTGAACGCTACCACTAACGATCATTATAACGACGCATACTAATGCGATCGTTTTTTGTGGGATTTTTTAATGTCGCTAGTAGCTGCCACAGTGGGCGATCTCATTGACGACGCATAAGTGGTTAGCGATCCCCTTAGCGACTTTGGCGGTCATTGCGATGTACAAATCAGCGCAATTTTTTAGCGTTCTTGTTTAGTGTACAAAGGCAAAAGAAGCATACCTTTGAGAGCACTGTCCTGCAGCTGTTACCTCATAAGAGGCACCTGGGGCTCGCACACCCTTTTCATTAAACAAGGGTTGTGGGGAGTCTGCGACATTAACCCTTCTTTGACGGTTAACCCTTTATTGGGGAACAGCTGGGGTAGCTCTCTCTTTAAGAGCTTTAACCCTTCAGAATTCGTTTCTTCTTTAAGAAACCACACTGTCCTAGTTACTGACAGGTTTAACCTGCCATATACTGTGTGAGGACATGTCAGATCAGGGTCCAGGAGGTGCGGACCGTCTCCCAGATCCGCTACAGGATCAGTCTCGCGTATCTGACACGCAGACCTCGACAGCGTCAGGCGCAGCGGTCAGAGGTTTTCAGTGATGTCAAAATGGAGGCCCTCGCTCGTTCTATTGATGGCCTGTCTGACTTTCTAGGTTATTGGGTGTCAGCTAGATCCTCTCAGAGGAAGCGACACAGGCCGGTGCCTTCATTCCCGCGCAGCGACTCGGAGATCTCGGGCATGGAGGGTTTCCCTTTCAAGCTCAGATGGGGAGGTGTCCGATTCGGATAAGGAGGATCGGCAGGGACTCTCTGCTTCTCTTTTGGGTCGTACAGAGGCTTTTATTGGAAGCCATGAGGGAGGCGTTACAGTTACCGGAGGAGGTAACTAGACGTCCTAGTAATTCGGCCCAGATGTTTTCAGGAGTCGCATAGGTCGCGATCAGCATTACCACCCTGAACACGCCCGATCTCATCTGATCTCGGAAGCTAAGCAGGGTTGGGCCTGGTTAGTTCTTGGATGGGAGACCGCCTGGGAATTCCAGGTGCTGTAGGCTTAAAGGAACGCCTGTTCCAGATAAGTGTTTTCAGCTGTATCCGTTTACGACGGAATTGATTGATAATTGGATTCCTTCTCCTGAAGTGGATGTCCCTTTATCCCAGCTTAGCAAGTCCTCATTACTTCCTGTTAAAAGGGAAGGCGAGTTTGCAGAATCCGCTGGACAGAAAAACGGAGATGGCGGCGAAATCCATCTACGAGGCCGTGGGTCATGGATTCAGAGCATGTGTGCTTGTAAAGCTTCTCTAAGCTGGTTAGACCGTCTACGGACGGCGTGGCAAGATAGATCCCCTCTTTCCGAGGTAGATGGGTTTTTTAAGTTGGAGGATGCAGCCCGATATGACAATGATGCAGGTTTGGATACTGCGCCACTGCTGTCCAGGGCGCAATCCTAGGCAATCACAGTCAGGAGAGCACTGTGCCTTAGACAGTGGACCGGAGACGCGGTTTCCAAGCAAGGTTTGCTATCCTTAGCTTACAAGGGTGGTCAGCTATTTGAATCTGACCTCACGGAGCTGATTGCCAAGGCAAAGGCAAAAGAAACGGCTTTACCACAGCGAAGAGCTGTGACTTCTGCATCTGGCAGGCATAGTGCCGGTAGTAGTCGGCGGTCCTTTCGGTCCAGGGGATGGTTCGGTCAGCCCTCTTGGGGATCGGGTCGTCCCTCTTTTTTCGGGAAAAAACGCTCAGAAATCCCACACTCCCTGGGAACAGAGCTTCCGCCAAGACAAGTGGGAAGCTGACAAAAAGCCCGCTAAGGCGGACTGACGCCAGGGTCTCACTCGAGGGCTCTCGAGTGGGAGGTCAACTGCTCCAATTCAAACCGACTTGGGCTTCCCGCGTGTCGGACGCCTGAGTGACGCGGGTTGTGTCGGCAGGCTACTTCGTATAGTTTCTTTCTCGACTCCCAGACTTTTTTTGCCACTCTCGCATTCCGTCAGAGCCCGAGCTATTTGCCGCTCTACTGCGGGAGGTCGATTCCCTTCTGCAGAAGGGTGTGGTAGTACCGGTTCCGCGGAGGGCCGGGGAAGAGGGTTTTATTCCAACCTCTTTGTGGTCCCCAAAAAGGAGGACAAATTTCGCCCCATTCTGGATCTCAAAAGATTGAATTGGCATGTCCGTACCCGGAAATTCCGCATGGAGTCACTTCGCTCCGTTGTGGCGGCCCTGTCGCATAACGAATCGACATTCGGGACGCTTTTTTGCATGTTCCCGTTGGAAGGGCCCACCAACGCTTCCTTCGTTTTGCCATAGGCCAGGACCATTACCAGTCTGTGGCTCTGCCATTTAGGTTGGCCTCAGCACCCAGAGTTTTTATGAAAATTCTGGCACCTCTCATGGCCATTCTGCGAAGACAGGGGGTTACGATTCTTCCCTATCTGGACGACCTTTTGACTGTGGCGTCCTCAAAGGAGGAGGCGGGTGACGGTTCGCAATCTATCCCTTCAGCTCCTGGAGGACTTCGGGTGGCTGGTCAATTGGGAGAAGTCGTCTCTGGAACCATCACAGTCAATCCTGTTTTTGGGAATGCATTCGACACGGTACGAGCAGTGACTCTGCCTCCAGACAAGCAAGCGAGTCTTCTTTGACATGTAATGAAGTCTTCGACAGCAATGTCCCTTCGAAGGTGTATGCGCCTTCTGGGTTTGATGGTGGTGTCGATGGAGACAATTCCGTTTGCCCAATTTCATTCCAGGGCTCTCCAAATGCTCATTTTGAACCGTTGGGATCGATCGCAGTTTTCACTAGATTGCAGTGTCATCATCTCCCACAGGGTGCGAGAGTCTCTAGGATGGTGGTTACGTCCGGAAGTGTTATCCCTGGGGAGGTTCTTCTTCCCTCCGAGGTGGTCGATCGTAACCACCGATGCCAGCCTGACGGGCTGGGGGGGTGTCTGGAACGATCTCTGGATTCAGGGAGTATGGTCGTTGGAAGAGTCTGTCCTGCCGATCAACATCCTGGAATTGAGGGCAATTTTCCTTTGCCTCCAACACTGGACGGTCCCTTTAAGCGGTCTACCAGTCCGAGTGCAGACAGACAACGCGACGGCGGTCGCGTATATCAATCATCAAGGTGGGACGAGGAGCTTCAGGCTCATGATGGAAGTGTCTCGAATTCTGGTATGGGCCGAGGCCAGAGTGCCAGCCATCGCTGCGATTCACATTCCAGGAGTTCAGAATATCACAGCGGACTTCCTCAGTCGCGAAAAGATGGATTCCGGAGAATGGAGTCTTCATCCGAAAATTTTTGCACTGCTGTGCTCCCGTTGGGGAACTCCCCAAGTGGATTTGATGGCATCCAGGTTCAATGCCAAGTTACCGACGTTCATGTCCAGGTACAAGGACCCGAAGGCTGTGGCGGTGGATGCTCTGGTGGCTCCTTGGGACCAATTCGAGCTAATCTATGTGTTCCCGCCGATATCCTTACTTCCTCTGGTGTTGCGTCGGATCAGACTGGAGAGAGTCCCGGCTATATTGATAGCCCCAGATTGGCCAAGGAGGACGTGGTTCTCGACACTGGTGTCGCTTTTGGCAGCGCCTCCACTTCCACTCCCTCTTCGCCCGGACCTGTTAACCCAAGGGCTCGTTCGTCACCCGGACCTGAAGTCTCTGCGTTTGACGGCGTGGCTCTTGAGACCGAAATCTTGACCCGTCAAGGTTTTTTTCAGCCGAAGTCATTGCCACTCTGCGAGCTGCCAGAGGTCCGGCTACTACTAGGATTTATCACAAGACTTGGGAAGCCTTCTTTTCGTGGTGTTTGGGTTCTTCTAGGAACCCGAGGATTTTTTCCATTCCCAATTTGTTGGCCTTTTTGCAGTACGGGCTGGACAAAGGTTTGGCAGTTAGCACTCTGAAAGGACAGGTTTCTGCTCTGTCCTTGCTGTTTCGGAAGGCTATCGCCTCGCGTAGGGACGTACGTTCCTTTTTTCGCGGGGTAACCCGTCAATTTCCGCCACGGAAGGCGCTTGTGTCTCCTTGGCGGCTCAATCTTGTCTTGGAGGCTCTTCAACATGGGCCTTTTGAGCCTATGGACTCTGTTAATCTTTCCTTTCTCTCTTGGAAGGTTGCCTTCCTAGTGGCGGTCACTTCTTTGAGAAGGGTTTCTGAGTTGGCGGCTCTTTCGTGCTCGCCTCCTTGTCTGGAGTTTCACCCAGATCGCGTAGTGCTTCGCACACGGGGCGACTTTCTACCTAAAGTGGTGTCACAGTTTCATGTTAACCAGGATATTGTGTTGCCCTCGCTTTGTCCGGAGCCAAGGAATGCGAAGGAACGGGCCTTGCACACATTGGATTTGGTGCGGGCTTTGAAGTTCTATTTGTCTATTACTCAAAGTTTTCGGAAGTCGGATTCTCTGTTTGTGATTCCAGCAGGTCGTCGACGTGGGCAACGAGCTTCCAAGGATTCTATAGCTTGGATTCGGTCGGCCATTTTAGAGGCTTACCGACTTAAGGGCGAACCTTGCCCGATTAAGATTCGAGCTCACTCCACAAGGGGTGTGGGTTCATCGTGGGCTTTTCATCAAGGAGCCTCGGCAGCTCAGCTCTGCCGGGCGGCGACCTGGCGCTCCGTCCACACATTTACAAAATTTTATAAGGTGGACGTCAGTGCTTCCGCTGATGCGGCCTTAGGACGTAGGGTCCTGCAGGCGGCTGTAGTTTAAAGTTCTTGTGAACTTGTAGTTAGCGCTAGTTGCGCATTTATTTAGGTTGTTGGGTATCTGCCTCTTTCGGTTTTTTTGCCCACCCTTATTTTTGGACTGCTTTGGGACGTCCCACTAGTAATGACTAGTGTGTCTCCCTTCCTTCATCTGCTGCTGAAACACGGATTTTGGTAAGAACTTACCTGTAAAATCCTTTTCAGCGAAGAAGGAAGGGAGACACACATCCCTCCCATGGCAGAAGTGTGTTGTTGTGTTTTCAGATGCGGCGTGACCCTTCTCTGATAGCGATTATCTGGGCTGAGGTCGGCGCGCTAAGGCTCTGTTCCAGCATTGCCAGCTCATCGCAGTGGTCAGGTTCAGTGAGTAGTACCTGGACTGTGTGGTTGTTTCGGCTATATGCATAACCTGTCTTCTTGTTTTTTCTCTGAAGTCCTTCAGAAGGGGTTATGTTGCTACGCTGGTGATATTTGCTCTTCCTTAGCTTGGGTACGACTGGAGAGCTGGAGTAGGAGGAGCCCTATAAGCTGGAGGGGCCGGTCAACACTTTTTTAATCTGAGGTGTTTCTATCCTATGTGGGCTCCGCCTACCCACTAGTAATGACTAGTGTGTCTCCCTTCCTTCTTCGCTGAAAAGGATTTTACAGGTAAGTTCTTACCAAAATCCGTGTTTCTCACTCTGAGAGTCACCCTCCTCTTCTTCCTGCCCTGACAGCACAGTACAGTCCGCTTGTGCCTTTGGTATCTGAGACTCATTAGGATCACTTCCACCCCCAGGGGTTAACGTCGGGTGACTAGGGTCTGGATTCTGCTCAGACCCTGCTTCGTCTGGCCCCGGATCCAACATGAAAACATTTTGGGCATCGGTGCATATGCTTTCCTCCTCTGGATTTTGTGATTCTTTGGAGCAGAACTCTGATACCCATGGAATAGAATGTATGATCAACCCTCTCTGGCTCCCCACTGTCAGTTGGGTGTTTGGAAATTTGTGACTCAGCGGGAAACAAGGGTGATTGGAGTGCCACCTCTGAGGATTGTACTGTGTGTGTGATGTTAAGGTGGTGGAAGAGTAGGAGAGGCCACTTGATGATGTGATTGCCATCCACTTGAGCACATGATCTTTCTGAGCCTCATCTACAAGGCGTATCGCTGTGTGGCTGCCAAAGAAAGATGTTTGGTCTTTGGATAAGACGAGCTGGTGTTTGTGAGGTTGAGTTTTCATTAAAATTAACATATAATCTATGTATACGTCGAACACCAAGCCTATTCCCCCTTCCACCATGACTTTGCCATCTCCCACTTATGTTGTATGTACCATTCCCCTCTTTTAAACTGCTGTTTCATAAACTTAGGCCCACAACTGTTAGTCACCTGTTACTAAATGAACAAATCACTATTTATTTTCTTAGATAGTGTACCTGAAAAACTCTCTTAGACCTAACAATTTTTAAGAGTAAATGGGACCTCCTGATTCATCACTGCAACACAGTTTTTGCCCAAATGATTTGAATTAGCAAATTGCGGCTTCTGACTGCAACACAATTTTAGCACAATCTAGATAGATGCTGGAAGATCGATTTCACACAGGACAGGATCATATCTAACTAAATGACAAGTTCTCTTGCAGCAGCAGCAGCAGGAGAAGTCTATATGCTCTGTAACACTAAGAAAATGGCGTCAGCAAAACAAGATGTCCGCTTTTTATATGGACAGAGATATGTGACTTTGGCAGCCAACCATAGAAGACCTTGTGTCATGACTTTGTGGATGGTTTCTGCCCTGATTAACTTACCGGAATGTACACACATTAAGTTAATTAAAATAAAAAAAAATTAAAGTCCTCTGCTCCTCTGACTTATACCCACCCTATTGTTCTTTTTTTATCATATGTATGTATACTTTTTTTTAAGATTTACGATTTGCCCCATTCAAACTGAAACGTAATTAAGGGAAACTGATGATTCTAGGTTGCAAAGCTGCTAACCTTAGTTTCACGACCAGAAACGAACATGTAGCAACAACGAGCAGTATGTTTGTGGGGTTGTATGGTGTTTAAAGTATGCAACTAAAACAGGTATTCAAAAAATAAAAAGAGGTTATTATATTTTATAAATAAGGTGAAAAAATCAAATAATCACTGCCACGTGCTTTTATAAAATAGAATGTGATAAAAAAAATCTAGGTAGAATAACAACTGAAAAGCAAGCATCTGTAAGTGATAACCTGTGTTCCGGTGACATGTGTACAATGTCTAATATTAGACTGTTAGGGCAATCAAGTGAGCTAAAGATGTGTTTCTTACTAATGTATACACTTTAGTAGATAAGCACTTGTGTTTTAGTTTCAGTTTTATTGAGATTTCACTTTAAAAAGATAAGTACGGTAAGTTTAAATAAGCAAAAAATTTGGCTTGTGCATCACAAAATATAGGAATCACCAAGCCATAAAATTAAGACTTTAGTTTCATTTGTGATGCAAAATTAGCAATGAGGGGCTTAATACTGCCCCTCATTACTTGCAGTGGTCCAACTATACTCCCACCACAGATTTGGAGCTTCCTGTCAATGTACATTGTACTCAGAATTCTGCCATTTAGTAGTGTGAGTGGGGTTATGCACAGCTCAGCATTTATAGCTCTGCTACATCTCTAGCATAGAAAACTGTGATTCTTTCACAACTGCTGCACCCAGTAAACAAAGTTACATATCGCTGGAATTAGGGCCTCTGCCCCTACCTCATGCTGCTGTCAGATCATGTAGCAAAACCTGCTGATAGATTCCCTTTAAAGGGGATTCTCAAAATCGAAAGTTAACACATATCAACTTGGTAGGAGATAACTTTCTAATAATTATATGTCACAGCAAAAGTCCAAATTGACCTACCCTCTATGTGACTCCATCTATCCCCTCCAATGCTATGGTCATTGTTCATCATGATATCTAAGGGGTTAAACTGCTGCAATCAGAGCATGCTTAAATCCCAGAAATTACCGACTGGTGTCTGCTGTGTAAAACAGCCGACACACGGCAGAATTGTAGTTGGCACAGTGTGTGAGCTTGCTCCATCCAAATCCTCCATACTTCTGCTGTGCATATGCGTTGAATTATCAGAAGTAGGATGACACCAGGTAGACGACAGGGTAATTTGGAACTGGGCTCCTCAAGCCTAAAAGCCATATAGCGGTGAGGTGACTGCTAACCAGTGGTGGTATAATGCTGGTTCATATGTACGTAACTATAGTCCAGTGGCGTAATTATAGTCCAATGGGCCCTGATGCAAAATTTGGACCTGGATCTGCACCAAAATTTTGGCCAGATGTATGGGTCCTTGTAGCATTCTAGATCCTATAAAGACATATGTTTTCACCCCATAAAAAATATCCCCCATCCTGGCGCCTTCCTGGTATAATGTCCTCTATTCTAAGCCCTTTCCTGGTATAATACCCCCCAACCTGAGCCCTTTTCCAGTAATATTCTAACCCATCCTGGGCATCTTCCTGGTTTCCTGGTGTGATATCCCTCATCCTGGCCCCTTACTATTATAATATCCCCATCCTTGGCCCCTTTCAGTAACAATGTCCCTCATTCTGGTCCCATTCCTTTTATAATGTCCTCAATCCTGAGCCCCTTCTAGTAATGTCCCCAATTAAAGACCCATTCCTGGTATAATGTCCTCTATCCTGAGCAGTTTCCAGTAATTATGTGTCCCCATTCCATTCCAACACATTTAAAAAAATAAACAATTCTTCTTACCTTACTTCTCTCCCAAGACGTGCTGCGTCCTCCTCTTTAGCCGTTGCAGGAGCTGACAGCTGTTTTCAGTTTGCTTGATGTGACACCCAATGAGCCGGTTGTGAAGTGAATGCTGAAGTGAGCTGCCAGCCTCTGATTGGCCGGCAGCGTGTATTGCAGTGCAGCGAGCCAGTGCGTCTCTGCGTTGCTGCACATTACAGCTGAATATACATCCTCAAACGCTCATCCAGCTGAATTGTGCACTAGCATTAGTGGGCTCCCGTTCCGCATAGACTCGGTTGCAGTCAAACCCTCTGCAACCATGATAGGTACACCCATGCCCGCTGCTCCCTTTAAAATAGCTTCTTGTACACTATCAGATTAAATGGAAGGGAATGAGCTAATGAACGTCTTACACAGCTCACGATCACTTGTGGATTGATAGTGACGTAAGGATCTGTCTAGTAAGGGCTATTTGGATGCAAGGGCCACCATACTGATCCTGAAGAAGGGTCATATCTGTCTCATCCAATGTATATTACGAGTAGTGTTGAGCATTCCGATACCGCAAGTATCGGGTATCGGCCGATATTCGCTGTATCGGAATTCCGATACTTAGTTCCGATATTTTTCCTATATCGTATACCGAAATCGGAAGTTCCCATAATTCTTTGAGAGGCACTGTGATTTTAGTCAGCCAATGAGGAATCCTACGAAGTGTGGGCACATCCTGTACTGCTGCGGTCATCTTAACTAATGGCATGGCTGTGATTGGCTGCTGAAATGATGTCAGAATGCACTATAAAAGGCGCCGCCGCCATTTTAGCGTCACTGTGCTGTGAACTCAGTTAGGGACAGAACGCTGCTCTGCTGACTCTGAGGGACAGTTAGAGATTGCGATTTTGTGTACTGTGCTTTAGGCAGGCTATTTTACCAACCGCTGTGTAAAGCTTCCTTTTGCCTTGCAGTGTTGTTTTAACAGCTCTGTGCAAGGTGTGTGTGTGAGAGTGCAGGTGACGCTGCAGTTTGCTCTGCATCCACCGCTGTTTGTAGGCATCTGCACGTGTCACTCACTGACTCTTTTTTTTATTTTATTTTGTGGAATTGGTGCAGCTCCATTCAATAGAAATTAACAGTGATCTATTAGTGTGACGCGCTTCCATCCGTATACAATACATTGGTTGCAAACACTATAGAAGTACAGAAAGGAGCCTTTCACAGATAGTGAACAGTTGTGTGCAGTGTTCACTGTAGTTTGTGAGCTTTTTATTTTTTGAGTGCAGATTACGCTCCAGTTAGTTCTTCAACCACTGCTGGTTGTAGTCTGCTGAGCGTGTGTCACTGCCTCATCCTTAACATTTTTCTCAAATTGGTGCTGCTCCATTATATTTGAAAAAAATCTAATCTATTAGTGTGACGCGCTTCCATCCGTATACAATACATTGGTTGCAAACACTATAGAAGTACAGAAAGGAGCCTTTCACAGATAGTGAACAGTTGTGTGCAGTGTTCACTGTAGTCTGTGAGCTTTTCATTTTTTGAGTGCAGATTCCGCTCCAGTTAGTTTTTCAACCACTGCTGGTTGTAGTCTGCTGAGCGTGTGTCACTGCCTCATCCTTCACATTTTTCTCAAATTGGTGCTGCTCCATTATATTTGAAAAAAATCTAATCTATTAGTGTGACGCGCTTCCATCCGTATACAATACATTGGTTGCAAACACTATAGAAGTACACAAAGGGGCCTTTCACAGCTACTGAACAGTTGTCTGCAGTGTTCACTGTAGTCTGTGAGCTTTTCATTTTTTGAGTGCAGATTACGCTCCAGTTAGTTCTTCAACCACTGCTGGTTGTAGTCTGCTGAGCGTGTGTCACTGCCTCATCCTTCACATTTTTCTCAAATTGGTGCTGCTCCATTATATTTGAAAAAAATCTAATCTATTAGTGTGACGCGCTTCCATCCGTATACAATACATTGGTTGCAAACACTATAGAAGTACACAAAGGGGCCTTTCACAGCTACTGAACAGTTGTCTGCAGTGTTCACTGTAGTCTGTGAGCTTTTCATTTTTTGAGTGCAGATTACGCTCCAGTTAGTTCTTCAACCACTGCTGGTTGTAGTCTGCTGAGCGTGTGTCACTGCCTCATCCTTCACATTTTTCTCAAATTGGTGCTGCTCCATTATATTTGAAAAAAATCTAATCTATTAGTGTGACGCGCTTCCATCCGTATACAATACATTGGTTGAAACACTATAGAAGTACACAAAGGGGCCTTTCACAGCTACTGAACAGTTGTCTGCAGTGTTCACTGTAGTCTGTGAGCTTTTCATTTTTTGAGTGCAGATTACGCTCCAGTTAGTTCTTCAACCACTGCTGGTTGTAGTCTGCTGAGCGTGTGTCACTGCCTCATCCTTCACATTTTTCTCAAATTGGTGCTGCTCCATTATATTTGAAAAAAATCTAATCTATTAGTGTGACGCGCTTCCATCCGTATACAATACATTGGTTGCAAACACTATAGAAGTACACAAAGGGGCCTTTCACAGCTACTGAACAGTTGTCTGCAGTGTTCACTGCAGTCTCTGAGGAATAACCACGCTTAGGCCTTATAACTTTTCTGACTTTCTTTATCAATCTACCAAGATGAAGAAGGCAGGGAGTAAGGCACGTGGTCGTGGCCGTGGAGTTTCAGCAGGGAGAGGACGTGGGGATTCTGTGGCTGCTGCCGCACCCAGTGACACAGCATCCACCAGTTTTCCCCGTGAGCGTTCCTTTATGCGCACTTTTGTAGGAGCTCGGCGTACCCCCCTGCTGCGGGAAGAACAAATTGAAGCCGTTGTTGGTTGGATGGCAGCCAATGCATCGACTTCAATTGCTTCCACCTCCTCTCAGGACCACAGCACTGTTGAACAACCATCTGTCTCTTCACCGCCTGCCAAATTGCCCAGGCATTCAGAGAGCTCTGTAAAGGAGCCAGCTGAGTCTCTGCTTCTGTTCTCAGAATCTGTTGGCTTGCAAACAGGGGCCCAGCCAAGCAGCATTCTGGAATGTGAAGAAAAGGCAGTATGCAGTGATGTGCAACAGCTGTGTCTCTCTGAATCTGAAGAGGCGGGTGAGCCAGTGCCGATGGTCAGCACACCGCAGAACGCATCTGATGATGATGAGACTCAGGTGCCAGTTTCTGTTGAGCATGGTGCTGGCCAGACCACCCAACAGCAGCAGGTGTTGGAAGAGGGTAGTGGAGATGATGAGGTCCAAGACCCAACATGGCGTGAGGAACAGGAAGGTGGTGGTAGCAGCTCTGAGGAAGAGATTGCCCCAACGGTCCAAACAGTAGGGAGAGGTAGGCTGCAGACTCGGTTGCCTATAGCCTCCAGTTTCGGCACCCGTTCGTAGCAGTTCTCTTCCAACAGCCAAAACGGGCGCTCCCAGAACTTGCACTGCGTGGTCCTTTTTTGACACACTTGCAGATGATATTTGCTATGTCAAATGCAAGCTGTGTAATCAAAAAGTAAAAAGAGGTAAAAGTGTCAGTAACCTTAATACCACAAATATGTGGAAACATGTGCGGTCAAAGCACGTGGTTGAGTTACAAAGACACACTGGAGATGTAGGCCAACCTACAGCAGCACCTACATCTTCAGCTCGTGTTGGAGCCTCTTCCTCCAGCTCACACACAGCTGGTTCGGCTTCCTCACAGGATCGCCATGGAAGAACCTCTGTCACTGTTGTCCAGAGACCCAGTGTTATTCCACCCACAGCTGCAAGTTCCCTGTCATCCTCACACTCCCAGGCCACAAAACAGCCATCGGTAGCACAGGCATGGGATAAAAGACGGCCATACTCGGCAAACCATCCACGAGCACAGGCTCTGAATGCTGGCATTGCAAAACTCCTGTCCCTTGAAATGCTGTCATTCAGGCTGGTGGAGACTGACAGTTTCTGTAACTTAATGGCATTGGCAGTCCCACAATACAATGTGCCCAGCCGATTTTATTTCAGCAGGCAAGCCGTCCCTGGTCAGCAAAAGCATGTTGAGGGAAAAATTAAACATGCGCTACTAAACGCCGTCAGTAGCAAGGTCCACCTGACCACCGATGCGTGGACCAGTACCCATGGCCAGGGACGATACCTTTCCCTCACTGCCCATTGGGTCAATGTTGTGGAGCCGGGTACAGATCTTGCGAGTGGCGCTGTACGTGTTCTGCCAACTCCAAGGATTGCAGGAATCTAGTCTGTACACATTGACTCCTCCTCCTACTCCAGTTCCTCAGAATCATCGCTGCAGGAGCCGTCACGGTCTACCTCCACATGGACCCGTGAATGCTTACCTGTTGCGACCGATATGAGCACAGCCGTGGCCAAACGTCAACAGGCCGTCCTGAAATTAATTCCCATGGGGAATCGAAGCCACACAGCGCAGGAGCTCTGGAACGCCATCAAGCAGGAGAGCGACGTGTGGTTTTTGCCAGCGAATCTCCAGCCAGGCTTGGTAGTGTGTGACAATGGCCAAATCTGGTGGCAGCTCTGGGCCTTGGCAACCTCACTCACATACCATGTCTGGCACATGTGCTCAACTTGGTCGTGCAGAGTTTTTTGAGGGACTATCCGGATCTTGATGCACTGCTGCACAAGGTCCGCCTAGAGTGCGCTCACTTGCGATGTTCCAGCATGGCCAGATCGCGCATTGCAGCTCTGCAACGCAGATTTCGCCTTCCTGAACATCGCATCATATGTGACGTACCCACCAGGTGGAATTCCACGTTACATATGTTGGAGCGGTTGTGTGAGCAGCAGCCAGCAGTAATGGAGTATCAGCTGCATCAGGCGCAATCAACTCGCAATTTGCGCCGTTCACACTTCACCACTACTGAGTGGGCCTCTATGAAGGACATCTGCCACGTTTTGCGTGCGTTTGATGAGTCAACGCGGATGGCGAGTGCAGATGATGCACTAGTCAGCCTGACTGTCCCCCTTATCTGCCTGCTTCAAAAAACACTGCAAGCACTAAGGGATGAGGTTTTGGAAGAGGTGGAGGATGAGGAGTCACAAATTCCATCACCTTCTGGACAGTCAGCGCAACGTGGTTCCTCACAAAGGGCTGGGCAGGGCTCACTTTGTGAGGAGGATGAGGAGGAGTCAATGGAGGAGGAAGACATCGCTCCAGAGGGAGGTACACAACGCTCTAGTCAGTATGTAGAGCGAGGGTGGGGTGATGCAGAGCAGGCAGAGATGACGCCTCTTGCAGGGGACAGCGTTTCTTGGCCAGTTGGGAGTCTGCAGCACATGGTTGATTTCATGCTGCAGTGCCTGAGAAACGACCGCCGCATCGCCCACATTCTCACCACGTCTGATTATTGGGTGTACACCCTCCTAGACCCTCGCTACCGGGACAACTTACAAAGCCTCATCACACCGTTGAACCGGGAGCGTAAAATGCGGGAGTACCAAGACACACTGGTGCAATCCATAATGTTCTCCATTCCAGCCCAGAGCACTGCTGCTGCTACTGCTTTACAAAGCAGCTCTGTGCGTCGAGGCAGTGGAGACAGCTCTGCAACAAGAGGGAGCACAAGCAGCGCCTCTGCACAGGGCAAGACCAGTATGTTCCAAATGTGGCGAAGTTTTGTGGCAGCGCCACAAATGTCTACACCATCCGAGACGGCTCCAGTCAGCAGGAGGCAACGTTTCCGTAAGATGGTGACAGACTACATGTCTTTCCCTCTCAGTGTACTCCCAGATGGCTCTTCCCCATTCAAGTTTTGGGTCTCTAAGCTGGATACATGGCCAGAGCTTAGCCAGTATGCATTGGAGGTGCTGGCTTGCCCTGCTGCCAGTGTATTATCGGAGCGCGTCTTTAGTGCTGCAGGTGGTGTACTAACAGACCGTCGCATGCGACTATCCTCCGATAATGTAGACCGGCTTACTTTTCTGAAAATGAACAAGGCATGGATCTCGCCAGAATTTGTCTGTCCGTTTTCAGATTAAATAACTGGTTCGCAACGTTATCCATGTCTCCTGTTATGTTCATCTTTCTACCACCTGAACTCTACTCCCTGGGCTACAACACTGCCAGTTGCTGCTCAGAAGTGTCGTGTCCACAGACCAATACACAAGCTATAGTGTTAGTGGGGTTCAGTAACGCCAGCTGTTCCCCTGCTGTGTGTCCGGCAAGAAGTCTCCTGTTCCCTACACATGCACAGAAAAACCCATGTGGAACATGCTCCAAATAGGGAAGAGCCGTCACCCTGATTGTTATGCTTAAAACAGGAAATTGTGAAGTTTTCCAGGCCTAGAATGATAAATTTTTAATAACAAATATGGACAAATAATAATTTGTCATCACAGCGCATATCCGCACATGTCTATTAGAAATGGTAACAAAAACTAAAACATAGTGTTCACTTTTTGAAATTAATGCATAAAAGTACATTTCATACTTATCAATTAATGCTTTTTAAGGAACTTTATCTGTACCTGTAAGATAATGCAGTCAATGGATGTACGAATCATAAAATCCTCATCATCATCATCACGAGTTTTATTTATGACAGACATTATAAAATACACATACTGATGCCAACAGTAACTTCACACACCATATATGAAATGGCCAGCATCTAAACCTGGTAATAATGTGCAATAATAAATTATTACATCTAGAAAGTGCATCATGCATACTGACAATAGGTAGTTATACCTGCAAGTGCTGTTGAAACAACACAACAGATATAAATTAATAATGGTATATAGGTATCACAGTGCATAGTTACTCATGGACAATGTCGATGTAATACTGTACCTCAATAAAGTCAGCGTCAACCATTATGCTTGTTAGTCTTGTAGATTGTTAAAGAGGGAACGCTTTTTTTGTTGGTCATAGGTGGAGTATTAGACAGTAAATGATTACTGCTGTCGTATTTTTGGCGTCCCTAGGGCACAATAACGCTGCGTAACGTCACATTTTATAGAGTCATCTAATTGACACAGCTACCCTACCCACCGCGTGACAGTAGGAAGGTAGTGTTGACGGATAAAGCCTTGCGCAACCAGACATGCTTTTACCCTCTTCAACACTGTACAAGCAAAAAATGCATGATTGCAGCCGCAGACTTTATTGACGTACAGTATAACATCGCCATTACCCATCAGAGGCTGTCCACTGTCTGATACAGACATAGAATATACCTTTGCTTTCCGTAGCCTTTCTTTCACCTACACTTGCAGGCACACACTTAAATTGTGACAATGCATAATGTTTTTTTAAATGGTTATTTTTTATCGTACATTATTGCGTCATCACATTGATGAGTCCATGCTGGACATGTCATACATGCTGTACAAAGTAACGATTTTATTAACTTAAATAATTGAAATGTCTGTGACTGTCACATATAAATTGAAATGATGATGATGAGTGACTATTACAAAATCCATTGTCTTCACTATGTTATGGTTTAACATAGCGTTCCTTAAGCATTATTCATAAATACAAAAATGGACTTTTATTCTTAAATTTACAACACTATATTATGTAACCAATTTTTTGGGTGGTGTGTTGTTCCATTTCTTGTTGGCATGTGCATATATGCGTTTATATTTGCAGGGTCTTTATTTTTATTCTTGAAGTTAGGAAACATGTGTATCTTCTTACCGTGTTAGCCAGTAGATAGAAAAATATTTAGACTTGAGAGTCCGCAGTGGTTGATACCTTTTAATGGATAACTGAAAAGATGGTAACAAATTGCAAGCTTTCGAGGCTACTCACGTCTCTTCATCAGGCAAAGACTAAAACAAAAAATGAAGCATCACATATTTCTATACACAACAGGACACAGGAATAGTGCAATAGGTAAGACAAGTAAGTCACGTGTAGCAGAACTGTCATTATGACAGAGGGATGAACATAAATATTGGAACAGTTCCTAGATAAGGATAGAAAGTTTTATTGCCCTCTGATTGGGGTCTGGTTTTGTGTTTTCATGCCCCTGGAAGGGCAGAGACGCAGATTCCTTAATTGATATAGAATGACATAAATCCGTGTGATCTATTCATTCCATCACTAACAGTGTCAAAGGTCATGATGAGCTTATATTCTGAAACCTTTGTATCTTTCTCATATTTGAAGTTATATTTTAATACCAGTAATTCCATATCCATCATGCTATGACCGGGCATACAAAAGTGTTTTGCCACAGGTAAATCTATTATTTTTTCTCTTATTGTGTAGCGCTGATAATTCATCCTTGTTCTCATTTTTTGACCGGTCTCCCCTCACTTGTCCCTCCCTCACTTGTCTTACCTATTCCTGTGTCCTGTTGTGTGTAGAAATATGTGATTCTTCATTTTTTGTTTTAGTCTTAGCCTGATGAAGAGACCTGAGTAGTCTCAAAAGCTTGGAATTTGTTACCATCTTTTCAGTTAGCCATTAAACGGTATCAACCACTGAGGACTCTCAAGTATAAATA
Source organism: Oophaga sylvatica (assembly GCA_033576555.1). Classification (NCBI taxonomy): domain Eukaryota; kingdom Metazoa; phylum Chordata; class Amphibia; order Anura; family Dendrobatidae; genus Oophaga; species Oophaga sylvatica. The sequence continues at coordinate 37,241,214 of JARQOD010000004.1, forward strand.
TTTTTCTATTCTTGGAATTGAAATTCATCTTGCCTGAAGAAGGAGCCACTGTGCTCTGAAAGCTAGCGAACATATAATTTTCTGGTTAGCCAATAAAGGTATCACCTTAAGAATGCTCTTGTCATAATTGGACGGAAAAGTATTCACATCTATTGTCCTAGTAAAACTTCATTTATTCTTGTTTGAAGTACATACATTTGCAATGGCCACGTAACAAGGCAATAACTCACTATTTTATGCCTACACCCTCCTTGACCCTGGGCTTCAACACCGCCAGTTGCTGCTCAGAAGTGTTAGATGCACAGATGAAAACAATCGCTGATGTGTTTGTGGGGTTCAGTAATGCCTGCTGTTCCTCTGCTGTGTGTCTGGCAAAAATTACTGCTGCTAACTACAACTTCAACTTCAAACATCTCATACTAGGCCTCTGCCTACACCCTCCTTGACCCTGGGCTTCAACACCGCCAGTTGCTGCTCAGAAGTGTTAGATGCACAGATGAAAACAATCACTGATGTGTTTGTGGGGTTCAGTAACGCCTGCTGTTCCCCTGCTGTGTGTCCGGCAAAAATTACTGCTGCTAACTACAACTTCAACTTCAAACATCTCATACAAGGCCTCTGCCTACACCCTCCTTGACCCTGGGCTTCAACACCGCCAGTTGCTGCTCAGAAGTGTTAGATGCACAGATGAAAACAATCGCTGATGTGTTTGTGGGGTTCAGTAACGCCTGCTCTTCCCCTGCCGTGTGTCTGGCCAAAATTACTGCTGCTAACTACAACTTCAAACATCTCATACTAGGCCTCTGCCTACACCCTCCTTGACCCTGGGCTTCAACACCGCCAGTTGCTGCTCAGAAGTGTTAGATGCACAGATGAAAACAATCGCTGATGTGTTTGTGGGGTTCAGTAACGCCTGCTGTTCCCCTGCTGTGTGTCCGGCAAAAATTACTGCTGCTAACTACAACTTCAACTTCAAACATCTCATACAAGGCCTCTGCCTACACCCTCCTTGACCCTGGGCTTCAACACCGCCAGTTGCTGCTCAGAAGTGTTAGATGCACAGATGAAAACAATCGCTGATGTGTTTGTGGGGTTCAGTAACGCCTGCTCTTCCCCTGCCGTGTGTCTGGCCAAAATTACTGCTGCTAACTACAACTTCAACTTCAAACATCTCATACTTGGCCTCTGCCTACACCCTCCTTGACCCTGGGCTTCAACACCGCCAGTTGCTGCTCAGAAGTGTTAGATGCACAGATGAAAACAATCGCTGATGTGTTTGTGGGGTTCAGTAACTCCTGCTGTTTCCCTGCTGTGTGTCTGGCAAAAATTACTGCTGCTAACTACAACTTCAACTTCAAACATCTCATACTAGGCCTCTGCCTACACCCTCCTTGACCCTGGGCTTCAACACCGCCAGTTGCTGCTCAGAAGTGTTAGATGCACAGATGAAAACAATCGCTGATGTGTTTGTGGGGTTCAGTAACGCCTGCTGTTCCCCTGCTGTGTGTCCGGCAAAAATTACTGCTGCTAACTACAACTTCAACTTCAAACATCTCATACAAGGCCTCTGCCTACACCCTCCTTGACCCTGGGCTTCAACACCGCCAGTTGCTGCTCAGAAGTGTTAGATGCACAGATGAAAACAATCGCTGATGTGTTTGTGGGGTTCAGTAACGCCTGCTGTTCCCCTGCTGTGTGTCTGGCAAAAATTACTGCTGCTAACTACAACTTCAACTTCAAACATCTCATACAAGGCCTCTGCCTACACCCTCCTTGACCTTGGGCTTCAACACCACCAGTTGCTGCTCAGAAGTGTTAGATGCACAGATGAAAAGAATCGCTGATGTGTTTGTGGGGTTCAGTAACGCCTGCTGTTCCCCTGCTGTGTGTCCGGCAAAAATTACTGCTAGCTACCTATACATGGTGAAAAAACATGACATGTCAAAGTGTCTAGTGCTACACATAGATATGAGGCTACACCCTGATTTCTAAGCTGTAAACATTTGAAACGTCAGCTTTAAAACCATAAAATGATTAGTCTTTGTCACAAATCTGTAACAAAATAATTGTGACATATTATTTCAGATATGCACATGTCGAAAACAAATGCTAACACAAAAGCCTACTTATGCTATAGGATACTGATGGTCAACCTTGTCACTCCATAGCTTAGACAAATCCAACTCACATCATGACTCAAATGCTGCAATGTTGGAAGTGCATAATGTGGGTTGAACTTTGACAACAGCTGCAGTGCGAAGTCTAGACTTCAGTGTTCTTGGCTTTTAAATAAAAGCATACAAGTAAATATAATAATCCAATGTTGATTAAGGGACGTGATGTACATCTGTAATATTGTGCAAACAATGCATGTAGGAATAGTCCTCTTCAACATTACTTATATTTGTGTCATTTTAAAAAATACATATTTAATTAGAAAGTTAACAGCCCATATCATAAAGGTCCTTCATGTAAACATGATAATCGCTAACAAAAATCATGCATTACCTTGTTAAAGTCAATAGTGCATAGTCACAATAGCAAAATATATACCTGTAAGTGGTGCTGAAAGAACGACAACTGATAGAATAGGTGAATGATATCTATTTATCAGACTGAATAGCGACACCTGTACAATGTCGATATAATACTGTACCTTAACAAAACAGCTGTGTCACACCTCACACTCGTTTTTCTTGTAGCTTGTTATGTAATAGGGCACATGCGTGTATGTTTCATCATAGGTGCATGTTTACTGAGTAAAGCAGTCATGACAACGCCTTTGTGTTGTCGGTACGCTTGCGATGATGAACGATGCGCACCGTGAATGTTAGTCTGCGTCATAAGACGCACAGACGCTCCAATACCCAACGCGTCACAGCAGGAAGCCAGTCTGTGCGTCCAAACAAAGGCGCAACCATACATGCACGTAACCTTTTATAAAGCTATATAAAAAAAAGGATGTAGTAGTAACGCACACTTTATTGAGGTACAGTATTACATCGCCATTCACCATCTGTGGCTATGCAGTCTCATCTATATATACCTTATCTATCCGTTGTCATGCTTGCAAGTCCACAGTCAGGCATAAATAGCTGTTTTGACTATGCACTATGCACTTTTTAAAGTTTTTGTTTGTTAATATAAATGATTGGCACATATTATCAGTATTACATGATGGAAATTTTAGATATTTTTAAAAACTTTTTAGTGATATTATTCACCAAATGTAAACTTTTATGAATGTCAAAGATAACTTGTAATGCTGATTATGTTTTTAAGTCAGCCATTCATTGTCTACACAATAGAAATGGTGTACATACTGTTACTTAGCCATCATTAATGGATTCTGATATGTACTTGTATGCTTTTATTTTAAACCGTATAGCAGATTATTTAACCTATTTTAATTGTGGTTTGCATTGCTTTTCAACATGTTAATGTATGCGTTTATGTTTGTAAATGATTAATTTACATATATTTTTTTAAGTAAAATCATCATCTTATGGTACTAAAGGTTATATTTCTCTTGTTTGGGGTATAGACATTTTTAATTGACACGTAACAAGGAAAATACTTGATCTAGTATTTAAACATCCTCCTTGACCCTGGGCTCCAACACCGCCAGTTGTTGCTCGGAAGTGCTGTTAGCACAGTCAACACTTGCTCCTGTGTTACTGGGGTTCAGTAATGTCAGCTGTTCCCCTGCTGTGTGAACGGCAAAAAGTCCTGCTGCCTCCACCCTGTTCTCTTCTCATCCCTGGGCTTCATCACCGCCAGTTGTTGCCTGGAAGTGCTGTTAGCACAGTCAACACTTGCTCCTGTGTTAATGGGGTTCAGTAATGTCAGCTGTTCCCCTGCTGTGTGAATGGCAAAAAGTCCTGCTGCCTCCACCCTGTTGTCTTCTCATCCCTGGGCTCCAACACCGCCAGTTGTTGCTCGGAAGTGCTGTTAGCACAGTCAACACTTGCTCCTGTGTTACTGGGGTTCAGTAATGTCAGCTGTTCCCCTGCTGTGTGAACGGCAAAAAGTCCTGCTGCCTCCACCGGTTGTCTTCTCATCCCTGGGCTCCAACACCGACAGTTGTTGCTCGTAAGTGCTGTTAGCACAGTCAACACTTGCTCCTGTGTTACTGGGGTTCAGTAATGTCAGCTGTTCCCCTGCTGTGTGAACGGCAAAAAGTCCTGCTGCCTCCACCCTGTTCTCTTCTCATCCCTGGCTCCAACACCGACAGTTGTTTCTCGGAAGTGCTGTTAGCACAGTCAACACTTGCTCCTGTGTTAATGGGGTTCAGTAATGTCAGCTGTTCCCCTGCTGTGTGAACGGCAAAAAGTCCTGCTGCCTCAACCCTGTTGTCTTCTCATCCCTGGGCTCCAACACCGCCAGTTGTTGCCTGGAAGTGCTGTTAGCACAGTCAACACTTGCTCCTGTGTTACTGGGGTTCAGTAATGTCAGCTGTTCCCCTGCTGTGTGAACGGCAAAAAGTCCTGCTGCCTCCACCCTGTTCTCTTTTCATCCCTGGGCTCCAACACCGCCAGTTGTTGCTCGGAAGTGCTGTTAGCACAGTCAACACTTGCTCCTGTGTTACTGGGGTTCAGTAATGTCAGCTGTTCCCCTGCTGTGTGAACGGCAAAATGTCCTGCTGCCTCCACCCTGTTCTCTTCTCATCCCTGGGCTTCAACACCGCCAGTTGTAGATCGGAAGTGCTGTTAGCACAGTCAACACTTGCTCCTGTGTTACTGGGGTTCAGTAATGTCAGCTGTTCCCCTGCTGTGTGAACGGCAAAAAGTCCTGCTGCCTCCACCCTGTTCTCTTCTCATCCCTGGGCTCCAACACCGCCAGTTGTTGCTCGGAAGTTCTGTTAGCACAGTCAACACTTGCTCCTGTGTTACTGGGGTTCAGTAATGTCAGCTGTTCCTCTGCTGTGTGAACGGCAAAAAGTCCTGCTGCCTCCACCCTGTTCTCTTCTCATCCCTGGGCTCCAACACCGCCAGTTGTTGCTCGGAAGTGCTGTTAGCACAGTCAACACTTGCTCCTGTGTTACTGGGGTTCTTTAATGTCAGCTGTTCCCCTGCTGTGTGAACAGCAAGAAGTCCTGCTGCCTCCACCCTGTTCTCTTCTCATCCCTGGGCTTCAACACCGCCAGTTGTAGCTCGGAAGTGCTGTTAGCACAGTCAACACTTGCTCCTGTGTTACTGGGGTTCTTTAATGTCAGCTGTTCCCCTGCTGTGTGAACGGCAAAAAGTCCTGCTGCCTCCAACCGGTTCTCTTCTCATCCCTGGGCTCCAACACCGACAGTTGTTGCTCGGAAGTGTCATTGGCACGGGTACTCACTCCTGCCCAGACTGGTTACAGCACGCCATCTGTTTCCTGTCAGTGTAAACGTCACTTAGCCTCCAATAAGTTGTCCTGTCGTGTTGCGGTCGGGTTACCCGACTCTATGGTGCCTGGAGTTTAGGTGCTTCCTATGTGTGCTGCGGGATATGCAAATAAAGGCTGTTTCCGTTGTGACAATAGGACAATCACCCACTGTTGTACTGTGGGATTCGGTAACTGCGGCCGGCTCGCGGCCTGTCAACTTAAATTTCCATGGGTACCTTCTGCTACCCGTCCGGGTTCCAGTACCGTCAGCTGGTTCTCCGCAGTGCCTTTGGCCTAGGAGCCTCCATGTCGGTATCCGAGTTCCAGCAACGTCTGCTGGTCCTTGGTAGTGCTTTGGAGCACAGGTACCTCCTGCTTAGTAACCGTGTCCCAGTAACGTCAGCTGGTCCTCGGTTGTGCCATTGGCTCTTTTCCTTCTGCTGCCCCTCCGGGTTCCAGCACAGTCAGCTGGTCCTCGTTACTTGCATTGGCTCTTGTACCTTGTGCTACATTTACAAATTGAAGATTTTTTCAATGTTTTTTTGGGTAATCACTCTGGATCTCCAACAATGAAGATGACGACCCTGATGACCACCCGAAGAAGATGACGACCACAAGGACGACGAGCATCAAGCCAACCAGCCTAAACACCATCACAAAGAAGAAATAAAAGATTACCAAACAGGACTAAGAAGGTTAAGACAAACTACAAGATACAGAACAAGAGACTTAAGAACAATAAGCAGAAGATCAAAAAGCAGAAGAACATGAAGTATAAGACCAAAATTAAGAGCAAAATATATGCTCTAAATTATAAGCAGAAAAAGACTAAGCAGTGTATGGGGGTGAGTCCGTTCCTCCTCGTGGTGCCCCTGGAAAATGCCTGCTGCTGCAGGCTAAACTGAACACGGACAAATACTGTTGTAATTTAAATCTTTTGTGACAGCAAGAACGGAAGGATGAAAAATTCATACTTTGACAGATTACAAGTACAGGAATCTCTGTCACAAATAAGAATATGATGAAGAAGATGAAGTACAATATGAATAAGAATAATAGTTTAATAAGAAGAATATGAGTGATGTTAACAAAAAGATGAATAGCAAGAAGTTTAAGAAGAAGATAAAGAAGGTGAAGATGAAGAATAATTTGATGAAAAAGATGATGCTGCTGAAGATTATGAAGGAGAAAGTGTGTCAAAAGTTAAAAAGGTGAAGAGCATGGAAGTTGTGAAATATACATATTTGCCAAAATAGAAAAAACGTTAACAACATTGTCAATTTCTTCGTCAATCCGAACATCTTTAAAAAAAAAAATATTTATGCTATTCCATTTGATTGGGTTAAACATCTATGCCTTTAATGTCTCCTCAACCTTCCCCAATACATTCTACATTACTCTTTGTTGTTTTCCTTCATGTACAATTAACCAACAAGGCAAGAATGGGGTTTTTTTAATTCCGATATTTTGTTCCCATAGACTTACATTGGATTTCCGGTATCGGTATCGGGTATCGCCGATATTTTTTGGGTATCGGCGATACCATTCCGATTCCGATACTTTTGGATATCGGAAAGTATCGCTCAACTCTAATTACGAGTCAAAAATTACACATAAAGCACCATAAATATTACCGTACTTTGTAAATTACTGCAAAATGTACAGAAAAAATGATAAAACTACTGATAGATTCCTTATTTTCAGATGATACTCAAGCTCCCTCTAACTTTTAGCCTTTATTTTGCAAGGTCCTACTTCTTTGCACTCGAAGTTTGGCAAAAACTTCCTCACACTGAAATGCCTTTGCCTCTAATCATTGTATATAGGCTGTCGTCCTTGGAGCCGCTGCTGTATAGTCTGCTGCATCTAAACAAAGGAAAATCAAATTGGCTGAAGCTTCTTTGTAAGCTAACAAGCTCGATACTGGCTCACAGCTGCCGACTTATCTCAGGTCAAACAGAACTTCCCATTTCCTGGACCATACAGTCTCCGGAAGACAAACGTCAGGTCTCAATCAGTGGCAGGAAGTCAATGAGCTACTCTGTTGAGTCAGAATGCAGCCACATGATTTATGAAATCGCTTCTTTGTCTAGTGCTACAATTCATGATCTCTGTCTTGTGTCTTCATCACATGCAGTCTTGTCTCTTGGAGAAATGGGAATTCTTCGTAGTACTTGAAAATGGTAGTTGCTCCAATATCCTTTATGTCTGGTCAAATGAAACACATGCAAACAAAAATGCAGGAGAAAATACTTGAAATTTGGTGCAGTTGTGACTGTGCAAATAATTAAGGTTGCAATCAAACTTATTCCATCCCTTTTTGCCAAGTAAGTTTATTATTAGCAATATTTACCAACGTTTTGCTGTTTGCAATAAACCAATCAAATATGAACAATATACAGTGCTCAATAATGTCAGCATAAGTGTGTACACCCTGTTTGAAATCTAAGATTTTAATCAATATTTCACTGAACACAAGACTGAATATCAAAGAACATTTTTTGAACCATACCAAGTAAGTGAGGTTAATATAACTTTCATTACCAAATCTTCAGGTTTACTTAGATTAGTTGATGCAAAAATGAATAAACCCCACGTCAAAAACTACTATATCTATTACTTTGTATGACCTTCAGGATTTTTAAGGACAGCACCAAGTCATCTAGGCAAGCAGGGCCGGACTGGCCTTCTGGAAATTCTGGCAAATGCCAGAAGGGCCTGTCTGATCATGGGCAGCCTTGTCTGCTACGTTGTTAAAGGGAATCTGTCACCGCATTTTCACCCTATGAGATAGGGCCACCGCCATCAGGGGCTTATCTGCAGCATTCTGTAATGCTGTAGATAAGCCCCCGATGTTACCTGAAAGTGAAGAAAAATAAGTTATATTATACTCACCCAGGGGCGTTCCGCCGTATGTTCGGGTCAGATGGGCGTCGCGGTCATGTCCGGGTCCTCCCATCTTGTGAAGAAGCCGGCGTGTTCTTTCAGCCCCGTCGCGGCTCCTGTGCAGGAGCACTGCTCGGCCCTGGTGAGGGCAGAGCAGAGTCCTACAGTGCGCAGGCGCCGGGAAAGGTCAGAGAGGTCCGGCGCCTGCGCACTGTAGTACTCTGCTCTGCCCTCACCAGGGCAGAGCAGTGCGCCTGCGCAGGAGCCGCGACGGGGCAGAAAGAACACGCCGGCTTCGTCACAAGATGGGAGGCCCCGGACATGACCGCGACGCCCATCTGACCCGAATGGACGGTGGAACGCCCCTGGGTGAGTATAATATAACTCGTTTTTCTTCACTTTCAGGTAACATCGGGGGCTTATCTACAGCATTACAGAATGCTGTAGATAAGCCCCTGATGGCGGTGGCCCTATCTCATAGGGCGAAAATGTGGTGACAGATTCCCTTTAACAGAATCAGTGTTCTCAAGACAACCATACTGTTAAGAGTTGTGACGGAGTACAAGGTCGCTGACTCCGTCACTTACCCCAGCAGGCCACAGGTATCATTAGAAACATTGGTCTTGTAGTAAATCTTCCTTTTCTTCTGTCTATTGTCTTAGGCCAGGCCAACCTGTTTGCCGTTTGTTATTGATGGAAGCAACGCCCCTGCTCACTCGTATCTCCTGTTTACCACTGCAGGCATCCTCTTCCAGGTGGAGACTTCTCACAGATCTTCGGTGCTTGACCAAGGATGGGTATCTCTCAGGTCTGAGGAAATGAGGACTAGGCTCCGGCTCTTGACTGGGGTCGTCAGGACTCTGGGTCTTAACTGGTGCAGCTCTGGGATTCGGTGTTGTGAACATTTTGGAGACGACTTCGGAGCTGAAGCTCCCTCTGGTGGTTGCTGAGGGTATTGAACCTATCTTGAATACCAAGAGTCCTACACCCGCAGATAACGAGTGGGTGTCAGGTGGTACTGACTGGCCTGATATAAGTGAGCTGATCTCCCATGATCCTCACCAGTGATCAATTGTGCTTCCTGGTTTAGTTTGGAATTCAGCCTGCTTTCCTGCTGTCTTCTGCTTGCGTTCAGATAAGTCGCTTTCAGTTTTTTTTTACTGTGGTTTGAATTTCTTGCTTTTTGCTGCATTGCTTTTTGTCTTCAGCCGGGTCCCCTATGTGGGGCTTTGGCTGGACTCCGTTCGTTTTTTGTATTTGTTCATTTGCTCAGTTCTTGTGATATTTTACTGCTGGGTAGCTACGTGTCCACACCAGAGATCTGATATAGGTGGTCGAGACCCTGTGGTCTCAGTGTTTTTGGATTCAGAAGTGTTGGATTTTTTCCTAGGGTTTTTCTGGGTTGCAGAAAGTATTCTCTCCTGTGCTGTTCTGTCTAGATAGTTTTGGGCCCCAGCATTTGCTCAGTCTATTTTCTGTCTGTGTTCGTGTTTTCATCTTGTCTAACCGCCATTATATGTTTTGGGGCTTCCTACTCTTTTGGGGTCTACTCCGGGGCAGTTAGCTTTCCTCTTTCCATCTTCAGAGATAGCTATCTCTCCGGCTGTGCCGAGGCGTCTAGGACCACCGTAGGTACGCTCCACGGCTGCTTCTAGTTGTGCGGTTAGTTTAGGAGTCTGCAACCTATTAGTTTCCAACCTCTCTGGTGTTAGGCTGCCTAGGCGGTATTTTGCTCCTGCCTCCTTAGCTACCAAAACATAACAATTCGGTTTTTACTTTTGTGGTCTGGATTCTTGGTCTTGACCAGCACAGATTGGGTCCTCGGGCCTTAACCGGCATAGTCTGGAATCTGAGTCTGATCTGGTGCTGCTTGGGTCTTGATTACAGGCGGACAACAGCTTGCTGGCACACGCTTCCTGTTGAGGCCTGTTACTCCAGCTGCAGCGTCTTCTCCTGTCCATGTGTTCTCTCCTCTGGCGCCAAAACCCGCTCCGGTTTGGCGCGCAGACCTTTTATACTCAAGATCTCATCATCTATGGCACCTGACTAAGTGCTACATCCAAACTCGTCCCCACTGAAACCCTTTCTCTTCTGGTTGGTTTCTCATGGTCCTGTTTGAACAGTAGGTGGCAGTCCTCTCGCACCAATGATGTACAGCCCTAGAAATTTTCAAGGTTGCTGTCACACCCTCTTACACAGCTCCAGTGGAGCAAGTGAGCTTCATTTCTCCCTGGAGCCACCGGCTTTCAGTCATGCAGGTGTGCCAGTGCGGCTACAGTCACCACTCAATACACTGCGAGCAGCAGTTGTAAGTACAGTAAGCAGTGTATTGGTGCTGAGCCTGTTGTCAGTCAAAGTGCTGGAGTTTGCTTACAGCTGTTGCGCACACAGTGCCTTGAGCGATGACTGGAGCTAAGCTGATGCGCCTTCATGACTAAAGCTCCTGCGAGGAACAAAGTTCATTTTCTCCCAGGAGCTGCACTTTCAGCACAAATGTCAAGCAACTTTCTATCCCTGTTTACCTGCAGATTACCCCTATATCTACAGAGCGATAGCGCTATCTGACGTGAAAGGTTCCTTTTCAGTAGATTTGATGTGTAGCTGTCTAAGTTCGTTTGGTGGAGCACCGTGGCCATCTTTGTCTTCCATATTTTTTAGTAACTTTAACAGCTTATCTATATTTTAAAAAATGTTGCTTCCTATATTTAGGGAAATGTTATTTTAAGTGTATGATGGTGTGTAGCCCAGCTGCGCTTGGTGCCACATGTTACCCAGTAGGATGCACAGAAAGGTAAATCACAAACACCTGATATTCATTCACACTCCACACTTCCCTATAGTGCCACCAGAGGGAGCCCCTTTAGGATATATAAGGGTCTGTGGGAGACGTAGCAGTAGCCATTCTAGTCAGAGCTCAGTCTGAGCCAGGGCGAGTTCAGATGATTTGTGATTCCTGTCAGATGAGACAGAGGAAGAAAGACAAGCTGTTACCTCAGAACAGGCTGACTGTTGGTTCCCTATGAATGTGGAAAGTGACTCTCAGAGTGTGCACAGATCAGTCTGACGGAAAGTCCTGGTAGCTACTCTGGACAGAGCCTATGAAGGAGAAGAAGGAAGGGAACTACAGTCTTTGTAACAACGAGTCGACTGAGGAACGGTCAGTGAGCAGTGGATAGAAGGAAGCTGACAACTACGACTACTGTTGCCTGTGCTTATGTTAAGGGCGTGAGTAGGGCGACAGGCGAGTGGACAAAGAGAGAGAGAGTGACTGAGGTGAAATAGCAACGATAGCTGACCTCCACTCTGCACAACTGGACACCGGGTCCGAGCTTGCTAGTTCCTTCACGGCTAGTGGGAGAAACCGGAGACCCTGCTGGACTTCAGGTCGCAGAGGGGCCCTTTAGTGCTGATACGTAACCGGGGTCAGGAAGAACAGGAGTCTAGCAGGACGCTGCAGACATAGACTTAGTTCTGTCCACAAGAAGGCTCCACCACAATGTCAGCTGGGCGTAGCTGTTCTACACAGAGTTAAACTTAGCTTCATGCAAGTTAGAAACTCACATCAATGAAGAAGTAAGGAGGCCTCAAACCTACTCAGTGATTACCGGTACGTGCATCCTCCACCCTGAGCAGCTTCCCGGGACGTACCTGCAAACCTCACCAGTAAAGGTATGGAAAGAGACTGACTTGTGTGTGTCTGCCTTATTGCCCTGCATTCCTGCACCGCCATATACCTCGAGGGACCAGTCTCACCTGTGGGAGACTTAACACCTTGCTGCCCAGTAACAACCCCTCAGAGGATTCACCCTGCAGCGCTGGTCACCCTGATCAGAAACCACAGGTGGCGTCACGAACATTCTACAATCCCCTGTAAATATCCCCCTTTGAATGAGCGCCCAGGGCAATGGACCGAGCTGCGCTACCCGTGACTCTCCCCCATTGAAGTGAACGGGCTCGGTGCCGAGTACCCCATAAGCCCTGCTACGTGAGCGACTCATCCATCTTTGGCGTCACGAACAGGATCCGAAGCTTACTATATGTGAGTCCTGTGTGCCTAAGTGGACTGTTTTTGTGCAAAAAGACTGTGTTGCTGTTGTTTGATTTTTGGCGAAATTTTCCGCCATTTTGCCGCCATATTTGCGCCCTGAGGCGCTGGTGAAGAAGAGGGGCGTGCCTTCGTGGGCGTACCCCCCCTGTGGCGCGAAAGTGATGGGCGCCCTGTCTAAGTGCTATTACAATGTGAGAGCCTGCCCTACTGCAAGGGAGATCCGCCTCCTCTTCATCCTCTATGCTAAGAAGAGAAAGCGAAAGTTCCGCCTCCACGGAAGAGACCAGATTGTTCCAGATGGGAAACACAGTCTGGCCTGGAGTGAGATGCCGGAAGGACAGGAGACGCTGTGTGGAGGAATGGCGGTGCGCAGACCCCGTTCCCCTGAAGAGCTGCTGCCTGTGCCTGAAACCGTCCCCAGGTCGGGCGGATGAACGGAGAATCCAGAAAGTGGAGGATGTGGATGCGGTGCTGAGGGACATGGCCCGACACCGCGCTGAAATGGAGGCGATGGAGCAGAGCTGGCGTGCCCTGAAACAGCGGCTGCTGTGGGACGCAATGCTCTCCCCCCTGGATGCACAACCGTTACCTGCGCCACCACGGGACCCAGCGGCTGATGAACCACCGGAGGCCGGCCCCAAAAGTGCTGATCCTGACTCCGCCGGAGATGCGCGGGAGGGAAGGAGGCTGAGGAGGCCCTGCCCGGACCAGAATGCCAGCCAGGCCTGGAACCAGAGGCCGAAGCGGAATGCAGTCCCCCGGTAGGGACGACGACGGAAGACACCCAGCCGCAAGTGATGGAGATCGACTGGGAGGAAATGGAGTACCTGGACGACGGGAATACGCCGCCCAGATGGAGAACGAGTGGCGACGCCGGGAGCAGGAGCAGTGACAGCAGCAGGAGCAGAGAGACGTGCAGCAGCTTCGCCAGAGGTACCGGGAAAAGGATCTCGCTGACAAAGATAACGTCAGGCGAGACAAAGGTACGCTCCGGGAACCGTGGCGCCAGGGGGCCATTAGAGACTTCAAACTCCATGGGGGGCTGGGGGTTCATCCACGAACCAGGCCTGTACCAGGAGGTCTTTGTAAATCGCAGAGATGTGGAGTCTCATCTGCCAGAGGGGCACCCGGGAAGGGATCTCATTATTGGGGATATTGTCACCTACACGCGGCACTGGGGTCTTAAGGGGTGGTATGCCCTGAATGTCTCCCGAGTCAGTGACCCCGTCCCTGAAGCTGGAAAGTACCTCGTGTCTCAGCGTCCCAGGCCCCAGCCACATCAGAGCCCAGCCGCACACCTGCGTCCTGTCCTGCATCTTACCCTGCGTCCTATTCTGCAACGCAACGGAGCGCAGTGACTGTTAGTGCGACCCCTACTGAGCCAAATCTATACTTAGGAGAGGCACCTGTTAGGCCTCCAGCAAATCGCCAAATTGAAACAAGGACTATGGCTACACAGACACAGGTAGCAGGACATGATCTTTTGGTGATGCATTCCAGAGCGCACCGCATGCTTCCAGCCCCAGGTGTGGAAGGTGCTACCATCTATGAAGACCAGTAGGACCCAGACAGGGTTTACTGAACTGTAAAAAGTTATGAAGAATTGCACTTTATCAATATGTGATGATGTTTGCATAATATGATGCATAGTATACCCCAGTTGGGTAATGAGTAGTAAGGTGTAATGTGTAATGTGAAATGTTCTTATGAAGGACTGCTTGCTGAGGACTCTTGCAGCACAGAACTTTAGTTGTAAATAGTTGGCACTTTGGTGCCCCATCTTGGTTTTACATAAAGCCATTCTACCTCTGAAGAAAAACCCGTATGGTGTGGCCTTGAGTGAGGTTTGCAGCAGAGAAGTCCTGCAGCCCACCCAGGACCACCGTGGGAGGTTTGGTGCGGGTCCTCAACAAGAATATTGTATTTATTGTGAGAAAGTATTTTGATATTTTTTCTATTTGCAATTTGTACACAATGTAACGTTAAAGTGTCCTTACCTCCCGCAAGGGATGAGTTATGTTAATGTTATTATAAAAATTGTTTTTCTTTTTCAGCCCGGGAGTGCTGAATATAACTAGGGGGGATGTGTTGCCCAGCTGCGCTTGGTGCCACATGTTACCCAGGAGGATGCACAGAAAGGTAAATCACAAACACCTGATATTCATTCACACTCCACACTTCCCTATAGTGCCACCAGAGGGAGCCCCTTTAGGATATATAAGGGTGTGTGGGAGACGTAGCAGTAGCCATTCTAGTCAGAGCTCAGTCTGAGCCAGGGCGAGTTCAGATGATTTGTGATTCCTGTCAGATGAGACAGAGGAAGAAAGACAAGCTGTTACCTCAGAACAGGCTGACTGTTGGTTCCCTATGAATGTGGAAAGTGACTCTCAGAGTGTGCACAGATCAGTCTGACGGAAAGTCCTGGTAGCTACTCTGGACAGAGCCTATGAAGGAGAAGAAAGAAGGGAACTACTGTCTTTGTAACAACGAGTCGACTGAGGAACGGTCAGTGAGCGGTGGATAGAAGGAAGCTGACGACTACGACTACTGTTGCCTGTGCTTATGTTAAGGGCGTGAGTAGGGTGACAGGCGAGTGGACAAAGAGAGAGAGAGTGACTGAGGTGAAATAGCAACGATAGCTGACCTCCACTCTGCACAACCGGACACCGGGTCCGAGCTTTCTAGTTCCTTCATGGCTAGTGGGAGAAACCGGAGACCCTGCTGGACTTCAGGTCGCAGAGGGGCCCTTTAGTGCTGATACGTAACCGGGGTCAGGAAGAACAGGAGTCTAGCAGGACGCTGCAGACATAGACTTAGTTCTGTCCACAAGAAGGCTCCACCACAATGTCAGCCGGGCGTAGCTGTTCTACACAGAGTTAAACTTAGCTTCATGCAAGTTAGAAACTCACATCAATGAAGAAGTAAGGAGGCCTCAAACCTACTCAGTGATTACCGGTATGTGCATCCTCCACCCTGAGCAGCTTCCCGGGACGTACCTGCAAACCTCACCAGTAAAGGTATGGAAAGAGACTGACTTGTGTGTGTCTGCCTTATTGCCCTGCATCCCTGCACCGCCATATACCTCGAGGGACCAGTCTCACCTGTGGGAGACTTAACACCTTGCTGCCCAGTAACAACCCCTCAGAGGATTCACCCTGCAGCGCTGGTCACCCTGATCAGAAACCACAGGTGGCGTTGAGTCGCACGTGGTACCAGGGCTATGGGGTACTCGGCACCGAGCCCATGGAAGTCTATGGGGGTTGTCACTGGCAGCACAGCTCGGTCCGTGGCCCTGGGCGCTCATACAATGGGGGGAATATTTACAGGGGATTGTAGTAATAGTTCGTGACGCCACCTGTGGTTTCTGATCAGGTAGACCAGCGCTGCCGGGTTAATCTTCTGAGGGGATGTTATGGGGCAGCAAGATGTTAAGTCTCCCACAGGTGAGACTTTTCCCTCAAAGTCTATGGTGATGCAGAGTGCAGATAAGAAGTCAGTCACACACAATTCAGTCTCTTTCCATACCTTTACTGATGTTGTTGGCAGGTATATCCCAGGAAGCTGGTCAGGGTGGAGAATGCACATGCAGGTAATTGCTGAGCAGGTTTGAGGCCTCCTTTCTCTTTAAAATGTATGTGAGTCCTAACTTGCATAAAGTCAAGTTTAACTCGTAATGCAACAGCTGCGCCCGGTCGACATTGTGGTAGAGCCTTTTCTGTCTCTGGTACCCAGATGTTGGCAAGAACAAAGTCCTTCTATTGCAGCGTCCTGCTCAAAGTTCCTGTTCTCCCTGACTCAAGTTACGTATCGGCACTTAGGGCTACCCTCTGCGACTTGAAGTCCAGCAGGGATTCCGGTTTTCTATCACTAGCCGTGAAGTACTAGCAATGCTTCGGACCCGGTGTCCGGTTAACAAGTGACGGTGATTATCACCCAGGTCACGCTTCCTTCTTCTCCATTCGCCTGTCGCCCTGCTCTCACCCTTAACATAAGCATGGGTAGCATTAGGTGTGGTTGTCAGCTTCCTTCCTTTCCGCTCACTGACTGTTCTCAGTTGGCTCATTGTTGTAACACTGTCGTCCCCTTCCTTCTCTTCCTTCACAGACTCTGTCCAGAGCAGCTCTCAGGACATTCCGTCAGACTGAATACATGCTTGCTCCGAGAGTCACTTTCCACGTTCATAGGGAACACAGCAATAGCCTGTTCTGAGGTAACAACTTCAATCTCTCTCCTTCTGTCTCTGACAGGAATCACTTCAGCTCTAACTGAGCTCTGACAGGAACTACAACTAACTAGACCGAACTGGTCTGCACTGGCTCTTTGAATGGCTACTGCTACATGTCTCACTAACCTTAAATAGTCTAAGATTCCCTCTAGTGGTAATGTTGGGAAGTGTGAGATGTGAATGAATATCATGTTTTGCAATTACCTTTTCTGTGCACTCTCCTGGGAACATGTGTACCAAGCGCAGCTGGGCCACACATCCCCCCCTAGTTATCATCAGCACTCCCGGGCTGAAATAGAAAAGGAAAACATTTTTATATATAACATCAACAATATAACTCATCCCTTGCGGGAGGTAAGGACTCTTTAACGTTACAATGTATACATAGGCAAGTAGAAAAATATCAAAATACTTTTCACATAAATACAATATACTTGTGGAGGACCCGCACCAAAAACCTCCCACGTGGGTCCTGGGTGGGCTGCAGGACTTCATTGCTGCAAACCTCACTCTAGGCCACACCATACGGGTTTTTCTTCAGAGGTAGTAAGGCTTTGTGTAAGGCTAAGTTCACACGTTGCGGAATTGCCGCGGAAATTTCCGCGGCAATCCCGCACTTCTCCCGCAGGAAATACGCACGTTTTTTGTATGCTGATTCCCGCCAGAATAATAGCGTTTTGCAAGCGTAATTAGCTTGCAGAATGCTAGCGTTTTCCTAGCGATCTGTAGCATCGCTTGGAAAACTGATTGACAGGTTGATCACACGAGTCACACATAGTGTTTCACACGTGTGACCAACTTTTTACTATTGATGCCGCCTATGCCGCATCAATAGTAAAAAGATCTAATGTAAAAATAATAAAAAAAATAATAAATAATGATATTCTCACCTTCCGGCGGCCCCCGCAGCCTTCCCGCCTCTCAGCGACGCTCCCGGCAACTCGCGGTCCCAAGGATGCATTGCGACAAATCACACCGATAACGTGCATCTCGCGAGACCGCTATGCCATCTGGGTGATTCTCGCAAAGGACTCTTGGGACCGGAAGTTGCCGGGAGCGTCGCTGAAGGCGGGAAAGCTGCGTGGGACGCCGGAAGGTGAGAATAGCATTATTTTTTATTTTAATTATTGTTTTACCAGGGATATGGTACCCAGGGCCTGGAGGAGAGTCTCCTCTGCTCCAGACCCTGGGTACCATCCGCACATGAACCGCTTACATTGCGCATAGTGGGCATAGCCACATGCGGAAAGTAAGCGGTTCAATGCATTCCTATGGCGGCGGAATCACCGCGGTTACGCTAAATTAATGAACATGTTGCTTTTTTTTCCGCTAAGCGTTTTTTTCGCGGAAAAAAACGCAACATGTGTACAGAACATGCGGAATCAATAAAAAAACGTATAGAATGCTTAATGCTTGCGTTTTGTTCGCGGTTTAACCGCGGAAAATAGCGGAAAAAACCGCGAAAAAAACACAATTATTCCTGATCGTGTGCACTTAGCCTAAAACCAAGATGGGGCACCGAAGTGCGAACTATTTACAATACAGTCTTGTGCTGCAAGAGTCCTCAGCACGCAGTCCTTGCATAAACATTTCAAGAAAATCACAATAATACTATATCTTCTCATCACCCAACTGGGGTATACTATTTAAAATTATGCAAACTATGCAAACATCATCAAATACTATTAATAAAGTGCAAATTCTTCTTTAACTTTATACAGATGCTGTAAACCCTGTCTGGGTCCTACTGTTCTTCTTCTCTTTTGCAGATAGTGATGACGTCTTCCATTCCTGGGGCTGGAAGTAAGCGGTGCGATCTGGAACGCATCACTAACATATCATGTCCTGCGATCTGTGTTTGAGTAGCCACAGTCCTTACTTCTCTTCTGCAATTGACTTGAGGCCTAACGGGTGCCTCTTCAGAGTATAGATTTGGCTCACTTTGGAACGCACTTTCCTGCTGCGTTGTTGAATAAGGCGCAGATGCATCCGGTGGCTCAATTGAAGTCGCACAATGCTGGTGTGATGCAGGGGAGGACTCAGTACACAATGCAGGTGCGCGCAGTGGCTCAGTTGGGGACGCACTAACCTGCTGCTGTCGCTGCTCCATCTCTTCCCAATCGTTCTCCATCACTGATGGCTGGATCTCCTCCGGTGTCCCTACCGGGGATCGGCATTCCGCTGCGGCCTCCAGGCCTGGCTGGTACTCCGGAACGGGCAGGGCCTCCTCAGCCTCCTTCTCTCCCGCCGCTTCATCGGTGGAGTCGGGATCAGCACTTTTGGAGGCGGCCTCCGGTTTCTCATCAGCCGCTGGCAGTGGGGATGCAGGTAACGGTCGAGCTGCTGGAGGGGAGAGTGCTGCGTCCCACAGCAGCCGCTGTTTCCGGGCACGCCACCTTCGCTCCAGCTCCTCCATATCTTCACGGTGTCGGGCCAGGTCCCTCAACACCGCTTCCACCTCCACCACTTCTTTCATGGTTTGGTCGGTATCCCGACCTGGGGACGGCTCCGGCACAGGCAGTAGCTCTTCAGGGGAACGGGGTCTGCGCACCGCCGTTCCTCCACACAGCGTCTCCTGTCCTTCCGCCATCTCTCTCCAGGCCAGACTGTATTTTCCATCAGGAACAATCTGGTCTCCTCCGTGGAGGCGGGACTTGCGCTTCCTCTTCTTGGCATAGAGGATGAAGAGGAGGCGGATCTCCCTTGCAGTGGGGCAGGCACGGACATTATAGTAGCATTTTGACAGGGCGCCCATCACTTCCGCGCCACGGGGGGGGGTACGCCCACGAAGTCACACCCTTCTTCTTCACCAGCGCCTCAGGGCGCGAATATGGCGGCAAAATGGCGGCAAAAATCACAAAAACTGCACAGTCTTTTCTGCACAAAACAGTCCAATTCAGGCACACAGGACTCACAAATTGTAAGCTTCGGATCCTGTTCGTGACGCCAAAGATGAGTCGCACGTGGTACCAGGGCTATGGGGTACTCGGCACCGAGCCCATGGAAGTCTATGGGGGTTGTCACTGGCAGCACAGCTCGGTCCGTGGCCCTGGGCGCTCATACAATGGGGGGAATATTTACAGGGGATTGTAGTAATAGTTCGTGACGCCACCTGTGGTTTCTGATCAGGTAGACCAGCGCTGCCGGGTTAATCTTCTGAGGGGATGTTATGGGGCAGCAAGATGTTAAGTCTCCCACAGGTGAGACTTTTCCCTCAAAGTCTATGGTGATGCAGAGTGCAGATAAGAAGTCAGTACACACACAATTCAGTCTCTTTCCATACCTTTACTGATGTTGTTGGCAGGTATATCCCGGGAAGCTGGTCAGGGTGGAGAATGCACATGCAGGTAATTGCTGAGCAGGTTTGAGGCCTCCTTTCCCTTTAAAATGTATGTGAGTCCTAACTTGCATAAAGTCAAGTTTAACTCGTAATGCAACAGCTACGCCCGGTCGACATTGTGGTAGAGCCTTTTCTGTCTCTGGTACCCAGATGTTGGCAAGAACAAAGTCCTTCTATTGCAGCGTCCTGCTCAAAGTTCCTGTTCTCCCTGACTCAAGTTACGTATTGGCACTTAGGGCTACCCTCTGCGACTTGAAGTCCAGCAGGGATTCCGGTTTTCTATCACTAGCCGTGAAGTACTAGCAATGCTTTGGACCCGGTGTCCGGTTAACAAGTGACGGTGATTATCACCCAGGTCACGCTTCCTTCTTCTCCACTCGCCTGTCGCCCTGCTCTCACCCTTAACATAAGCACGGGTAGCATTAGGTGTAGTTGTCAACTTCCTTCCTTTCCGCTCACTGACTGTTCTCAGTTGGCTCGTTGTTGTAACACTGTCGTCCCCTTCCTTCTCTTCCTTCACAGACTCTGTCCAGAGCAGCTCTCAGGACATTCCGTCAGACTGAATACACGCTTGCTCCGAGAGTCACTTTCCACGTTCATAGGGAACACAGCAATAGCCTGTTCTGAGGTAACAACTTCAATCTCTCTCCTTCTGTCTCTGACAGGAATTACTTCAGCTCTAACTGAGCTCTGACAGGAACTACAACTAACTAGACCGAACTGGTCTGCACTGGCTCTCTTGAATGGCCACTGCTACATGTCTCACTAACCTTAAATAGTCTAAGATTCCCTTAGTGGTAATGTTGGGAAGTGTGAGATGTGAATGAATATCAGGTTTTGCAATTACCGTACCTTTTCTGTGCACTCTCCTGGGAACGTGTACCAAGCGCAGCTGGGCCACACAGCGTCACGAACATTCTACAATCCCCTGTAAATATCCCCCTTTGAATGAGCGCCCAGGGCAACGGACCGAGCTGCGCTACCCGTGACCTCTCCCCCATTGAAGTGAACGGGCTCGGTGCCGAGTACCCCATAAGCCCTGCTACGTGAGCGACTCAATGGCATTGTCAACAACAGGGGAAAATACAGTGTTAGAAGCCGTGCAATTATATTCCTAATCACCATTTGTTTTAGCTTTCTGCTCCCATAATGTTATTTAAAGTCTTCACATACTTTGTTTTGGGAAGTGGGTGTGGGGAGAAGGAGATGAATTTCCTCTCTATTTTTATGCACAGTTTTATATATTTATCAGTTTTTAAAATGTGAGGCGGCTGAGGGTGGGCGGCATGTTACAGCTGGATGTAAGGAAACAGCTCATGTAGACAGTTTAATAGTGCCATGAGGGGATGAAAATATGCAAATATAATAAGAAGACTTAAATGCCAGATATGAATAGATCAGATTACTTTGCTGCATGTAGAAGGTCCCTTTGGAATAAAAGTATGTGCAGCCCTGCTGCCCAAGAGAGGGTACTAAAGCGAATATCAGTAGCTGGAGCTTAAAGGGAATCTGTCACCCCATTGTTTGTATATAAGCTGCAGCCACTGCCATCAGCGGCTTATCTACAGCATTCTGGAATCCTGTAGATAAGCCCCCCCCCATGTAACCTGAAAGATAAGAAAAACGAGTTATATTATACTCACCTTCAGGTCCGGTCCTGTCTGATGGGTGTCGCGGTCCGGATCCGGCGCCTCCCATCTTCCAGCGATGACGTTATCCTCCTTGCTTCTGTCGCGCTCCTGCGCAGGCGTACTTTATCTGCCCTGTTGAGGGGGGATCAAAGTACTGCAGTGCGCAGGCGCTGGACCTCTCTGACCTTTCCTTTTGCACCTGCACACTGCAGTATTCTGCTCTGCCCTCAACAGTGTGACAGAAGCAAGGAGGAGGACGTCATTGCTAGAAGATGAGAGGCGCCGGACCGCGACACCCATCGGACCGCATCTGACCGCCCTCCGGGTGAGTATAATATAACTAATTTTTCTTATCTTTCTGGTTACATCGGGGTTTTTCTGCAGCATTACAGAATGCTGTAGATAAGCCCCTGATGGCGGTGGCTGCAGCTTATATACGAAAAATGGGGTGACAGATTCCCTTTAATAAACTGTAAAGCTGGCAATACATCAAAGAAACTGCTCTTTATTGATTCTCCTTTGACCGCTTCTACAGGGTATCGTCTGCCAGCTCTTCTTTACTTACTCTTCTTCTTAGTGTTGAGGTTCCTCAAAATTCAGTCCTAGGCGCCCTCCTCTTATTTCTATATACTGCCCCTGTTGGACAAACCATCAGCAGATGTGGTTTACAGTACCATCGCTATGCTGATGACACTCAATTAACAAAAAATCTTCTCCTCACATCACCCCTACCTTAATACTAATGACCAGGGATTGTCTGTCCACTGTCTATAACATCATGTCTTCCCTTTATCTGAAACTGAATGTCTCCAAAATTGAACTTCTAGTGTTTTGCCCTTTGCTAACCTATCTATGCCCTATATTGCAATTTCCTTGCGTGATTGTGTAACAAGGGCGACCGGGGTGGTAGTCCTGACCGAGTTCATCCACAAAACACATTTCACAGACACCCCTGCCTCTTGTACATGAAACACAGGACGGACACGGCTTCCGCCACGGGTTACCTCTTCTTACCAGTCGCTGTAGTCTAGGCGAACAAAATCCAGGTTCACAGCTGCGGTCCAACAGGGATAACTTTTATTTAAACAAGGTAGAAAAGATAGTAGAAGATAGAAACTTCCTGCTCTTTCCCTACTCTTATTTGCGGCCTCTCAGAATCAGCCACAGTCCACAATACGAGGTAGTGAAGACTCACTAGCCGGAATCTAAATGCTTGAAATCCCTTTGGCCGGGCAATCGCAAAGTCCTGTGCCCACCGCACTGTCCGTGGTTCCCGAGACAACAGATGTGTCCCCTCCTGGGGCCTGGCAATGTCCCGGTCGTGGTTGCATGTCTCCCCTGGGCTGACGTGCCGGGGTGCTGACTGGAAACAGCAGCTTCCTGCCTCCTTTTCTGCTGCTGGCCCAGCCCACCATATTAACTCATTGCTGTCCCTAACTATACACATATACAAGTACAGTTTAATACAATAACATGAATAGGTAACATACAGGCTTTGTAAAATACCATAGGAACACATTTCACAGTACAGGAACAACAAGACATTAATAAACAAGTATATAATGCAGTGAAGTGCACATAGTAGAGAGTGGAGCAGACAGGGGGTTCCTGTCACCTCCTTACAGTTGGACCACAACTCCCAAGCAGTACATGTAAGGGTATGGACATGCTGCCTATGTTTCCCTCTTGAAAATAAGTTTTAATGAGATGTAATGTGAATTGTGTTGATATATGTTATGAGGTGTAATGTGTAATGCGATGTTGTGATATAATGTGAATTTTGATGTGCGTTAGATATGCATAGTTTAACTATAGGGATAGTTAGAGTTAAGTTTTGGGATTAACCCAAAGAGAAAGGAGCTATGCTGCAGCAAAAGTGACAAGTTCCTGTGATAAAGTTCGATAGAGCTGGGAGTGCAAAGTGAGCAGTCCTAAAGGTTCCATGTGAGCCCTGCCATATTCTGGGGTGACCCTAAGTGAAAGGAGACCGAAGAGAAAGGATAGCAAGATCCAGATCATAAGTGACTAAAAGACAGAGTGACCTTCTGGAAACGGGTCTTAGTAAAGGACACTGAGCCACGAGACCCTGAGGTAATAATGCTGGAACTTAGCAAGCCTAAACAGGACTAGAAGCGTGGGACTGGTAGCGTGTTCCAGGTGGGAGTTCCTAGGTGCCAGCAGTGTAAAGAGGACGTGGAACCACGGAGCAAGTAATGGACACTTGTTAATCAGGACTGTAAGGTTACAGCTGAGTTGTGGTGAAGTAGTGGGAAACAGTGGACACAAAAAGACTGTGATAAATTACCAAAGAGAACTGTGTGGAAAATGCTTCTAAGTTGTAAAGAAAATGTCCATAAGCCTTTGTATCTGCTATCCTTTGTATATATTCCCTACCAAATCCCTATTCAGTAAAAAGTTTATTTTTGAATGGTGGTCTCCATCATTGAACTGTGAAACATCTGGTCCTGGCAAACCAAGAACATCGGTTACAAGTAAAAGGACCTCACAGCAAAAATACACAAACCCAGCCGAGACCTCCACTTTCATGTAATGTACTTGAGCGCTGAAGACAAGTGCCTCTTACTCTCTTACTATCGTTCTCATTCATTCTCCCCTGAGGAAAATTGCAACTATCTACTAATCGTTTTCCTCTTAGGGTGAGTTTCCACGATCAGGAAACGCTGCGTGTTTGGCGCTGTGCGCTGGCGCAGCGCCAAACACGCAGCGTCCAGATGTTACAGCATAGTGGAGGGGATTTCAAGAAATCCCGTCTCCACTATACGCAAAATTACGCAGGCGGCACACCTGCGTTTACGGACATGCTGCGCGTCTTTTCAGACCGCAGCATGTCCTCGCGTGTTGCGGCGACGGTGCGTCGCCGCAACAGAATTAACACAGGGCTATGTAGCCCTGCGCTCTTTCCGGAGGTGTTCCGGAGGTGTCCTGAACACCTCCGGAAAGAGCGCGCGTCACAAAGGGGGCGGGGCTTAGACGGAGCGGAATTTCCGCTCCGTCCAAAGCGCTGTGGTTCCGGACCGTGGAACCACAGCCTTACTAAACTTTCTCCTCTCCAATCAGTCCTGATTGCCCTTATTCCAATCCATCCTGAATGCGTGTCGTATTTCTGTCTAGCCGCTACTCCAATGCCTTCACCTGTGTGTCATTGCACTGCTTACCCATCTGCTACAGAGTACAATAAAAACTTGCTGTCAGCGAGCACAGACTCAGTGACGTCACCGCTGCTCACTGAGCCTGTGCGCGCTGCTTCCCATTCATTCCCCAGCCATTTACATCCGGAGCGGTCGCATTAGCACAGCTCTAGTAGTAAAGTGATTATCCCCAGATAAGGATTGAGCCATGGGGCAGACTGTACACCAGATAGGTATTACCCCACTTGCCACCACTACAGGGCATGTGGGAAGAACCCGACAAAGCTCCAGAATAGGCGCATCTAATAGATGCGCCTTTTCTGGGTAGCTGTGGGCTGCTGTTTTTAGGCTGGGGGGGCCCATAGTCATGGCCCCTTACCAGCCTGAGAATAGCAGCCCACACCTGTGAGTCTTGCCTGATTGGTTAAAAAAATAAAGGGAACCTCACACCGGGTTTTTCATTCATTCTCTCCTGCTTGCGCTGTTGCCAGCAGAGCAGGAGAGAATAATGACAGCCACGTTCAGCATCACAGGCAGGGAAACAGCGTTTATAGTAGCGCTACTTCCCTTGCGGCAGTCCGTGTGGTACTGATGTGGCACACGGGCAGCACATGGTTGCCACACGTGTGCCACACGTAGTACACACACGGACACACGGACACTGATATCTCCAGTACCGTTTTTTACGGTACCAGAATTATCAGGAAGTGTGAAAGGGGCCTTATTTGAAAACTCCCATTTACTTTTGGCAAAATAAGTATTTGATATGCTGCAGATTTTGCAAGTTTTCCCACCTACAAAGAATGGAGAGGACTGTCTTTTCTATAGTAAAAACACTTCCAATGTGAGAGACAGAATCTTAAAAAAAATCCAGAAAATCACATTGTATGATTTTTACATACGATATTTTTTGGACTATGAGATGTACTTTTTTCCTCCAAAATTTTGGAGGAAAGTGGGAGGTGCATTTTATAGTCTGAATGTACCTTATCTTACAGTCTGGCTGTAGATGGGGGTGGCAGTGGCGGAATAGCGGGCCACAGGAGGCAGCAGCTGGCGGCTGCAGCTAACATTGTGCCCACTGCTAAAGAAAATTATTATTCACTGCTCCCCACGCCTATAGTCCCTCCCACCTCTATGCACTGAAGCTGGTGCCAAGAGGTAGGAGGGACTATGGGTATGGGGAGCAGTGAATATTCATTCTGTTTAATAGCGGGCACACTGTTAGATGCAGCTGCCGACTTCTTGCAGAGGCTGGGCGATCGCGTATGCCCACTATTAAATAGAATGAATATTCACTGCTCTCCATGCCTATGAGAGTGGAGGGCAGTGAATATTTGTGGAGCCCAGCTGTGACTGAATCCATATCTCCCAGAAGGGTGCACTGAAAGAGGATACCACTAGAGGTCATTATACACATACACACACGTACAGCTACCTTAAAGACCACCAGAGGGAGCTGTGTTAGGCATATAAAAAGAAGTTTAGTTTCAGTTTACTTCAGAGTTCTGAGCAGCCATCTCAGAGAGCTCAGTCAGTCTGCAGAAAGTGACGTGCAGAGCTGAGGATAGTGAGGCTGCAGAGCTATTCGGTTCCAAGTAAGTGGAGTCTAGTAAGAGTGAAAGAGAAATCACTCCAGCCTAGTCAGAGCTGAATTTAGAAGTGTAGCTCTGTAGAAAGCGTGCCGACGCTTTAAGAGCGGCGAAGAGGCAGCCCACCAACTGCCAGCGTGTGTGATCGTGTAAGGATCCAGGTAGCCGAAGGCGAGTGGAAGTTAATGAGACAGAGGAGCCTTAATAGCTCATCTCAGCAAGAAATACCGGACAACAGGGTCCGAGCCTATAGGGATCTCCACGACCCATTAGGAGAACACCGGAGTTCCTGGAGGACTACAAGTCCCAGGAGTACCACAGAGCTGATACGTAGCAGGATCAGGAGGACAGTGTCTGGCAAGCAGGACGCTGTGAGCAGAGACTGTGTACTTTCAGAGAAGGTCCAATCACAAGATCAGCCAGGTGCAAGACGGAGACCAAGTCAGACCTAGCTACAAGCAGGTCAGGACTTTATTACTAAAAGGCAGAGGACAGGAGGCCATACACCTACCAGTGGAGGAATCTCGATCTGCATCCTTCACCCTACAGTACTCCGGGAAATGCCTGCAACATCTACAGTAAAGGTACCAAACTGACTTATGTGTGTGTCTCCCTTATTATCCCTGACTGCCGGGTCCCCATCTGTCCTGCACTTCTTATACATCTATCTGCCTTACAGGAATCAGCCTTACTTGTGGAAGGCTTAACATCTAGCTGCACAATATCAACCCTCCAGTGGATCTGCATAGCAGCGCTGGTCATCCTGACCAGGCACCACAAGTGGCGTCACGAATCCCCATATCATTATTCAAGTCACCTGTAAATATCCCCATTAAAGTGAGCGCCCAGGGCACGGACCGAGCTGTGCTACCCGTGACGTTTCCCATAGACATCAACGGGCTCGGTGCCGAGTACCCCATAACCCTGGTGTTGTGCGACTCATCTTTTCCTGGCGTCACGAACAGGATTGCGTGCCCTGCAGTAACGGAGTAACTTGTGCCCATTGCCACCGGGTACTGTGTGCCTCACTAAAAGACTGTGTTTTATATGTGGTGAAGATTTCCCGCCATTTGCCCGCCATTGCCCGCCAATTACAGCGCCACGGCGCGAAAACTAGTGGGCGTACCTGCAAAAGCGCGCTGAGTCCTGGACACGCCCCCAACGCTGACGCGGCGGCAGGTCCTGTGAAGAGCTACAGTGAACGCTCTGACGTCAGAGCGCCAGCGACACAGGTCCTTCTACACACCCCTGTGCCCTGCGGAGCTGCAGCCTTCAGAGAAGGTAGGCTACGATTAACTAGGGGGGCGCAAACATGTCGCAGCAGCCAGCCGGCAACGTGGCCCAGGCCGACGGCCTTAATGACTTACCCCTCGGCGCTGCCGCACAGGCTGGAAATGCTGGCCCCTCACCTGGTCATGTGGCCCCAATAGTACCGCTAACGCTGCCATACATGCCTGGAGCGAAGTGGCTCCCTCAGTACAGCGGCAAGCCAGACACCCTGTCAGGGTTCAAGCGGAAAATATGCAGTATAATGGACATGTACCCTATGACAGAAAAGCAGAGAGCTGCAGTGTTAGTGGGACAATTAACTGGTGCTGCTGAGAGAGAGGTAGAGACTTGGACAGCTGCAGACCAGGAGTCAGTGCATGCAAATTTCTTAAAGCTACAGACTATCTTTGAGGACCGCACTGAAACAGATCTCCGGATGAGTTTTTACCAATGCTCCCAGAAACCAGATGACAGCATTAGGGACTATGCCTGCCGACTACAAGGGGCCCTGCGAGCACTCAAACAAGTTAACCTCATGAGTGTCTCCAACGAAAATAAAATGTTAAAGGAACAATTTGTACGGGGGTTGAGGTCCCAAGCTGAAAGCCGGATTGTGCACTGGTGGTCCTTGGATCATCCTGATGCTACAGTTGATGCTCTTAAGGATATGGCTATAAAAGGACTGCGTCCCTTGGAAACACCCGAGGTGGCAACCCAGTGTCACCCGAGTGAAGCCACCCTAAAGCCAGCAGCATCCACCTTTTCCCCGTTGGTTGCAGAAGCCAAAACGCAGGTGGCGCCCCCTACTGAGCTGGACTGTTTGCGCTCAGAAGTGCGCCAGTTGACCAAAAACCTGGCCACTGTAATGAGTGCCCTGCGACTGCCGACGGAGGAAGAAGGAAAGATCCTGCTAGCTGACTGCCCAGAGGATGTCCCTTGGATGCGCCGGAGGAGAGGGAGGACGTCGCCCCACTGGAGGAGGACAACGCCACCCCCAGGAAGGACCCGCGACCAGCATCATCCCCGCCGAGAGTTCATCTGCTACCGCTGCCACAGAGAAGGTCACCTAGCACGTTGGTGTCCTTTAAACGAGCAAATCCTGGGTCCGAGGGCCAACACCCAGGAATAGACTCATCAGGCCCCTCAGACTGGAACCGCAGGTTTGTGGGAGGAAGACCTTACCTGTCCATCATACTGGACGGGATCGCAATCCCTGCCCTGCTGGACACTGGATCTCAGGTAACCGTCATACCTGATGTTCTCTACAATAAATACTGGTCCAGTGACGGTCTCCAACCCCCAAACCCTGACTTTGCTGTATACGCCTCTAATGGCCTCCCTCTTGACTTACTGGGGCTAAAAACGTAGACGTAAAAGTGGGGAGAGTAGAGCTAAAGAATCAGGGACTTCTTGTAGTAAAGACTGTTAATGAGGAAAATGGGTTGAATGTGGTTTTAGGCACTAACATTATTAGTAACTGTTTGGAGGAGGTTGTGTTTTTACTCCAACAGCTCGCCGAAATTGGCAGACCAAAGCAAAAGGGAGTGATCCGGAGGGAGATCCGAACCCTGATGTGCCAGCAGCAAGTGAAACTGACCGGTGGTGAGATTGGTAATGTACGGGTGACAGACCCGAACCCAATTGTGATACCCCCTATGAGTGAAATGCTTATTTGGTGTAGAGCAGCAATAGGTCTGAGAGGACAGAACTACCAAGCAGTAGTAGAGCCCCATTGTTCAGAACACAGACCTACACTCTTGACTGCCAGAGGGGTAGTGGATGTACATAATGGGAGGGTGCCAGTGCGTCTTCTCAACTGGGGAGAGGATGAGGTCAAATTACCACGTTATGCCACTGTTGCTAAGTTACATGCTGTGGATAATAACTCCATTCACCCGACGGAGCCCTTAGCCTCCCCACAACCAGTGGAGGATAACGGTCCGACCACCCAGGTGGAGGATTGGTGTCAGCAGCTCCATGTCGGGACAGACACCACTCCAGCCCACCAGAAACAAGGAGTATACCGAGTAGTTCAGGAGTATGCACAGGTATTCAGCAAACACCCACTCGACTTTGGGAAAATTAAAGGGGTTCAACATCACATCCCCACAGGCAATCATCCTCCCATTAAAGAACGGTACAGGCCTATACCTCCAGCACACTACCAGAAAGCCAAGGAGATGTTGCGTGATATGAAGGAAGCAGGGGTGATAAGGGATAGTTGTAGTCCCTGGGCAGCACCTCTAGTCTTAGTCAGGAAAAAGGATGGAAGCATGAGAATGTGTGTAGATTACAGACAAGTAAATCGCATTACACATAAAGATGCATACCCTTTACCACGCATTGAGGAATCCTTAGCTGCATTAAAAACTGCTAATTACTTTTCCACCCTTGACCTCACTAGTGGGTACTGGCAAGTAGCTGTGGCTGAGGAGGATCGGGAGAAGACGGCTTTCACCACCCCGATGGGACTCTGTGAGTTTGACAGAATGCCGTTTGGACTCAGCAGTGCCCCTGGAACGTTCCAGAGAGTGATGGAGAGCTGTCTGGGATATCTTAACTTTGAAACTGTGTTGCTGTACCTGGACGACGTCATCGTATACTCCAAAACGTATGAAGATCACTTGAAGCACCTGGCGGAGGTATTCGAGTCACTGTCCAAGTATGGGATGAAACTGAAGCCTTCAAAGTGCCATCTGCTCAAACAAAAGGTACAATACTTGGGACATATTGTCAGCTCAGAAGGAGTAGCGCCGGACCCTGAGAAGATCATTGCCATCCAGAAATGTCCGGAGCCGAAAAATCTCAGGGAGGTGCAACAGTTCCTGAGACTGACAAGGTACTACCGGAGGTTTGTGAAGGACTACACCAAGAAAGCAGCGCCTCTGCAAGACCTCCTGGTGGGACAGTCCCTCAAAAGCAGAAATTCTTCATTCCATTGGGGTAAAGAACAGGCAGAAGCATTCAAGGAAATGAAGGAGATCCTGACAGGTGATGAGATCCTAGCCTATCCTGACTACAGCCAGCCGTTCATGCTGTATACTGATGCCAGCAATGAAGGATTGGGAGCAGTCCTCAGTCAGAAGCAAAATGGCCTGGAGAAAGTCATCGCCTATGCAAGCAGGAAGCTCCGCCCGACCGAGAGGAACACAGAGAACTATAGCAGCTTCAAGTTGGAGTTCCTGGCACTGGTCTGGGCCATCACGGAGAGGTTCAAGCACTACTTAGCCTCCAGCAAGTTCACTGCATACACTGATAACAACCCCTTAACGCATCTTGAAACAGCTAAGCTGGGAGCCATGGAACAACGCTGGATGGCTCGGCTGTCCAATTACCAATTTACAATCAAATACCGAGCGGGCCGCAAGAATGCCAACGCTGATGCCCTATCCAGGATGCCTCATGAATCGGACACAGAAGAAGAAGTGGATGATCTGGATGAGATAGAACTACCTGTCTTTCATAGAAATGGGATGATCCATGAACAACAAGCCAGCAGGAGATCGCCTGGTAAGACGTTAAATCCTTTACCTCACCACAGCTGGAAGGAGACTCAGGACAGCGATCCAGTTGTCAGACGAATCAAGGAGCTGATATCTCAAGAAGGTTCCTCCTTGGAGAAGGACGCGCCTCTACAAGCAAGGCAGCTGTGGAATGAAAGAAGCCGGCTGTTCATCTATCGTGAGAAGCTGTGCAGGAGATACATCAACCCAAGGACCCATGAGATGGTATGGCAGATAGTGGTTCCCAGAGCAGACATCCAGATGGTGTTAGAAGCCTACCACGATCAAGCGGGACACTTTGGCTGGAAGAAGCTGGAGACCCTGTTGAAGTGTCGTTTCTACTGGGTGGGAATGCGCAGCTCCATCGAGAGGTGGTGCCAGAACTGTGGACCCTGTGGCCTCAGAAGAAAGGACTACAGCAGTCAGAAGGCACCCCTGCAACCCATCAAGACGACTCGTCCCCTGGAGATCGTGGCCCTGGACCATGTCAAGTTGTCACCCAGCCGGTCAGGATACTCCTATGCCCTGACTATGGTGGATCACTACTCCAGGTTCCTGGTGGTCGCCCCTGTCAAAAATCTGACGGCAGAGACAGCAGCAAAGACGTTCCAAGCGTGTTTCTGTAGACCACACGGATATCCTGAGCAGGTACTAACTGATCAAGGTCCAGCTTTCGAAGCCGAATTATTCAAGGAGTTCTGTCACTTGTACGGGTGTAAGAAGATCAGAACAACACCGTACCACCCCCAAACTAATGGTCTCTGTGAGAAGATGAATCACATCGTCATTGACCTGGTGAAGATTGTACCACTCGAAGAGCGAAATCGGTGGCCAGACTTACTACCTGACCTGGTAGATCTGTACAATCACATACCTGTGAGTTCCACCAATTGCACCCCAGCTTACCTCATGCGGGCAAGACCAGGAAAGCTGCCCGTGGATCTGGAGCTTGGTGTTGTAGAACCAGAAGCGGATGTGACTACTGGAGACTGGGACACAACCAGACAGGAACAGTACAGGAAAGTACAGGCCTGCGTTGAAGAAAGTCTCAATCGAGTCAGGGATAAGCAAGAAGACCACTATAACAAAAGTGCGCCAGCTGAACCTTTCGCACCTGGTGAAGTCGTCCTAAAAAGAAAGAGGAGGTTACACAAA
>JARQOD010000004.1:37273472-37327598 GCA_033576555.1 Oophaga sylvatica
TTGCAGAAAAGCATCCCCAAGTTATGAGGCTTTCCCCACGGATGGGATAGTGTTCATGGGGTTGTTCTCATCCTTCTTCTTCCTCCAAACACGGCTAGTGGAGTTGATATCAAAAAGTTCTAGTTTATTATTATTTATTATTATAGAGTCATTTATTCCATGCCACTTTGCATGTGAAAAGGGGAAAATGTAATAAAAACAAGTACAATAATCTTTAACAATACAAGTCATGACTGGTACAGGAGGAGAGAGGACCCTGCCCGTGAGGGCTCACAATCTACAAGGACTGGGTGAGGATACAATGGTGAGAGTAGAGCTGGTCGTGCAGCGGTATGGTGGAGCGATGGTTACTGCAGGTTGTATGCTTGTCGGAAGAGTTAGGTCTTCAGGTTCCTTTTGAAGGTTTCCATGAAAGGCGAGATTTGCTCTTATCTGACCACATGACCTTCTCCCATGCCTACTCTGGATTAGGCAGGGGTCAGCCATGCGAGAAACTTGCGCGAGTCACGCATGTCAATACCCGGCAGTGCCGGGTATTGACATGCAAGACTTGTGCGAGTTTCTCGCATGGCTGACCCAGGCCTTAACCAGATGGTCATTGGCATACTTCAAACGGGCCTAGACATGTGCTGGTGTGAGCATGGGAATCTTATGTGCCCTGCAGGATTTTAATCCATGACTGCATAGTGTAATGTTTAAGAATGTGGTCCTAGATCTCTTCGGGTAATTGACCAGGTCCTCCCGTGTAGTTCTGGATTGATTCCTGACCTTTCGCAGAATCATCCTTACTCCACGGTAAGGCGATATCTTGCAAGATTGACAGTCATCTTCTGTTTCTTCCATTACCTAATAATTGTGCCAACAGTCGTTGCAATCTTACCAAGCTGCTTGCCTATTGTCATGTAGCCCATCCAAGCATTGTGCTGGTCTACAATTTTATCCCTGGTGTCCGTAGGCAGGTCTTTGGGCTTGGCCATGGTGGTGAGGTTGGAGTGTGATTGAGTGTAGGTACAGGTGTCTTTTACACAGGAAATAAGTTCATGCATGTGCAATTACTACAGGTAATGAGTGCAGAGTAGGGGGGCTTCTTAAAGAAAAAGTAACAGGTCTGTGAGAGCCAGAATTCTTGCTGGTTGCTAGGTGATCAAATACTTATTTCATGCAATAAAATGCAACTTAATTATTTAAAAATCTTATAATGTGATTTTCTGTTTTTCTATTTTTAGATTCTGTCTCTCCCAGTTGAAGTTTAACTACGATAAAAATTACAGATCTCTCCATTCTTTGTATGTGGGAAAACTTTCAAAATCGACAGTGAATCAGATACTTATTTTCCCCACTGTATTATAATGATGGCTGGACCTTACATGACAAGCACTTTTCACCTATTGTGCCCACTTCCCCATTTCTTTATAGATTTTAAGCTTGTGAGAAAGGTCCTTACTCCTGCTGTAATTGCTGAATTATGTGTTGCTTGGTAAGGCTTTTATTGTCTGTACATCCCCAACTTAATTGTAAAATGCTGTGGAATTTGTTGACGCTACGTACATAAATTATTATTACTAAATTTGAGGTAGCAGACAGTGATTGCTCCTGACTCCACTGGATACTTGCATTCTGATGATTAGAGATGGGTGAACCCAGAGCTGTTAGGGAACATTTTAAAAAAAAGTTCGGCTTGGGCACCCGGACTCGAATCTGGACCTTATTCATATGAATAAGAGGCCCAAACATCCATTGTTTCCCATGCTGTCATATGTGTAACAGTGCGGTAAACAGGGGCTCTGATTGGCGGTAAGATCGTTACCGACCGTCAGAGCGCTGCAGTTCCAATGCTGTCAGACAACAGCATGTGAGCTAGCAACTGTGACTGGCGGTAAAAAGCTTATCGCCAGTCACAGGAGTCAGATGATGAGAGTACTACACTCAGCAGCGGGAGCATGCGGGGCTGATAAGAGTATTCATCAGGCGGTGCCTGTGCAGTAAATAAATTTAAAAAAATGTTTTAGATTCCCCTCTATTTTTGAAAATCATCCCAAGTAAAGCTGACAGTTGAGTGCTTAAACCCCCAGCTGTCAGCTTTATATGGCTTGTTATCAAAGTAGAGGGGTCCCCACAATGATTTTTTTATCTAAATAAATAAACAGTGTGGAGTCATCCCTATTTTTTGACAACCAGTCAAGCTTAAAGCAGGTTACTGGAGGCTGATATTTTCAGACTGGGAAAGGGGCCATGGATCTTGGCCCTCCCCAGCTTAAAAATAGCAGCCCGCAGCTGCCCCAGAAAAAGCGCATCTATTTGATGCGCCAATTCTGCTGCTTTGCCCTGGTATGGTGGCAAGTGGGGGAATAGGTTTGGGGTTGATGTCAGCTGTTTTATGGCCGCTGACATCAAACTCAGGGGTTAGTAATGGGGAGGCGTCTACAAGATGCCCCCATTACTAAACCCATAGTCATATTGTAATAAAAACACAACAAAAATAAAGTCCTTTATTTGAAATAAAAACTTCACACCCTCTTTTACACATTTATTCACAAAAAGTAAAAAAGCAAAGTTATACTCACCTTTCCACCAATCAATTCCTATATCCCTTGTAAAAGACCAAAAATAATAAAACACCATATTCCTCACCTGTCTAGCGATAATCTGTTAATGGGCATGTCCCACGACAATCCAGATGATTTGAGCAGTCACATCAGCGATGCGACCACTCTCCATGCCAGGCGGCACACACTTGCTTATGCTCCTGCAGTGTGTAGCGCTGACGTGAGAAAGGTCACCAGAGTTCATAGCTGATGAAACTCTGTCACCTCACTTACGGCATGGTTTGTATAGTGGGAAAATTCTCATATAGCGAGCGGTGAAGTCAATTCGATGACCAGGGTTCATCAGCTATTAATTTAGGTGACCATTCTCACTTCTACGTCACACACTGCAGGAGCATAAGCAAACTCCTGTCTCGGTGTGTTTTGGCTAGCTTGCTGAGTGCTTGCATCAATGCCAGCATTTACCCAACCACCCTTATGTAGCAGAGCTGAATTTCTTCGAGGAACACATATGAGCAGCATTATGGCTCAGTGGTTAGTACTGTAGCCTTGCGGCGCTGGATTCCTGGGTTCAAATCCCACCAAAGACAATAACATCTGCAAGGAGTTTGTATGTTCTCCCCTTGTTTGCGAGGGTTTCTTTCCACATTCCAATGACATACTGATAGGAATTTAGATTGTGAGCCCTATTGAGAACAGCGATGATAATGTGATCAAAAACTGTAAAGCGCTGTGGATTATCTTCTCCTCCGAAAGGTGAGGAATAAGTTGATTTTTTTTTTTTTTTTTAATCTTTTAAAAGAAATGGGTAAATGAAGGTGGGGTGTTTTATTTCAAATAAATGACTTTATTCTTGCTGAGTCTATTACAGTTAAGACTATGGTGTTAGTAATGGGGGTGTCCTACAGACACCCCTCCATTACTAACCTGTGGGCTTCATGTCAGCTGACATTACAAAGCTGACTTCAACCTCACAACCATTACCCCACTTGCCAGTGTACCAGGGCAAGTGGGAAGAGCCAGGCAAATTGCCAAAATTGGCGCATCTAATAGATTGGCCTTTTCTAGTGCAGCTTAAATAATTAAAAAATATGGCATTGTTCTCCACTCTATTTTTGATAACCAGCCAATATAAAGCTGACACCTGGAGGTTGCAGCCTGCAGTAGTTATCAAAAATAGAGGTGAACGCACCCCATTTTTAAAAATTTATTTTCTTATTTACTGCATCGATGCCTGCTGATGAATACTCTGATCAGCCTCGCTTGCTCTCACTGCTAGATGAAGAATGATGAGAGTAGTACTCTCATCAACCAATGCCTGTGACCAGTGGTAACCTTTTTACCGCCGGTCACAGCTGCTGACTCACATGCTGTCATCTAACACCATGAGAACTGCAATGCTCTCACTGGTGGTAATTTTTTTTTACAGCCGGTCACAGCTGCTGGCTCACATGCTGTCATCTGACAGTGTGGGAACTGCAGCGCTCTAACTGGTGGAAACGATCTTACTGCCGATCAGAGCCACCCGTGTTTCTCACACTGTCACACAAATGGGAAATACCCGATGTTTGGGCTGTCTAACCCAAGCAGTAACACAGTCCGTGTTCGGGGGTCTGTGCACAGACAGTAGGTGTTTAGTACGGATTATGAACTTTACTGTTCGGGTTCACCCATTCCTACTCATCATGGTCAAGAAATCATGTCTTTCATCAGACAAGGAGAATTAACAGCTGTCAAGCCCATCTGTTGGCATAAACTCATTTGCCTCAATTCATTAAGACTAGAGTTTTTTACTCCAGTCTTAATGAAGGGAGTGCTAGAGGATGATATGCCAAATTCATTAAGATGCGTGCGTTTCTTTAATAAATGTATCTTTCAACTGTTGTGCCCCACCACCACAAATTTGGGCACGAACCAGGCATACATTTTATAGTCATAAATTACACCACTTTTGAGGAAAAAATTATGATGATTTTCTTCGGCGTGTCACATCTGAGCTCCACACACTTATAAGAATGTTGGTGAAATTGGCCAACATTGGCATTAAAACAACAAAAGTTAGAAAACTTTTCTGACATTTCACACAGATTTACACCAGAAAATCTTTTTCCCCTCCATTTCAGTCATTGTGCGGTTTATTTATATAAATAAAGATTATTATTATTTTATTATTATTATTAAGAGACTCTTATGGACATCGGTTAAATGGACAATACATCCAATAGCTGACCTGTTATTCCTGCCCATGCAATAGCTTTGATTAAAGAAGAATGCCAATCAAAATTTGTATCCTCTTAATATGTTACAATCATCATATTACATCGCATAGTGTACTTACAATTGCTCATTTTGCCCTTCTACCCAGTTAATTTTTCTCTTTTCTATTAGGCCTAGGACATTACATGATTAAAAACTGACAGACTTAATCCTTTTAAAGTCGATGTAGAAAAAGGAAGTCTCTTTTCCCTGCATGAGTCATCATAAATCATTGCAGAAGTCCCTAGCAGGGGGAGGAGGAAGTAGGTCAGGATTTTAAGAGGGGAATGATTCATGCCTTAGAAAAAGACATCCTTTTTTACATCAAGCAGAGACAAGAGAATAATTAAGTGGGTAGAAAGATAAAATGAGCAATTGTAAGTATACAGTGCTATATAATATGATGATTGCAAAATATTGTGCTCATTTAATTTCTTTTACGCTAGGGCCACATAACCATATGTTTTCCTTCTGAGAAAAATGGTCCGATTATGCTGTCGGATAATTGGAGGCAAATAGTGCATGCTGCATTTATTTTTCCTTGGACCACTTGGTTCTAGGAAAACATTGGACATGTGCACGGCCACATTGAATAACATTGGTCTGAGTATGATCTGACGTTTTGACAGATCGCACTAGGATGAAAAAGTATTGCTGTCTGCACAGTTCACAATGACCAATTCTTATTTGGAGCCCCATGTAGGAGCAGCTATGATTACCCAGCCTTATAAAATTTCAGCCTTTAATATTTTGCAACTTCTTTTATCCCAGTTCTTAAAGTCAAGTTACAAAATTTTCAAGATTTTGCAACTTTATTTTTTGTTTCCCTACAGGATTTTTTTTTTTTTTTTTTACAAAAGACTGGGAAGGTCCATGGATATTGGCCCCTTCCATCATAAGAAGTCCAGCTCACAGCTGTCTGCTTTCCCTTGGCTTGTTATGAAAACTAGGGTGGTCCCCACATCGTTCTTTTTCATTGATTTATTTCTTAGTATTTTTCATTTATTTGTAATAAATAGATGAAAAAAAGGCATAGGGTTCCCTCTCAATTTTGATAACCAGCCAGCGTAAAGCAGACAACTGGAAGCTGGGCTGGGGTCAGTCATTTTGCATTGTGACCTCTGACATCATGGAGCCCTAATATTTTCTTGACGGTTTTAATAATTTATCTGACTATTTCTGACAATCATATTGCAGCTGCAGTTTAGCATTTATATTTGGATTGCAAATCCTGGATTCTAAACTTAAAGGGAATCTGTCACTCTAAACTGGCGGGATATTTAAATGATGGCAGTCAGGTCAGATGGGCGGTGTTTTGGGTACTTGCCTTAACATGTTGTTCGCCGCTGTCTCCATTATTTCTGGGAATTGTAGTCGTTGCCCTCCATATAACGCGCCTGCGCATTGCAATCTTGAATTGCGCATGCGCAGTATGCTTTGCCCGCAGATTGCAATGCGCAGGCGCGTTATATGGAGGGCAACGACTACAATTCCCAGAAATAATGGAGACAGCGGCCATCTGACCTGACTGCCATCATTTAAATATCCCGCCAATTTAGGGTGACAGATTCCCTTTAACTCAGTTTTCTATAGGCCCCAGAAGAGACAAAAAAAAAACAACTAATGAATGGCCGACGATCATAACCTAAAAGGAAACAAGGACGACACAGATCATGGTGTCACGCAGTTTTATTGGTGGAGAAAATATATATAAAGCACACTTTTTTTATTTTAAATAAATATAAGGTCAGATCACACTGGTATTTTACAAGAGACATAATTTGGAAGATTTATTAAATACTAAATGCAATTTATTAAATGAAATATTCCTCTATTGTGTCTGATCTTAATAACTGTATCTCTATTAGCTTTATAAAATCCAACTACTTTGGTCTTATTTTTCTCCAGAAGTGAAAAATCATTCCAATCACATGATAATCATTACTTTGCTTTATTAAAACAGTGTCTTTTTGTTCTATACAAATATTAATAGGCGGGAGTGACTTGCAGTACCATTTTTCACCATATTGCTGATTGCATTGTTCATTGGAAACCAATGCAACAGCGCCAACGCTTAATTTATTCTGAAAACAAAAAAATTTTTTTGAAGTCTAATAACTCTAAAATAAAGGGGACACAGTTTAATTGAAGGGATTATCCAGGACTATATATATATTTTTTAATTACTGTGGGACTAAGAACTAACAGGCAGGTAGCTGGTAAGCGTCCATCTCCGCCAGCGCAGAGCTGACCCCTCCTGTCCGCGATTCTGCTGATGTCACATCGACAGAGCAGCAGATTCTCTTTTTTTAGTAATTACTTATATTCCCTTGGACACCATGCTGAATAATATTTTCTAGAACACTGTTGTGCCTCAATTATTCATACTGGAAGGGAAGTATATAAATAATTGGTATCAAAGCAGGACTACTCCACCCCCATTGCCAATAGCATTTATCTCTATACAGTCTAAGGCCGCGGTCACAAGAGCGTTGATTTTCTCTCGGCTTGATTATGGTAATGATACTAGCCTCAAACTTGGATCACAGTAAACTGACACTCTGTTCAGATTCTCTCATATGAGAGAATCTGATCAAAGTGTAGAGAAGATTGAGAACGTTATTTCTCCATCTTCTTGATTGTCTGAGACCACGGATGTCGGACTGCACTTGGATGACAACTGTGTGCGGTTCGGTGTTTTACATGCACCCATAGTTTTTTTTTCAGTCGAGATGGGGTGCAGAGTGTACATTAATGAGAAAAAAATTAACTTTTGAATTTACCAAATGACTGCAATGAAACAAAGAGTGAAAAATTTAAAGGGGTCTGAATACTTTCCATACCCACTGTAAATCCCAAGGGACATTGCACCCGGTGTTATGGTTCTTTGAACCATTATGTCATGAGTTTGCCAAGAATGTTCCCTTAAGAGGACCTCTTACTTGCCGTAAAAAGTAATTTTTGACCTGGTGTAAGTACTTTTTTCATTTTATTTTTCTGCACCTCTCTGTTTGAGAGCTAAGAGTCTCTTTTCCCATTATGCAAATCTAGTCTTTACAGCTAAATGAGCACAGTCCTCAACTCTTCACAAACGAGTCTTTTGAGGATCACACCCAGTTGGCTAAAAAGGTCCAGCTTTACAAGCAGGAAAGAGAAGGCCATTTCTCAAGAACAGAGGGGCAAAGGAACAAAAGTAAAACAACGCCAGATTCAGGAGAATGGCAGCATTTACACCATGTAAGAAGAAAAATGTATATATGTTATGTGATAGGTCCTCTGCAAGGTCATCACAAATCAGACCACCAAGACAACTAGGCCAGGCAAATCTCAAATACAAAAAACCATACTGGTCTCCAAACATAGGGCGTAGAAGTATGAACCATTCCTTAAAGTCTTTGGCCCTTCATGATCAAGACAAACGATATTCACGCTTATCTTGAGAGGAGGCGTGCTGGAGTCAGACGCTCCACATTCATTAAGAGACGTGCTCCACCATGCGCTCTTCACCACAGATCATACTCCAGTCTTGTGGCGTAAAGAACATCGCCGCTTGTCTTGAATTTGACGAGCGGTGCTTGCCATGCCCCCGTCCCATCCCAGCTCAGCTAACTTTGTCGTAGCGGATTGAAAATGGAGGAGGATGGCATAAGTCGTAAAAATTGCAGTGCAGTCTTACATTGCGCCAAAATTTTGAGAATTCTGGTGTAAGAGCTTTGAACAATCTGGGCCATGGATTATGGTTTCTATTAGTAGATTGTAAAAGTGAGCAGGACTGGAAGTCATCAAGGGTTAATTGCAAGTACTGGACTATATTATGTAGCTGAACACAAAAATTAGAAAAGCCATCCTATTGTTTAGATCAATTAGTACTAAAAGTGCCTAGGAATCCTTGGCGAGGCCATCTTCATCGTCACTGATGTGTGTCCTCTCTTCAGACACGCCGCTTTCATCTATGTTTTCCAGCTCATCCGCCCTCTGGATTGCCAGATCTTCCAGATTAACAGTAGGTAGTGTGTTCTGCTCTGGATACACCCAAGGCTTGAAATGAGGGTCGTGCTTTCTCTTCCATTCGGGATACTTTATACCGGCCTTGTAAATCTTTTTCATTGCCTGTACGGAATCAGGAATAATATAGAAAATAGAAATGTTACGCTTCCTCACTATGTCTTGCCT
The DNA here is from genome assembly GCA_033576555.1 of Oophaga sylvatica. Classification (NCBI taxonomy): domain Eukaryota; kingdom Metazoa; phylum Chordata; class Amphibia; order Anura; family Dendrobatidae; genus Oophaga; species Oophaga sylvatica. Next base: position 37,282,448 of record JARQOD010000004.1, read on the forward strand.
CATTGCAGAATCGTCGTCTAGCCTACACATTGATGTCAGCTGCATTCATAAGAAACCATAGAGATCTGTGCTAATATCGTACTGTAGGAAAATACCATGTAAATTTCATTAACGGTTATGTACACCTTCAAACACAACTTTCTTTTTAATTTTTAATTTGCTGCCTGTGAGGGATGAAGTGCAGGTCACTCCCCTCCTGAAATGTGCCCCCACCCTTGCATCCCCCAAGGCCATAAAAAGCCAAGCAGTGTTTATCTTTAATTAAAAACCAAGAACAAATCCTTTGACACTAATAACACAAAGGTGCAAAATCCCCTGCAAGCTCTTGTCTGACTTGGAAGTACATGGATATTCATCGTCATACAACAAATCACAGCAGACTCTGAGGTATTGAATCTGGAAAATGACCTATAATAACAGAATGCAATATCTCTGAGCCTAGCCGAGCACATCATCCGAATCGGCATTCCTTCCCCCATATGCCCGTGCTTGGCAGCCAATTGTAGCACTCTGTGCTATGGAGTTGTAAAGCTTAGCCACCCAGAATTACATACGGAGACTTATTTGGACTTTATGCGCAGATAAAATCCAGCCAAATACAGTGGCATTCCATTCAGAGCTTCGGGCAGAAAGATGTGTGTAATTTAAGGTTCGAGACTGAAAATCATACTCTCAGAGATGAGAGGAGAGAGAATGCACAAGCCCAGGGGTGGGCGCAGAGTATGGGAGGAGCAGCCAAGGAGATAAGTGTCAGCTCCTCATTTGGAGCTCAGTTTTCTTCTGGCAGCAGGACCCGTTATCAGACAGAGCCAGAAAAGCCTGTAACTAAGATTTGGACCTGGGATCCATCAGTGCCTCCCTGTAGTCACATGCTACATAACACGGTAATTGCAACCTATCTATACCCTATCCTTTGTACTACACTCCTGACTGCATACCTATGTATTGTTCTGTAAATATATGATTGTATATTTCTAGCGTGCCGGTTAGGTGATTCAATATAGAATTAATCTTGGGCTGCTCTTTTATCCACGAATCCCCACGTCCGCACGCTTGGTTGGTTATATGATATGCAACCCAGGTGGATTCCTAACTTCATATAAGCCTGCTGTCGGACGGGGCTTATTTCAAACGAGGAACTGGTGGCAGAATACCATATTGTTTTAGTGAGGAACTCTGGCAGTGAAAGCAGAGAGGTTTATACATATGTCTCCAGCCTGGACTGGTGATATATATTCCTCCTCACTGGGAGCGCCTCACTAACTCGTACCTATAAGAGAAGCCTTTCCGGCGTCTATTTGCCCTCGGTGCAGTTCCCTGACTGACCTGGGGCAAGTGGTGGCGCCAGAGAGCCAACCCTGCTAGGTCCTTCTTTCCCCTCTCCCCAATGTGAGCTAAGTCGACCCCCCCTACCCCTATGAGATCCCTCACACTGCCTAGAAACAAAAGCATGATGACAAGTTCCCTTTTAACTTTTGTTTCCCCATCTGAGAGCAGTATGATGTAGGGGCAGTGACCTCGATTCCATCGATGTGTCACTTGCTGCCATTTTCATAAAATCCCATTTTTCTGCTGCTGCATATTTACCAATTCTCTAACTCTGAGCTCTGTATAACCCCGCCCACACCACTGATTGGCAGATTTCTGTGTACACTGTGCATCAGCAGAAAGCTGCCAATCAGTGATGGGGGCGTGGTTGGGCTACATGGCAACATCTTTACTAGTCCTCTTGTGATAATCTCCTGCTGATAAAATAGTGATTTTATCAAAAGTACAGCAAGAAGCCCAGTAAGTGATACACCACCAGATTCAGGGTCTCTGCCCCTACATTATGCTATTCTCAGATTACCTGGCAAAACCCTGCTGACAGATTCCCTTTAAAGGAAAAATTCAGACTTTTTAATCTGCAGGTGTGCCACTATAGCGGAACGGGACCATGGAATATGTTGAAAGTACCGCGTGTGTAAGAATGAAATGCCGCTCGCCACCACAGCAGTGGATGTTGAACACGTGCATCTCAGCTCCATTTAGGATCCTGGGTTCCCTTTAAATAAAAATCTCCATTTATACAGCCACCCAAAACCTAAAGTTTGGGAAAGGCTGAAGGCTACGTCTGTAGCAGGACGGTTATAGTTTGTATATGTTTCTACCTCACCGACTGCTCTTATTGATCACTGCATCCTTGGATTCATTTTATGCCTCAGTTACCGCCTTAGAACTAGAATATATATTTAAAATTGTGAAATTTTCTTACCTTTGGAGCCACAAATTGAGAAACTTTATTCACCACCCACTTTTGGTAACGATCCTTCAATATTAAAAAAAAAAAAAAAAAAAAAAGATGCGTTAACCACAGAACTGTAAAATCCGGATGAGTTCCGCCATTTTTATACATGGTAACATGTTATTAGACTGTAAAATACTCCTCTACTTCAGCTTGACAAAAGTCTTCATGGACTGTTCGCCTTCATATCAACAGCACCACCTAATGGACAATCAGGCTCACTGCGTTCTACAATCAGCAGACTTGTAAAAATTAATACACAATGAGGTTGCTTTACTCAAGACTTACCTGGTGGCCAAAAGCGCAACTAATACCCCAAAGTTTATCATTGTGGTTGAGCTTTTTGAAGTTGGGTCATAGGGGGCATCTGTATTTTGTTTGGTATAGCCTGCATGACTAATAGTATCACTGACGGACTGTAGAATTTCATGGTGCTCTTCATTTGACGCGTGGCTGGCACCTCATGTCAATCTTATCTATCTCCAAGTATTAGGGGGCGGTCAGACGGAGCAAGATCGGAATGCATTGCACGGACTGGCCGGCAGCTCTCCCCACCTGAGCGTGACGGCTGCATAGAAATGCCTGAAGCTATCACACTAGGCAAAGTAAGGAGAGCTGCCGGCCAGTCCGAGTTCCAATCTTGTTCCGATTTATGCGGCCGATGACTGCACCCTAATACTTAACAGCCACCAACATAATGGATAATATATAGGGGTGAGCGGCTGCTGATTAGTATATTGCACGTGTGCACCTTCTCCTATAACCGAGGTCAGCTACCTGCCGCAATACAGTTGTCGTGAAACTACAACTCCCACCATGCTCTTACGGCCGCAGGTTCCTCATCTTCTACATACCTTACGCTGTCTGCGCGTCAAGACTGAAATCTATACCTGCCGTGAGCAGAAGTAGAGATGCTCATCAATTTACGCCAATCTCTGGAGTAGATAACAGTAAATTTATTGGATCGATATGAGCGCCCCTCTTCCAGCCTAACCCTGCCCTTTATTCAAAAATTGAGAGAGAAGCGGAAAGTCACCATTTTTTTTCTCTGGCAAATATGGCATTCATAACTATAATACTGCAACTTTTCCATCACTTCAAGAAAAGTGGACCCCAAATACTTTAATTTACACAACCCTCTCCCCGGGTCCAGCGCCGCCTCTGTGACGCTGCTCTGGTCTGAGTATTTTGGATGCAATGGTGATGGCACATTGACAGTGCAGATGGCCACTGCAGCCGATGTAGATGTCAGAGGTCAGCGATTGGCTGCAGCGGTGATGTTCGCTGCATCCATAATGCTGAGAACGGAGAAACAGCTTAGATCTAGTTCTAGACCAGGGAGGGTGAGAACCTGCTGTGTTTATGTTATGTATATAAAAGCGTTAGGGGGTCTGCTTTTCATAGGGTGGAAACCCCTTTAATTCATACCCCCTTTAGAGTCACAGTGCATCCAATACATCATGTCAGTGAGAACCTAAAAGTTATTGATCAATTCAAAAATACGGATTTTACAAGATTTTATTTTTTTTTTTAGAACTGAGACGGAGCCATGAGACGGATGCCTCGTCACGTTACCTTTCGGGTCGACTTGTGTAAGGTAATAAAGAACACAACTATTGTCTCCGTTGGCTTTAATTAAATATCCAGTCTGCAAGGAAACTGCTCGGACAAAGTCTTTTCTTGGAGGATGTTTCTGTAAGGGAACACAAGACATTGTGATATGGTATAAATACATGACGCTGTTCTCCCGATTCCGGCGTTGTTTTACATTTGTTCCTGCGCCTTTTCATTCCTGAGATATGGCCCATCTTCCCTGTATACAAAAATCTAAGCAGTTTAGCCAACTGGGCGGGGCCCCATAAAAAAAAAAAACAGACAAAGGGAAAATGTGAACACCAGGCCCTCTTGGATAACAAGACTATATTTAAATACGTAACAGAGGGGATATATCACAGGAACGCAGAGGTGCAGGGATAAAATAAAAGCGATCAGATTTTGGCGAACAGCATCATTTACGCCAGATAAAAATAAAAAACACGTTTAGAACAAGTGAAAGATCTTCTTTAAGGGGAATCTGTACGCACATTTTTGTTATGCAATCTGACAGCAGCACGATGTAGGAGCAGAGACCCTGATTCCAGTGATTAGTGATGCATCGTTTATTGGGGGCAGCAGTTATGACATAATCACATTTTTCTCTGCTGCAGAGCTCAGAATGCTGAGCTGTGAATAACTACACCCACGCCACTGTTTGGCAGCTCTCTGTGAACACTGTTTATTGACAGTAAGCTGCCAATCAGTGCTGGGGGAGTAGTTGGACCAGGAGGCACAAGACCCCTAGTCCTGTAGTGATAGTCTCTCACTGATGTTATTTAAAACAGCAAAACACAGCCCAGCTATTAACATATCACTGGAATCAGGGTCTCTGCCCCTACATTACCTTTTGACAGATTATTTTTAAAGCTGATCAGTCACCAAAATATGTTCCCCTACTTATTTGCAGTACATCATAAGGAAAGGACCAGAGTAATTTTTTCCCAATTTGTACCCAGCGCAGAATACTCAGACATTTACTGTATTCATGGGGTGAGTTTTCCCAACCTGCTCACCGTTGACTGACGGTCATAGTGTATGGAAACAGATAAAATGAAAATAATTAGTTGAATTTTCTAGCTTTTAATTTGTCATTGAACAAGCAGTTTGTGGAATTTGGTACGAGAAGGCAGGAGATGGCAAGGACTAAGCTTTTCCTGTGGAGCCCAATTGCTGTCTGGGCCCCAAAGCAAAATCTGTGAACAGGCGGCTCATTCCTTCCATGTGAGTGTGAGAATGTGTCCGGGACCAACATGCGCTCTTCTTCCCTCACCACTAAAATGGGTGCGCTTTTGTGTCTTACAAATGTGTTTTAAGTGCATAGAATATCACGGGCACTAATGTTTTGATATTGTGATAAGGTTAGGGTAAGGAATTAGGACTTAAATGTAAAAGATAAGATAAGGAGCTATAGCTAGGATTTGGTTTAGTACAGTGGAGGGCACTGTTGGTTAAGAAGTAGTTATATACAGTTAGGTAAGGGTTAAGTATAGATGAGAACAGCCCAGGTTAGAGAGTTTCCCAGTTGGGAGGGGTAGAAGCAGTAAAAGGACTAGGACACTTCCTGGTAGCTAAAGGGCTTTATAGCACTGAAGAGTAGAGGACTCCAAAGGAAGCAGCTTGCGGGAGGTACTACTAACTTCAGCGGTTCTTCCAAAGATATTCGGGCCTACGACCTGAGTCAGGCAGGAAAGTGGATGCCTTATTTACCTTTCATAAGGGGAAGGTAGATGAGAGACTGTCAGATGAGTGGGCTGGATGCACGGGAGCTGTAAGGGTTGAAAGAGCATCTCCGAGGCCAGTGGTGCCAGAAAGCTCAGGATGAACAGGTGGACACATACTGTGCTGTATCTGCAATTAATCACCCGATGTTAAGCAAATTGAGTTATTGAATAAGAGTCTGTTGTAGAATGTGTGGTGGTATCCGGATCTGAGATCACAGGACCAAAGGAAACTCCAACTCCAAACGTGAGTGTTGTACACTATGCACAAACCACACAACAGACAGGACGTTCTCTTTTGTTTGTGGGGTGCCAGAGTGTGGAAGAACAGCAGCCCCTCGTCACAACTACCACCCTGGCCACCTCACAGAAGATTAGACTGAACTTGTGGATTTCAAGCCTAAGGGGCCGGAAAGCACAGGAAAGTATGATCTTTTGGGGCATTATGCAGACTGCCGCCACTACCTTCCCTGAATGTCCGGGGCCTATGGCCCGAATTAGGTAAAGAATGCCTTATTCATCTTCCAGAAGGGGAATTCAGATAGTGAACTGTGTCAGAAAGGCGGGTCGGAACTCATGAAAGCTGTGAGGCCAGAGAGAGTATCTCAGGGCCAGGGGTGCCAGATGAGAAAGGGATAACTCTGGCTGAAAAAGACGTGACTGTAACATTGTATCGTGCTGTAATTAAGATGGAAGTTGGACTGTTCAGTGAAGTTCGTTTGTTTAAAAAGGATCAATTGTCTCCTGTTCAATGTGTGGCTGATCCAGGATCCAGGAATGCAGAGTCAGCGGCGGCTTTCAGCAAACAGTGAACGTACTACAAATCACACAATGCACAAGGAGAGGGGGCATTATTTATTCATGGGGTGTCAGGGTGTGGGAGAACAACAGCCTCTTGCCCATGACTACCGCCATGTGCAACTTACATGAGATTTAGGCTTCACCGGCGAGAAGCCAGCGCATAACTCGAACAAGTGCTATCCGATGTTTCATCAATAGCACTCGCGCCAATGTTATTCCATCAGTTAGTGCCAAGCTGGCATGAGAGAAAAAAAATTGCTGCATGCTGCGATCGGCAATGTATATCGGGCGACGCACACCCATAAAAGTCTATGGGTGCGTGCAAAACATTGGACTGCCCTCAGATGTCATCCAAGTGCTTTTGTGAAAAATTCAGAGTAGGCTACCAGTCAAATAGGAATTTGGGCACATGGAAACTTTTACTCTTGAGCATTTAATCTAATCTTGGCTACTTGAAAATTCTAAAATTATTTCAGAACTGTGACGAAACGATGCTAGAAAAAGAAAAATTAGTTTCTATACGGAGCAACGTGACACGTCCTCCTTGGCGTGCATCGACCTTTATACTGATCTCATTACATAAATGTGATGAGTTTCTACAAGTTTGAATATCAAGGATTAATAAAACTGTACAAAGTCATATCCAGGTCTTACCGGGTGCTTCACGGAGTAATTGATTATCATGTAATCATTGCCAAGTGGCAGCCAGGACCTCAGGGTCACAAAATCTCTGTTCTTAAGTGGACTTGGACACTTCCCTGTAACATGGGAAAATAAGATGACAGAACAGAGCAACATGGCATAATGAAAAAAAAACTCAGACTACAAAGCTGCAATAGCGGAAGCCCAAAATGACCATTCAACTTAATTATTGAGTTCTAGTGTTTCAATCAAGATCATTGAAAAAGTGCATAAAATCAAGGACAAAGTTATGTAACTCCTATTAGTGATGGGCGAGTAGCATGATTGCTCGGGTCTCCCCGAGCATGCTCGGGTGATCTCCGAGTATTTTGGCATGCTCAGAGTTTTAGTCTTCGTTGTCTCAGCTGCATGATTTATTGCTGCTAGACAAGCTGAATACATGTGGGGATTCCCTAATAAACAGGCAATCCCCACATGTAATCAGCCTGTCTAGCAGCCAAAAATCATACAGCTGAGACGATAAATCTCTGAGCATGCCAAAATACTCGGAGACCACCCGAGCAACGAGTATACTCGCTCATCACTAATCCCTATTGAAAAATTTGGCAGTAGCATGGGAAATATAGAAGAGTTCAGTAATTCTATCTCATATGATGCCACCCACCTCTTTTAAGTCAGACCTTGAAATTTTGTTTTGCTAGATTGCCCTGGCCAACTAGAACTGCGTCAGGCTGCACAAAATCACAGAATTGGGCTGTCAAGTGTGGAGCTGCAATGCTGTGCAGAAATCTACAATTGCATTACTCACTACAGAGTTACTACCTACATAAATGATATAAGGACAAGTCCTTTGTATCGGGAGTATCATGGTCTAGTGGCTGCACACAAGCCCAAAATCATCATCATGAACAAAACCAAGCATAAGATGGAGTGGAGGAAAGTGGCTCCCATAGGACTCTGCAGCGGTGGAAAATGTTCTCTGGAGCGATGAATTATGTTTCGATGTTGTATCATCCATATCTGAACTTTCTCCTAGGTAAAATGCTCCACTCCCTAGTGACAGATGCAGAGGTTGTAGGGGCGACACAAGCAGTTTTGTCAATAGATAGTGGGACTTGAGGTGCTGCCCAAACAGAGCTGTTGCTTAACATTTTTCATTTGGTTAGCTCCTTCCTCTAATCCTTTGGTGAGACCACACTCTATTCAATCCTCCTGCAGCCTTCCAGTTCTAAGCTGTACTTATCCTGGTCTACTGCTTGCTTTTGCTCTTGTCTTTACCTCCCTATTTTAATCCTTGACTTTAGCTTCGATTTGGATTCCGTCTGCTTCTCAATTTTGTCGCTGACTATCCTCTTATGGATTTGACCTGGCGTCAAGAATTTTCTGCTAGCTCGCTACACCGACCAGCAGTCAAGCCACTATTTGAATGTAACCAAGGGGTTTCTGTGTAAGTCAAGTTCCCAGTATTGGGCATTAAAGGGTTACGGCCTGGAAACTGCTAAGAGAAATGGCTTTTGCAAAGCCTGTCATGAAAACCCTGGTAAAAGTTGCCAACCTTCATTGGACAGTGAACGTTTACAACTATGCAGTAGCATGATGGATGAATCTGAGTTTGGCAGATGCCAACTGCTGAAATGTCTAATTCCGAATGTAGTATTTGGTGGAGGAGGGCTAATGGTACCAAGCTGTATTTCAGGGTAGAATTCGCACTTCCATTTAAGGGAATATTTAATTTTTCAGCATAACAAGACATTTCTGACAATTACAAATTGCTACTTCCAATTGGTTGGCACTAGAGTTCTAGCCCTCTTCCTCTCTGAAAAGATTATTTGATACTTTGTGGGAACAATTTTAGAAAGGCCATTTTATGTACCAACAAGACTGCTACCCTGAGAAAATATAATTTGACCAGTTTAGAATGGAGATACTTAAGTGGTTCACTTCACACCAAGAGAAAACCTTTTGTAAAGACTTGGAGCTGATTGCTAGCCAGGCCCACTCGTTCAAGAGCTGTGACTCCACAAATGGTCATTTAAATACAATTTTTTACACATACTTTCCAACATCTTCTGGAAAGTCTTCCTACAAGAATAGAAACTCGGAAAAGGTGGTTCAACTTCAAATTAGCCCATAAATATTGGAGCAGAAGGTAGAATAGTACCCTATATAGGTTCGGAATAAGCTCTTACATGAGTAGTACCCCACATCAGCATTGACCGTGAGTCTTCCAATGTCATAGGTATCGATCATGTTCGTATCCCACTTCTTACGGTAGCTGGTGTCATGTAGCACATCATAGAGAACTTCTGCGGATACATCTTTGCATATAATACGCATCTGTAAGAGCACAGAAGACGGGAACATTGTTTAATTGTGTAAAACTTATCATCTAACAGTTTTAGAGTTAAGAATCCATATCTGCAGTTGAAATTTTTGGATGACCATTTTGGGTCATCATGTTAAGCTGCTGGGAAAATGCAAAAATTTTAGCAAGACACTTCCCCACCATGGGCAGTCGGCCCTCTTGGGGATCAGATGCGACTACTACCTCTTCTCCCTTATAAATTTTGCTTCTAGCCTTCTCATGTGCTTCTTATCAGAAGCTTTCCAGAAAACAGTTGACATACGAAATTCGCTTCTAGGCAAAATTTGCTTCATGACTTTATAAAGGTTTTGTTTAAAAAGTAGTTTTTTTATGGTTGCCCAAAGAGAAGTCGTTTGCCTAAAACAAGTAGTAATCCATTAATTCACAGAGACCTTAATCCTTGTAAATGCTGCCAGATTTTCAATCTAAACCAACGTATAGCTATGGAACAATAAGAACAATCGAACATCAGACCCCAGAGTAACTCACTGGGTCATACTCAGTTCATTGCCTGCTTTGAGGCTGCATTTCATGAAGTAGACATCACAGCAAGAGTTGAGCTCTGAGGTAACCAGAAACCATTACCTAGTAACCCAAACTGGTCCATGATATCAAATCTTCAGAGATGGTGTAAATAATTCATGAAGACCTCCTCCGCTGTGTCTCTGTATCCCTCGGGGCAGGAAGTGACTGCTTTCACAATGAATGGAATGTCAGCATCCGTCATTGGGGTCACTTGAATATTTAATGAGCCCTCGGCTCTGATGTTGAGTAATTAGAGAGCTGCCCTTTATTTTACCGGCGTCCACTTTGTTTTGATTATTTCTCACTCTTATTAATGCAGCAGTTTAATCTCAGTGGGTGAGCGGCTGAGGATATGGTTGGAATATCTGGTGCCTGTGGAGTGCTGGGAGAATAGATTACAGTTTTTCTAAGGCTTCTGACAAAGTTTTGGGGTGGGAAATGTTGGTCTATGTAAGGTATTAATAGAAAAGGTATCTAAAATGCATTAATATGTTAAAAAGTCACAACTATGCTTATTACTTGTAGATAAGAAAAAATATTGGTAAAAATATTGGAATTCTTCCTGATGGTCCAAAGGATCAATGTTTAGCCCTTCCACCAAATTTTTCATGTTGAAATTCACACACGATGTAGTAGTGGCTGAAGAGTGGAATACATTTTTATTTTATTCTTTTAAATGTTGCTTGTTTGTTGAAAAGATATTAGCAAAGTATCTGGCACCTAGTGAGTGAAAAAAAGGAAGGTCCAAGTGGGTGTTATTACATAGTTTTACTAAGGATGTTTACTTCTCCCAATAGAAGTTGCTCAATCATAAGCAATCAGCAACACTCAAAAAGGAAAGAAGGACATGAATCTCCATAGCGGAGATGTAATTTTACAGCTCTTATCGCCTGGTCTAACCTCCCGCATGATTACGAAGTGCAGCTGAGTTTATCGGTGTCACATTACAAACCTTATATCAGATCTCTTCCTCTCATAGCATTGTCTGCTCTACTGTACTTTCATTTTCTTTCACAGTGCCTGTCTGGAAGTGAGTCACATTTATGTCTGTTATGCTCACTGTCTTGTAATCGCTGTGCAGTGGGAGCAGAGCTTGGTGTCATTAAATCGCACATTAAATCTTATTGTACTCTCACTGAAGAGCGATTACAAGTTGACCTTATCACAGTAGATATAAGTGTGATATTTCTGTCCATATAGGCAGCGTGGGAAGAGGAGTCGTACAGTAGAACTGATTATGACACACTGATTGGGTGGGGTGTTCTTTCTCTGCTGCGCTCCTGCCTGCTTATCATTGGGCAACATACAGAGAGAAGTACACGCTCCGAGTGAAAACTATCTGATAACACTCACTGGGATTTCACATGCGAGACTCGGACGTGTTTCTTGCATGTGTGATCCCGGCCGAGGTGAGGGCCGCAAACTATTTTCCCGAGGGCCCATGAGTAGAGGGCCGCAAACTATTGTACCGAGGGCCGCAGTTGGCCTGCGGGCCGCGAGTTTAAGACCCCTGGACTAAAAGAACAGGGTCTCTATTGCAACCTACTAGACATGGTAATCCTAGAAGTTAATATCAACCCTAGAGTAAGCCTTGCCACATGACTTAGGATGTAAAGTAATAACTTATCAAATCTCAAAAGGAAAAAAAACATCAATTGGAGATTGCTGTATTGGGATTCTTGCCCTTTTCCCATGCAATGTGGGAGGCTACATTGTTCCTTGAGCATGGCCCCTATATCAAGATGCTAGAATACCCTCCAAACACCTGACGACGTTTTATTTAAAAGAAGCTATGGTGGCGGCGGAGACCAAAGAAGAGTGCAGGAGCTGCACTCACCTCTCCCACAGCGTCCATCACCCTGGATCCAGGATGTTTCAGAGGGGGTCATGTGGCGCCCCTGAGGGTTCAGTCGCAACAGAGGTACTGCATCTCAGCCAGAGATGTGGTATCCCACCTTTCGGGTAAGATGGAGACACTAAACCTGGCTCTGACAACACTGCATCCATCACACACACTAGCTCAGTTCCTCTAGCATGCCTGTAGCTAGCAAAGGGTGTCAGATGGTGGGTTGAGCCTGTGGGTCAGAGCAGGAGTTAGAGGGAAGTAAGAGAGAGTCTTCCCTTAGGGGAAGAAGAAGACAGACGTGCTTAGGCAGCCCTCCCGTAGGGAGAGTGTGGAAGGAGATAGAACAGTGCAGCAGGCTCCAGGTCCTGAGGAGCTGCTCACAGACAGAAAGAAAGAAAGAAGGTTCCCTGTAGGGGAAAGGGATTTCTCAGAGGCATGGCTGAGCAGAAGGCTACCCTTGGGGCTCGTTCCAGGCTGACTGACGTCAGCTGGGAGAATCCAGGTCACAGAAGGGACTCGGCCCCTAGACTAGTGGAGCGTACAATACGACTCAGCTAGCAACCCGACAGCTGTGACAACTTTAGTTGTCTTCTCTGGGAAGAAAGCTTTCCTTCCCAGAGAAGCATCTTCTCTGGGAAGGAAAGCTATATAGAATCAAGTAAACGCCTGAGTCACGTTGTCCAACAGGATTCGCAGCTACCGGACTGGGACACTGCTTTGTGAGGTGCTGGGAAGCAGGAGTAGGAATCAGCACAGTGAGATGGCCAGGGAAGGCATATACTGACAGGGAGCTGTGGACTGGTGTTCTCCATCTACCTGGGAGTTGGCTGGACTCCTCACCTGGAGGACATGGCACCAAGCGGGCACCTGTACTGCATGCACCAGAACTGTGAGTAAAGCTTGGAAACTACATCTGACTGTCTCCTCTCAAGTTCTTCCTGCGGCACACACTCCACACTGCTACATCCCCCAGCACCATTACTTTCTACTACATCTCTCTGCCCTAGGACAACAAGCTCTGCCTGTGGAGAGCTATTCCAACTCTGCTGCATCACACCATCTGTCCCAGAGGATCTGCACTGCAGCGCTGGTCACCTCTGACAAGACACCACAGGTGGCATCATGAACACTGCAATACAAACTCTTATCATCCCTTGTAAATATTCCCCTTTTTATTGGACGCCCAGGGCTACGGACCGGGTCACTGCTGCCGTGACCGATCCCTTTAAGACACCGGCCCGATACCGAGTAACCCACTGTCCTGGCAGGCGATCCAGGTGACGATGCAAGAAACTAGTGAGTAATTTCAACGCTGCCCCCTGTGACATCTTGTACTAGTAGGGAAAATTGGACACTGCGGGCAGCGAGTGCAGCCTAGCCTCCTGTGACATCCCATTTGAGACTCCTCTTAAACAAAACGTTACATGAAGTACAGTAAAAAAAAAAACACACATTTAGGCATTAGCTAGATAGGGAGAAATGTAGGGTGTTGTATAATAAGGTTAATTACAAGATTGATATTTAGAAAATACATTTTAGGTGCAGGATCAACTCTTTAATACAGAGTGAACTCTGGATACAAAAAACTAGTACACTTACTGCCATAATTATTCTGCTGCTGGCCTGTTCAGATGGCTGGATAAAGCAGCAACTACTGTAGCTTTACTGGTGGTTTCCAAACAGACACAGCACCAATGCAGTGTGTATTACAGTATTGTTTTTGTATAAAAAGAACCCATATCTTTGTCCAACCAAAATCACAAGATAAACAATTTTCTTGACCGATTTTATACTTTTTTGTCTTAATATAGACATTCTTGGCATTTCCATTTTTCTTCTAAACAGATTATTTGCTGGATGCATTAGAATGAGCAGAGTTATACAAGTATCTAATTGTTTCCAAACAAGTATTTTTGGCCAAAAGAATCTCTGGAGCTTTCAGAGATTGAAAGTCCCATCAAACGTACAGTAGTTGGAGGGAATTTCCTGCCAAGCGCTGCCCGCAGTAATGGCCGGACACAGTGTGTAAATAATTCAATAGTTGTTCTGTCAGAGCCCTTTTTGTTCTTCTCTACATTAGGATTACTCTGATGTTTATGAGTTCAGGTCACTGGCAAAAGGATCTAGTAGTAAAAAGTGGAAAAAGGTGAAGAGACCCAAGGAAAGATGGAAACTCTATGGAAAGTTTTATATTTACCTGGTATTGCTAATAGGGTACGTCTACAACAGGGGTGAGGAACCTTTTTTCTGCCAGGGGCCATTTCGATATTTATGACCTAATTCGGGGGCTGTACAAAATTATCAACTTGAAATTTATCCGGCTATATTTTGTCAAACATTTAATTAACTCACCCTTAATGTAATGTCTGGAGCTTCTTCTCTTTGGTGTGACTATGATGTTAGGTGGTATGGATGATAATGCTGCTCACAATGGCTTTTCCAGGTTTACGTTGGTCTTGAGCGCAATCAATTCTTTGCAATGAATTTTAAAAACAACTCGCAGCAGCAAGTTCTGAACAGTGGGAAATTCATCACTGCTCACATTACATTTATAAAACTCAAGCAGTGGGGGGATCTGCAGTTTACATCACACAGGGGACACCGAGACTGCTGTATACACATCACATAGGAGACACAGACTACTGTATATACATCATATAGGAGATGCTGGGGTGCAGTATATACAGTACATCACATAGGAGATGTGGGGAATATATAGCAGGAAGGGCTGGGGTCATATACATCACAGGAGGGGCTGTGGGTGCCCCTACTGTCTATGGGACTAGAGAACACTGTCTCAGTCCACATAGTACGTCCTGACGCTGGCACTAGCCAGCATCAGGACATAATGCACAATAAAGAAGTAGTTGACACTGTGTGTGTGATCACAGTGTCAGGAGCAATTGAAGGACCAGCAGCTGGCGTAATGGATGGCGGAACTTGCCCGGGGGCCTGAGAAAATTACTTTGAAAATATCAGTCTATGGGCCAGAGGTTCCTCACATCTCTGGTCTTCAACAAAAGAATAGATATGCAGAGGAATATCCACACCAAATTGTTCAGTTTTTTTGTTGCGTATTAAACGGGCAGGATGTTGCAGATTTGCTGCTTGGAACCACTGATCTGTAATGGCCCTGGTACTGATCACCATTGTACAAAGGTATGATAACCCATAAAATGACATAGCTGCAGGGTATTATGAAGAGGATGTGTCGCAACATATATGTTAGCCCGCTCTCTGATGCTTCAGCAGTGAGGGAAATGGTGCCTGGCAAGTTTTTTTTTGCGAAATGCGAATCAAATCTCAAAGTGTTCAAATTCTTTGAAAATCGTGAATTTCAGGAAATTCGATTCAAACTAAATCCTCCACAAAACGATCCACTCATCTCTACAGACAATCATTCAATTGATGATTTCTTATCTAACAGCTATCACTCAGTTAGAACCTTAGGAGCGGAGGTTGGGGACATTCTGAATCCGTTACTGTCAGCACCAGTAGAGCTTGTCCCATCCATGCAAGGGTTACTGATGGCTCGGAGACTTGAGCCTGTGTCTATGCTTAGGATAATAATGTGTGAAAGCTAATTAACAATGTATGCCAACTACATATCCCCTAACCATATAAATTGGATGATAATAGTATCGAAATCTAAATATACATCCAGCACTATTGTAGCGATGACTGACGATATGTGAATGAACCGCTTGACCACAATTTTCCATCTTGTCGAGTGAAACCCCTTTGTTGTTACATCAATGGGGAAACCGAGTCTTGTCATCTCATTATCTTTCATCCATAATTAAAAGGGAACAGAAAACGAGTCGTTTGACAGCACGGGCAGCATCTTGAGCAGTTATTCACAGCCAAGAGGAGACATTACAGAGATACAGAGACTCGGTGTAGAAAGCTATTAACCCCTTACTGACTTAGGCCTCTTTCACACATCCGTTTTTTACAATCAGGCACAATCCGGCGAATTGTTTAAAAGACGGATCCGGCGTAGATTGTAAAAAACTGATGTGCCGGATCCGTTTTTTAGCTGGATCCATCCTGACCTTTTTTTGCCCGGAAATAGTAGTAGTAGTACCATACACTTCTATTGTTTCCGGACGCCTGATGGCCCGCATCAGGCGCTGTCAGGCGTTGCCGGCACAAAAAAAAAACGTTACATGATGCGTTGTGTCCGGCCGCCGGAATTAAAATCTATGACGGATCCGGCAGAAAAGGGACTAAACGCAATGACATGCGGCGCGATCCAGTGCAAATGATAGTCAATGACAAAAAAAATGCATCCAGCGGTTTAAAAAATCGGATCCGTTTTTTTTAAAAAGCGCCGGATCGCGCCTGATTGCAAAAAACGGATGTGTGAAAGAGGCCTTAGGGTAACAATGGTTAATCACCACACTACGTACAAAAAAAATAATGTAGAAAATGTGCACAGTTAGTTTTACCATCGGTCACTGAGGAACTAAACAGAAAAGTGACCACCATGTTATTTTTTTACTTACCGGGGGTCTAACGGTCAGTGATATGGTTTTGATAGAAGTGCCAAGTATTAGTAATGGCCCAAGATCCCTGATGCCAATAGCGCAAAACACCATCTGCAGCAACAGGTACAAACTTATATTTTCAACAATAGGGCAGTATCCTATTGACGGGGACAGACTGGGAAGACTTGTCACATTTCGAACTAAAAAAGCTTTTAAGACTTATATTGATGACCTAGCCTGCATTGAAGTGAATATGAGCAGAGATGTAATACTCATAAATGGCCGCTACACTCAATCATAGTTTACAACCGCGTGCCAGAGCTGAAAACAGCAGATAGTTGGGGATACCGAGGGTCGGACCCCAATGGATCTGATATTGAGGCCCTAGCTTATGAATAAGACCAAACAACGCTATTACCTTTCCCTTGTGTTTCACTCATTGTATATCATTGTTATTGCATGAATGTATGATGTTGGTTTTTCTGACTACATAACTAAGCTGCAAGGGTAGGGCGCTTCAGATATCATTTCTAGGCTTTCTCCTTCAACCGATACTCAGACGAAAATATGTCCCCAGATAGCTTTAACTCGACTGTAGGAGGCAAGTGAGCAGATTCTAGAAGAAGGTTTATTTTCCAGCTGAATTGTTATATCTGCACACATACAGCAGATAAAGACTTCGTTCTGACCAGAGTTGCAAACACATGGGCTTCTAAGATGGCTGATAGACAGTGAATGAGGAGGAAGAAAAGGAGAAGGGAGGAGTTACTGACATCCGACAGAGGGACAGGGAGAAAAAAGGACAAACATCTAAAGAGGGCAAACCTTAATGCATAGCAACAAAACAGCACAATATGACAGCACAATAAATTTATTTAATTAGAATCTGGTCATCAGGTTTCTGCCATGTAATCTGATTGCAGCATAATACAGAGACCATGATTTCAGCAATATGTCACTTACTGGGCTACTTGCTGTAGTTTTGATAAAATCAGTTTTATCAGCAGGAGATTAACACTAGAAGACTAAAAGCTGATTGTCAGCTTTCTGCCTATGCACAGTGTGCACAAAGCTGTCAGTCAGGGGTGTGGGCGGGTTATACAGAGCTCAGCATTCAGAGAACTGCTAGATCTGCAGAAGATAAAAGTAATTTTAATTCAAAATGACCAGCAGCAGCCCAGTAAGTGACACATCACTGGAACCATGGTCTCTGACTCTAGATCATAGAATGGTAGAGTTGCAAGGGACCTCCTGGATCATCTGGTTCAACCCCCTGCTCAAAGCAGGACTCACTAAATCATCCCAGACAGATGTCTGTCCAGCCTCTGTTTGAAGGCTTCCATTGAAGGAGAACTCACCACCTCTCGTGGCAGCCTGTTCCACTCATTGATCACTCTGTCAAAAAGTTTTTTCTAATATCTAATCTGTGTCTCCTCCCATTCAGTTTCATCCCATTGCTTCTATTCTTTCCTTGTGCAAATGAGAATAAAGATGATCCTTCTACAATGTGACAGCCCTTGAGATATTTGTATACAGCTATTAAGCCACCTCTCAGTCTTTTTTGCAAGCTAAACATTCCCAAATCCTGCAACCGTTCCTCATAGGACATGGTTTGCAGACCGGACACCATTCTGGTCGCTCTTCTCTGAACTTGCTCCAGTTTGTTGATAAAATGTGGTGCCCAAAACTGGACACAGTATTATAGATGAGGTCTGACCAAAGAGGAGTAGAGGGCAATAATGACCTCACGTGATCTAGACTGTATGCTTCTGTTAATACATCCCAGAATTGTATTTGACTTTTTTGCTGCTGCATCACACTGTTGACTCATGTTCAGTCTGTGATCTATTAGTATACCCAGGTCTTTTTCACATGTGCTGTTGCTTAGCCCTATTCCTCCCATTCTGTATATGCTTTTTTCATTTTTATTGCCCAGTGTAGTACTTTGCATTTTTCCCTGTTAAAAAACATTCTGTTAGTTGCTGCCCACTGCTCCAGTTTATTTATATCTTTCTGAATCCTCTCTCTCTCTTCTCTAGTATTAGCTATCCCTCCTAGCTTTGTGTCATCAGCAAATGTAATCAGTTTACCCTCAATTCTTTCATCTTAATCATTGATAAAGATGTTGAACAGTACAGGGCCCAAGATAGAGCCCTGTGGTACCCCACTTGTTACATTCTTCCAACTGGATGTGCAGCCATTTACTACCACTCTTTGGGTCCGATCACTGAACCAGTTATGAATCCACCTAACAGTTGCCTTGTCCATTCCATACTTAGTCATTTTTTCAATAAGGATTGTGTGAGATACTTTGTCAAATGCTTTGCTGAAGTCAAGATATACTATATCTACAGCATTTCCCTGATCCACCCAGTCAGTGATTCGTTATAGAAGGAAATTTAATTAGTCTGACATGACTTATTAGTTACAATAATGCTGCCCTCAGGTGGGATAGCAAAAACTTGGTGACAGATTCCCTTTATAGGGTGTGTAAATAGGTAGAGAAACACTAGACTAGAACTCTCCAAAATAATACACCAAGACAGGTTTTCATAAACTGACTTGGCCAAATAACTTAACCCAGTCCACACTTATTTTTCATGTTTTTGCATGGTAACGACAGCCGTGGCTGTGATTACTACGCACTCCAGCTGTAGAGTTTGATCCATTTCATCCATGCAACGGTCTTATTCGTGACTACAGCCAATCACTTAGCTTTATGGCTTGTGACATCATCAGCAGAGCCACTGAGCACAATGATTGGCTACAGCAGTGACATCAACACTCAAAGACCAGAGCAGTAATGTAGAGTTGGCGCTGGACCATGGGAGGGTGAGTAACGGGTATTTTTGTTATTGTTCGCATATACAAATTGTTATGGTTTGTATACAAGTATATAGGGCCCAATTTTCTTAAAAGTTGAAATCCCTATTAATACACACTGTATTCACAATATGTTAAGACTAGTGTTGAGCGATACTGCTCGATATCTAAAAATATCGGATCGGAATGGTATCTCCGATATCAGTAAATATCGTCGATATCCGATTCCGATACCGGAAGTCCCATGTAAGTCTATGGGAAAAAAATATCGCAACTAAAAAAACACTTTCTTTCATTGTAAACACAAAATATACACACATAGAATACATATATATATATATATATATACATGTCATTGTGACATATATATATACATATATTTATAGTTTATACACTTCTACATAGTAAAATAGACTCTGATTCAATTGCCGGGTAAAGCCGTGACATACCCCATAGAAGTCGACGGGCTCGGTGCAGAGTACCCCCAAAACCTCTGGCTCTGTGCGACTCAACTTGGGCGTCACGAACAGGATTCTGTAGCTCGCTATAAGCGAGTCCTGTGTGCCTGAATTGCACTGGTTTTGTGCTTGAGAATTGCTAAAATCATCAGAGAATGTATTTGCCATTTTTCCGCCATATCTGCGTCACGACGAGGCACTGGTGAAGAAGAAGGGCGTGCTCTTCGTGGGTGTACACTCACTCAGTGGCGCGAAAACGATGGCCGACCACTCTAAATGTTACTGCAATGTAAGATCGTGCCCCACAGCTCTTGAGTTCCGCCTCCTCATCCTCCTCAGTGTGCGGAAACTAACACGAAGGTCCCGCCTCACTACAAAAGAGGGGCCCTCTCCAGATGCTAATGACACATGTGACTTGGCAGAGATGGCTAATGGACACGAGCAGAAGTGTGAAGGGATGGAGCAGTCAGAGCTCTCCCCCCACGGAAGCGACCCGATCGCCACGGAACCACCGTTGGGCACCCGGCCTGGAAACCCTCCTACTAGTGTTGAGCGATACGATACTGCAAATATCGAGTATCGGCCGATATTAGCTGTATCGGGCTTTCGATTCCGAGTACCGATATTTTCGTCATATCGGATACCGGAATCGGATTTGTCACTGTCACTGTGAGTGTCCGTCGGTCGGGTCTGTCAGGAGTCAGCGGCACTTACCTGGCAGAAGATCTCCGGCGGTCACGTCCTGGACTGCTTGATGGCCGCCATTATCTTCTCCCTGGCGGTCACATGCAGTTTTTCGCGATAACTGCAGTGACTGCAGGGTAATCCCGGCCGTAAAGCAGTCAGTCCGATGACGTCACCGCCGGGGAAGCAGGTAATCAGCTGTGCTGCGCCGGGATGACAGGCTCTGCCTGCCTGCCTGCCTCTGATGTCATTCTGATGTTGCAGAGCTGGATCGTCGTGGGACACTCGTTACTATGGACTGCGTCGGACTGGTGGTATACTGCTGTTTTTTTTTTTCATTTTTTTACAGGAGATCGATGGCGTCGCAGGATGAGACTGTAATAAAAGTAATGAAAACTGTGTTGTTTTTTTTATTAAATTAAAAAACTTTTTTATGAACATTCACCCGTCCGGGTACATCAACAATTTAACTATTTACATACAGGGACCCTGTCCGGGTTATTTATAATTCTTTGGCAGGGGTGTTCCAGGTACCACCTGGTACTCTTCTGATGCTTGCCAAACATCCGAGACACCAAGGACCACCAGGACCTGATGACGTCGTGTGGCCTGTACAGTCAAGTCGTGACCAGCTATCTGTGTCTGTGTGGCCACCTCTTTCATCTCCCTCCGGGTCTGGAGCCCTATGTCCCGGACTGAACGAACCCCAGGGGGCCTAACAGGCGCCGGGTACGGGCCAGCTATCATTATCATGTCCATAGCTGGGGCTGCTGAGGAGACCACTGAGGGAGGCTGGGGAGATTTACGGCGTGGGGTGGGCACTTGTGCAGAGGCCTGGATGTGGGAGGCTGAAGGCTCCGAGGGTCTCACAGGTTCCTGACACTCTGGGGACCAGGGGTCGCACCTGGTGACATTTAGGGCATACCATCCATTGTAACCCCAGTGTCGGGTGTAAGTTACCAAGTCTCCTGGCAACAGGTCCCTCCCCGGGTGTCCTTCTGGGAGGTGAGTCTCCACGTCCCGCCGGGTCACAAACACTTCTAAATAAAGTCCAGGCTCCTGGATGAAGCCCCAACCAGCTTTCAATTTAAAGCTCCGTACTGCACCCTTACGCCGCGGCTCCCTCACCGTACTTTTATCTTTTCTCATCCGGTCCTTATCTGCCCGGTCCTTCTCGATGTGACGTTGGCGAAGCTTCTGGGATTCGCGCTGCTCCCTTTGTCGCTCGGCTTCTCTCTCCCGACGTCTACACTCTTCCTCCTGACGCCGGTTGTAATTCTCCTCCACCAGCATCTCCATGTCTCCACCATCAAACTGCAGCTTACGATGTCCGGTTTGCGGCAGCTCTCCTGGCGCCCGACAGTCCTGGCGACGCTCACCTGCGGAGGAAGCAGCCGGCTCTGGAACAGATGACAGTCGGGGCTCCGGTACAGACAGGTAGACCTCTGGTGCCTGCGCGGCCTCCTCCATGAGGACGGGTGTCGCTTCTTCTGTCTCAGCGACGGGGGCAGACAGCGGGATCTGGGGTGCTGCCGGTGCAGCGTTTTTTGCAGGAACGGGTGCCTCCACTGCGACAACGTCAACCGGATCACATTGCAAGGGCTGGGATGCCCGCACGGACTCCTCTACTAGAACGGGTGCCTCACCTTCCGGTACAGACACTTCAGGTAAGAGGGATTGGCGCCGCTCCAAGTTTAGTTTTAGGGCACGCCAGCTGGCTTCCATCCTGGCGACCTCCTCCCGGTGCCGGGCCAGGTCTCTCAGGGTATCCTGTAAATTGTTGATGTACCCGGACGGGTGAATGTTCATAAAAAAGTTTTTTAATTTAATAAAAAAAACAACAGTTTTCATTACTTTTATTACAGTCTCATCCTGCGACGCCATCGATCTCCTGTAAAAAAATGAAAAAAAAAAACAGCAGTATACCACCTGTCCGACGCAGTCCATAGTAACGAGTGTCCCACGACGATCCAGCTCTGCTACATCAGAATGGCATCAGAGGCAGGCAGGCAGGCAGAGCCTGTCATCCCGGCGCAGCACAGCTGATTACCTGCTTCCCCGGCGGTGACGTCATCGGACTGCTTTACGGCCGGGATTACCCAGCAGTCACTGCAGTTATCGCGAAAAACTGCATGTGACCGCCGGGGAAAGATGATGGCGGCCATCAAGCAGTCCAGGACGTGACCGCCGGAGATCTTCTACCAGGTAAGTGCCGCTGACTCCTGACAGACCCGACCGACGGACACTCACAGTGACAGTGACAAATCCGATTCCGGTATCCGATATGACGAAAATATCGGTACTCGGAATCGAAAGCCCGATACAGCTAATATCGGCCGATACCCGATATTTGCAGTATCGTATCGCTCAACACTAGTTAAGACGTTATTTGAATGCAATTCTATATTCAAAGTACTGGATCTTCAAAATGGAGAGCTCCCGTTACTCTCTTTACATTTCACACTTCACGAGTGCCTCTTCTGCTGACTTTGCACTCCCATCCACTCCTCTTTGTAAAAAGAAATTTAAATGAGTAAACTAGTTTCTAATTAGACGAGTCGGTTTCTGCCAGTGCTGCAGTTATTTGGCTACAAGTGCAGACGTTGGAAAATATCTCTTCAGAATATATACAGAATTAGCCTCTGGGGGGAGAAAAAAAAATGTTCCTTCTGTACTGAATAATCTTCTGAGTGGCCCAAATCATTATCCAGAAAAGTGGCCAAAAGGATATCCAGACAATAGGGTTGTTAGGCAAAGTAGAATATACGCCTCACATAATAGATCTACTGACATGATGGTACACAGCAGAGATGGCGAAAGTCTAAGTTACTTACCGTTAACGGTATTTTTCGAAGTCCATGACAGCACTACAGAGAGAGGGGATCCGCCCCTTAGGAACAGGAAACCTACAGATATAAAAGGGCGGCACCTCTCCCACACATCAGTTGGATTACAGAGCATAAGAGGACATCAAGGTTAATTGGTATACAGCAAAAAATTTTATGCATCACACAGTAACATTAATCAATTGTTTATTACATGTGAACTACATAAGAGGAAGAAGTGCACATAGAACCCGGTGGGAATGTAAGGGTGCTGTCATGGACTTCGAAAAATACAGTTAACGGTAAGTAACTTAGACTTTATTCGAACGTCCATGACAGCACTACAGAGAGAATTACAGAGAGTAATAACTACTCAGGGAGGGACTACTGCCTGCAGCACCCTTAATCCGAAAGAAAGGTCTGAGGAAGCACCCAAGTCTAATCTATAATGAGTGTAAAACGTGTGTGGAGAAGACCACGTAGCTGCCTTACATATCTGGTCAATCGAGACTTCTGCCCTCTCTGCCCATGAAGTCGCCACAGCTCGGGTGGAATGAACCCTTAGCCTCTCAGGTGCCGGCTTGCCCCTCGAGGTGTATGCCAGAAAAATTGCTTCCCTAATCCATCTGGCCAATGAGCTCTTTGTTAATCTACGGCCTTTGTTAATTCCTTGAAAAGAGACAAACAATGCATTGTCCTGTTTCCAGGGATCAGTGACTGCCAAATATTGCAGTAGACATCTTCTAACATCTAAAGTATGGAGTTTTATCTCTTTTTGATTAGATGGATTAGGGAAGGGGAACATTCTGTGTCTGTGAAAGCGTCTAAAGGTAGCTCACAGCTATCCACGACTCGTTAGCGTGCATCTATGATCGCTAGCGGATTGTTTCTATGCTAAATGCGCCAATTAGCGATATAGTTAACGACGCTACGCCGTTAGCGATTTTACGACTAGCGTACAAATCGCTAATCGCTAAGAAAAGGCCACAGCGATTAGATACTTACCGCGGAGCGCCAGCGATGAAATAGGTCGACGATCACGACGAGCGAGATCACGCAGGAGCTCGTCGTGCAGTGCCGCACTACATACGCACGGATCGCAATAGTGAGATGCATGTGGAACCCTAATTACTGTCATCGGACCTGAGTTAGAGACAATCTATGTGCCTGGATGTCACTTACCCTCCTAGCCGAGGTTATTGCTACCAGGAAAGCGGTTTTAAGGGAAAGAATTTTTATTGATGCTGCTGATATAGGTTCAAAAGGGGGCTCTGTTAAAGCAGTGAGAACAAGGTTCAAGTCCCATGGCATGATTCTCACCTTCACTATGGGTCTCGACCTACCCGCAGCTTTAATGAATCTACTGACCCAGTAATTATTTGCGATGTTGCTACTAAAGAGTGCCCCCAAAGCTGAAACTTGTACCTTAAGGGTGCTTGTGGAGAGACCTAAGTCCAGACCCTTTTGTAGGAATTCTAGAATCTGGGTTATCGGTGTTGGGTCCCCTGCTATCACCCCCAAGCTCTGGAGAAATTTCTTCCAAGTCCTAGCGTAGATTCTAGTTGTAACCTCCTTCCTGCTTTTAAGGAGAGTATTAATTACATTAGTAGAAACCCCTTATCTCTCAGCAGCGACCGTTCAAAATCCACGCCGTCAGGTGGAGGCCCGCTACTCGAGGATGGTAGACTGGACCCTGGGAGAGCAGATCGGGAATATTCGGCAGGACCCACGGGTCGGCTATCGACATGTTTCTGAGACATGAAAACCATGCCCTCCTGGGCCAAAAAGGAGCGATTACTATTATCCTTGCCCTGTCCTTCCTGACCTTCCTCAATACTAGGGGGAGTAAGGACAGGGGAGGAAAAGCGTAGGCTAGATTGAAATCCCATTGTAATAGAAGAGCGTCCACTGCCAGAGGGCGTTCTTTGGGATTTAGAGAGCAGAACTGTCTCACTTTCCTGTTGCTTTTGGTAGCAAAGAGATCTACCTCCGGTTGACCCCATTTCCGCACAATTAGGTCGAAGATGGAAGTCTTTAATGACCACTCTCCTTGACTCAGGAGATTGCGGCTTAAGAAGTCCGCCTTGGTATTTTCTTCTCCCCTTATATGTAGAGCCGTTAGAGAAAGAAAGTGTCGTTCTGCTATCTGAAGTAGGCGCCTTGCCACTTCCATGAGAGGACCGGAACGAGTACCACCCTGGTGGTTGATGTAAGCGACTGTGCCCGATTGTCGGAGAGCACTCGAACGTGGTGACCCTGTAGATATAGAAGGAGCTTTTTAATTGCTAGCTCTACCGCTGTTAATTCCTTCATATTAGAAGACATATGAATTTGATCCTGCTCCCATAAGCCCTGAACCATAACGTCCCCCATATGAGCCCCCCACCCAGAGGGGCTAGCATCTGTTGTGACTATTCGGGTATCTCATATTCCCAGGGAACCCCCTTAAGACAGGTTTGTCTCATTCTTCCACCAATCCAGGGATTTTATAGCAGCCTGGGACAAGGATAGCTGGCCTTCCAGGTAACCACCTAGCAAATTTTGATACAGCAAGACCTCAGCTTGCAGCGCCCTTCCCTAGAAATTGCTGAACCCTCATCGGATTCAAACGAGACTTTTTGGTATTTATTAGCCATCCCAGCCGCTCTAAGGTAGATATTGCTCTTTGCAGTTGCTCTAGGCAATGTTCTGCCGTCTTTCCAATGATAAGAAAGTCGTCGAGGTAGGGGACTATGAGCATATTTGATTCACGTAAGTGGGCCATGACCTCCGACATAACCTTAGTGAACACTCGTGGAGCAACCGCCAAGCCAAAAGGAAGGGCGCTATATTGAAAATGTCGCAGCGATTCCCCTATTTGGATTGCTACCCTGAGGAAACGCTGATGCTCCATATGGATTGGTATGTGGTAATAAGCGTCTTTCAGATCTAACACCACCATAAAGCAATTTTCAAACAGAGCTTTATTGCTGAGCTGACCGTTTCCATTTTAAATGGGTGAATAATCAGGAACTTATTGAGGGCTTTCAAATTAATAATTGTTCTAAAAGACCCGTCCGGTTTACGGATCAAAAACAGAGGGGAGTAAAACCCCTTACCCCGCTCTGCTTCTGGTACCTCCACTAAGACTTTCTTAGCGCAAAGCTCCTGAACCTCCAACTCTAAAGCGGCCTGCTCCGATGGGGATGATCTGAGTGGGGTAATTTTAAAGTTATCCCAAGGTACCGAGGAGAATTCTAACCGCAGCCCTGTAGCTATGATGTTAAGGATCCAGCTACTGTTTGAGATTTCCGACCAGGCCGGGTAGAAGGCCCTCAATCTGCCTCCTACCGGCATTGCTAGTCATTGCGAGGGTTTTTTTGTTTCCTTAGGTGGACCCCTAAACATAAACCCTGTACCTCTTCGCCTCTTTTCATCCCATTTGGCTCGTTCTCTGGACGACCTTCTGTAGCTGAACCTCCTTCTGCTGAAAGGTCTTTTATAGGAAGGGGTTGATAGACTGGGAAACTTTTTCTTGTCGTCCCCTGCCTTTTCTAAAAGTTCGTCCAGGACCGGGCCAAAAAGATATTCGCCGTCACACGGAATGGAGCAGAGGCGAGATCTGGCTTGAATATCGCCCGGCCAACATTTGAGCCATAATGCCCTTCGTGCTGCATTAGACAGCCCTGCCGCTCTGGCAGGATCAGCTGAGGAAGAAAGCCGTTGCGTTCTGAATTATTGGCAAGGTCTTCCGAATTGACCCCCTGGAGGTTCCATCTGCTAACTGGGATGCTAACTGGTCTAGCCAGACCATCAATGACCTGGCTGCACAAGTGGCTGCAACCGCCGGTCTCAGGGCACCTGCCGACATTTCCCATGTGCCTTTCAAGAAGGAGTCTGCCTTCTTGTCTAGTGGATCTTTCAAAGAACCCATATCATCGAATGGGATGGAGGATTTTTTAGAAGCCTTCGCCACTGCTGCATCCAGCTTCGGGGCCTTATCCCATCTACCTGTTAAGGGATCTTCAAAGGGATATGTTTGCTTAAACGCTTGGGGTAAGGAGCCTCTTTTTTCAGGCTTCTTCCACACTCTGTCTACAAGGCCTTAGATGCTATTTAGTGGAAAGAATCTCCGTTTTTTTGGATCTAGACCACCGAACATCAGATCCTGTACTGAGAGCTCTGGTTTCGCCTCTTCTACCCCCATGGTGGACCTAACTGATTTGACAAATTTGTCCATCTGGTCCAAGGGAAAACAAAAACGGGTAGCGTCTTCCGTAGAAGACGAGGAGGAAGCCGAAGAGGAAGGCGAGGAGGGTCCTGACACAACTTCACCCCTGTCATGGGCGGCAGGTGAATCTGAATCAGATAAAACTGGTACAGTTCTATGCCTGGAAGATTTTCCGTGTCTTGAGGACGCTTTCAACTCCTGCTCTTATTATCTCCTTCAGGCTTTCGGTGAAATCCGGAGTCTCCTCCGCTATCTAAAAAGGGAAGGGGCATAGGGGGGGTTACTATCTCATCCCAGGCCCCTGCCCTTCCCCCTCAAATGCCCTACCGTCTGCTGCATGCATGGCTGGCACAACCTTTTAGGGCAAGCGTCAGGCAGAGGGCAAGCACAAAAGGCACATTCCCTGTGCTTGCTTTTCACCGAACACTTCTTCCCCTAGTAACAGACACAGAATGGGGAAAAAACTGCATTACTGGGTATTCTAAGTCTGACGATCTCTTACCCAGATTATACAGCAGTAGGTACCGGATCACGGGGAGGGGCCTTTTTCCCAGCTGCGGAACTTCTGCGGCTGGTCATTGAAGAGGAGCGCTCTGTCTGCTGCTGCTGGCTCTCCTGCTGCACCGAGGGAGCTTCTGCAGTGTCCATCATGAAAATGGGGCAGAAGCGCTTTACCTCTTTCCTAGGCTCCTTATATCCTCCCCGGATATCCGGGTCAGCAGGTCTGGCCAGGGGTCCACCCCCTCCTATTCTCCGCTCCACGGCCCCCCCGCACCTCCCTGCCGTCCCCACAGCAGGCGCCGTCCAATGATGCAGCCGTCAAAAATTTAAAAAAAAACGCTGGCCGGCGTCTCACTTCCGGTACCGGCGGTGGAGACTCCGCCCCCTTTTTTCCCCCGCTCGCACGGACCCCCACATACCGATGGAGGTAAGTATAATCCCCCGCTGCATCGCCCCTCCAGCCGGGACACGAGCGGAGATCTCCCCCAAACCCAGCCGCGCTGCTGCAGCAGCGGCGCGCGACTAAATTTTCAAAAACCCCGCTGCGCCGTCCATAGCAGTGACGCGCGGCGGGAAATTCAAAACCGCCCGCCGCGCCGTCCATAGCAGCGACGCGCGGCGGGAAATTCAAAAAACCCCCGCCGCGCCGTTCACAGCAGTGACGCGGCGGGAAATTCAAATTTTAAATTTTTTTTTTTTTTTAAAAATCACGGCTGCATTCCTTAAGAGGCCCCCACCATGACAGGACCACAGGAGAGGACAGGGAGAAGGCATCGGGACCAGGTAGAGGGGGGGAATACTTACCTACCGGCGCTGGCTGGGAGACAGGGATCCTCTGGATACTGCTCCACCTGCTCCGCACACTGTCGTGGAATCCTACCCGGACCCACCGTGGCGCTTCCAGGGGCTCCGCACCGGCCGAGGTAGGAGATCCCCCCCCGCTACCTGGGTCGACCGGCCGGCCTGGGTCCTCCTGAAGATCTTCATCTGTAGGAAACCCGTCCTTTAGGAACAGGAAACCAACTGATGATGTGTGGGAGAGGTGCCGCCCTTTTATATCTGTAGGTTTCCTGTTCCTAAGGGGCGGATCCCCTCTCTCTGTAGTGCTGTCATGGACGTTCGAATAAATATAAACATTTAGTAGTTAGGATTAAAGAAAAAAAAATAGAAACATCTTTGTCAGCTCGACTGATCTGGATATGTTCTTACAGGCAGAAAAACGGCTTCAGAAAGACTTTACACCTCTCAAATCGGGTCCAGCTGTCCACACGCCCTGGGTCAGCTATTACAGCCAGAGAAAACTGATGGCTCCTGTACATTTTTTTTTTATATGCAGCTGTGCAGAAAAAAAAATTAAATACTTCATAAAAATTAATCTTTGCACCTCATGACTTCGGCTAATTTTTTTTTTTAACTCCCGAAATTATAAAAATCCGGTCCCTGGTTTGCAGTTAGAGAGGACCCAATATCTCTTAAAGTTGACAGATTTATCACTTATTCATTAATTACATAGTAATTTGCTCATCAGTTGGGTACGACCCGAGACCCCGACTAATACCCAAGAACGTGGCTCTGCAGAGCCCTGTTTGTCAAGAACGGTGGCCACACAGATACATCTGCACCTTATTCTCTAACGGACTGCTGGAGATAGGAGAGTATAAGGGGGTGGCAGGTCCCCTCAGTTGCGCCTTCACCTCCTTTCGTGTGACCTCCGTACACTTGATATAGATATGTTCATTATGCTGTATGCGTTATGTACCTGTAATGTATTGTCATGTTTTCATTTTAAGTGCTGTTTATGCAATGTAAGCTGTCATGTATTTCCTGTCATGTGTACTTGCTGTATGTAGTTAGGGACAGAAAGAGTTAAGCCTTGTGGGCTGGGCCAGCAGCAGTGAGGGAAGAGGAAGCTGCTGTCCTCAATCAGAACTGCCCAGATACTTTGCTATGGCAGACGTGCTGGATGGACGGGCACTGCCAGACCCCCGGATGGGAGAGGTCTGTTGTCTCGAACCCCAAGGACTCCCAGGACCCAGAATAGCCTGATAGTCTTTGGTCTTTGGGACCTCTCATGAGTCCTAAGGACAAAGGATTAAAGACCGCAACACGGGTCCAAAGGACTCTTGAAAGGCCCCCGCTTCTGTAGGGTTAATCCCAGCGTGTGGACTAGTGCAAATCTTTTGCCTCTGCAGCTGCTGTGGGTGCAGCTGTGGAAAGTGTCAGGGAGAGGTCAGGAATCCAGTGTTGTACTCTCTTACTTCCATCCCACCCCTGTTCATCCTGCATCCCCTGTTCAATAAAAAAGTTATTTTTTCCCTGGTGGAATACAGATGCCCTCTAGACTCTTATTCACCTGGACTGCTGTGACCAGAAGAAAGAGAAGCTAACCCCTTGGGGACAGGCTCTATCAGTTCTGTGTTGCATGTGCAAGGGGGCCGGGGTGTATACAGACTATGTTTAGTGGGTGAGCTCGGTTCGGACTACCACCCCCGTGTCCACATGTTACAAGAGTACAGCACTTTGGATTTTTGTGTCAATCCTGTAGAGAATGAATGAAGTGGCACCATAGAGCATGAATGGTGTCAGGGCCCATTCTCAGTTTCCCTGGGGAGCCCAGCAATTGGACCCCTATCTAATGGATATTCGATAACTTCTAAAGATGTTCCTTTAAGGGGAATCGGTCATGCCCCAAAATACTATTTACATGCAGACAGTGGCGTTCCGTGAATAGAGCAGACTAAGCAGCAGCTATGGGGCCCAGACAGGTGAGGGGGCCCACGACGGCCGCTGTCGTTTGGCAGCTCTGCTGTGCTGACACAGTACTATCTCCTTTAATTAAATATAAGCGACGGCCGGACACTGTAAACCCCCTTGAAGGTCCCCTTTCCTTGTTGTTTTCTGGTCAGCAGTTAGCTTAAGTCTCTGGCTGCATTTGCATAAGAAAGCCAGCCTGCAGCCAGAGACACGTGCATCACAGGAAGCAGAAAACATTCATAAGTTTCACTCAGGGAAGAGATACACAAGAAGGTGAGTCCTGCTGGCTGGGGTATGGGGTGGATTTTTTTGTTGAATGTGTCCCCTCACTGTGCTGGCACTTTATATTTACAATGGCTCTGACTGCACTTTGCACCTTAGGGAGGGTGGCCCGGCTGCATGCACTGTGGAGGGTGTAGGGGGCCCTGCATGCACTGCAGGTGTGTGTGTGTGTGTGGAGTTAAGAGCACCTGTTTTTTTTTTTTGGGGGGCCCCATTCAGACTTTTGCTATGGGGCCCCATGATTTCTATGTACGCCCCTGCATGCAGATATACAGTTATTGTGCAGATAAATAAAATTCTGCATGGTCTCCTGATTGGAGCAGCAGCTACAGGGAGAAAAATGTAACTTATATCCTCCCTACAACACACAGTGCAGGGAGCTTTAAGTCATCGCTCACTATACAGCGAGCATGGTTGTAATTATTCCCTTGCACTTTGATTAACAGCCTGCACCACAGCACAGAGAAAGCTGTCAGTCAATATAATCGGGAGTGATCATAGACTGCTCAGTGACTGAAAGCTCCTTGCACTGTCCTATGACTGGGAGCGAGGAGCTTCAGGGAGGATATTAATTCATTTCTCCCCTGTAGCTGCTGCCATGCAAGATTTCAACACTACTTACCTACAGAATAACCGTAAATCTTCGGGGACATAGAGTTTTTTAGACTTGAAAGGTTCCCTTTAAATACTCGTATTCTCAATTAAAACAATGTCAGAGAACTCCACGGAGTGTGGCTCATGCAAAAATATAAATAAACTTGGTGCTCCTATGCCCCTTGCAAAAGGGTGAATTTCTCTACAGTTTTTATACACCCATTAAGAACTAATAACACCAAGTTAGCAACTTTGATTTTTCTTCTGGAAATCTAAAGCAGAGTAACCCCACAACCAAATTCTAATATTAATTTTTATTTTATGGTGAATTTTAATTTACTGAAATAGACCTGACCGGGAGCCAAGAGAGGTTTGTGAACAGGTTTTTTTTAATTTTTTTTTATAACTAACATGCCTTATCTTTTGCACCATAGTTGTGGACTATATGGTTTTTATGTCACTTTTGCTACTAGTTTTCTTGAAACATTTTCTAGTGCCGTTTCTTCAGAATAAATAATGCAATTGTGACACAAGTACAATTAGTCTTTGTGGTGGCTTACAATATGGTAGAGCTGCTACTCCCTGGTTCACCAATACCACCATATGAACCATGCCTCATAGGTAAATGCACAACAATTATTTTTTATTCAAGCTGCCGGACAGATAAATACTGTAAGGCCGGGATCATACATGAGAGAAAATTGCACAATTCTTGTGCGAGTCTCTCTCTTGAACATCTGGCACTGCCGCCAACACTCAGACCGGAGCGTACGGCTGCATAGAAATACATGCAGTTGCACGCTCCGGTCCAAGTGCTGGCGGCAGTGCCAGATGTTCATGCGAGAGACTCGAATGAGAATTGTGCGAGTTTCTCGCGTGTGTGATCCTAGCCTAAAACAGAGCATCTGCAACCAAAAAAACTCTACACTATTTAGTATGCATAATGGCTCAAAAAAATAAATAAAAGGGTATATATATTATTGACCAGTCAGGAGGGAGGAGACAGCTTAAATATTAAGCCCGTCCCTCTTTGTACACAGGTTTAAAGGGAACCGGTCACATGAAAAATCGCTGTCATCCTGCAGATATGGGATTAATCTACAGGTTAATAGCATTCTCAACCTGTCCGGTTCCCGCACCTTGAGCCCCACTGCTGGGAGGAAATTGACTTTATTCCTCTCGATAGAGTAGATATAGAGTAGGTTTCAGTCACGGTGGTGGTGCTGGCACGGAATCAGTCAACACTCTGCGTTTAGAGACTCAACACTGACTGGCTCAGGCCCTAATGCTGTCTTCTGTCAATCAGAACTGGGTCGCAGTTAGAGCCGCCACACACTATACATAGAGCAGTAAGGTTTCTCCTTGTGGAGAGTGACATACCAGCTCTGGCGTGTCGAGGTAAGGAGGCTTATTCGCCATGCAATGCTCCACTGGGAAATTTAATATGCAAATTGCCTCTTCAAACAAAGAGGACTTGTACTCTATAACGCCACCTATTGGAAGTAGCGATCCTACAAGTCACAATCAACCCTTTAACGAGTCTTGCAATATGACTTAGGATAAAAGCCAAATCAGAATCTCCATTTGCAGACACGGTGTTTCGGAATATTGGTCCTCGTCAGTGCAAAGTAGGAGAGATCTGATTTGGCTAGATGAGAGGCTCTGGACTAGGGTCTAGGAGGTAAGGTTTCTCCTTGTGGAGAGTGACATACCAGCTCTGGTGTGTCGAGGTAAGGAGGCTTATTCGCCGTGCAATGCTCCTCTGGGAAATTTAATATGCAAAAAGGGTTGATTGTGACTTGTAGGATCGCTACTTCCAATAGGTGGCGCTATAGAGTACAAGTCTCCTCTTTGTTTGAAGAGGCAATTTGCAAGTGTTATTCCACTTTTGTTCGGCAGTATGATGATAAATCATTGTTTTTTAGCCTTGTTTTTTTTTTGAGAGGATCACTAAAGGGGTTAATAATGGGACAGGTTTATAGGGCGGGTCGTTACGGACGCGGTGATACCAAACATGTGTACTTTTATGTTTTGTTTTTTTTAGTTATATGAAGAAATTAATTTATTGGGGAATATATATATATATATTTTTTTACACATCTGATTTTCATTTTTTTAACTTTTTTACTTTGTCCCAGGGTGGGACATTACTGTATAAGGTCAGATCGCTGGTCTCACAGTGTGCACAGCACTCTGTGAGACTAGCGATCTCACAGGCCCTTCTGCAGGCTTTCTCAGCGCCTGCTCTCAGCAGGCACTGAGAAAGACGCCTCCCAGCAGGACCCGGGGGCCATCTTGGATCCGGGGTCTTGCAGAGAGGAAGGCCTCAGAACAGCGCGATCACATCGCACTGTTCTGAGGGTCTCAGGGGAGCACGCAGGGAGCCCCCTCCCTGCGCGATGCTTCCCTGTGCCACCGGTACACCGCGAACATGTTTGATCGCGGTGTGACAGGGGTTAATATGCCGGGAGTGGTCCGTGACCGCTCCTGGCACATCGTGCCGGGTGTCAGCTGTGATAATCCCGGGAGCGCAGCTGATCGCATATGACGCACTATCCCGTCCCTGGGAATTAAGTCACAGGGCACCTGGACGGGATAGTACATCGGATGACAGAAAGGGGTTAATTAACCCCTTAACGACCAGAGGTATTTTTGGCTTTGCATTTTCATTATTTGTTGCCCTATTTCCCAGAGCCATAACTTTTTTATTTTTTGGTCAAAATGGCCATGTGAGGGCTTGGCTTTTGTGGGACGAGTTGTACTTTTGAACAAAACTATAGGTTTTACCATGTCGGATACTCGAAAACGCGAAAAAAAATTACAATTGCGGTGAAATTGCAAAAAAAGTGCAATCCCACACTTGTTTTTTGTTTTGCTTTTTTACTAGGTTCACTAAATGCTAAAACTGACCTGCCATTATGATTCTCCAGGTCATTACGAGTTCATAGACACCAAACAAGTCTGGGTTCTTTTTTATCTAAGTGGTGAAAAAAAAATTCAAAACTTTGTTTAATAAAAAAAAAAATTGTGCCATTTTCGGATACCCAGAGCATCTCCATTTTTCGTGATCTCTTGTTGAGTGAGGGCTTATTTTTGCACGCTGAGCTGATGTTTTTAATGATACCATTTTGGTGCAGATATAATCTTTTGATTGCCCTGTGAGGTCGGGACCGCCACCATTTTGTATAGGGCCTATACCAGCCTCCATTTTGTCAGTTCACACAGCCACAGACTTTTAACTACACAGTGCCTATTAGCATATTCAGTACGACCAGTTTTGATGTCCACTATGAATCAATAGGGCTTTAACATGCTAATTGGTCTAGGCCAGTGTCTGAATAAGATGGTCAGTCATATGCTAACTAGCTCAAACTCAGGCCAGTATTTCCTGCTCCATATGAATTGCAGGCCAGTTAATATGCGTGCTTCAAAGCAAAAGGGAAGGGCCTAGCAGGTTTAAGAATTGTAGCCATGAACAGGGTGTTCATTCCATTTTAGACACAGAAGCCAAGAAGATGGTCTAGGAAGGACCAAGGGACTATCCAGCAACTGAAGACTGTACCTGGGAACGGCACAGCCCCTGCCTTCCCATGACTATACTACCCGGTAATATTGATCTATAGCTTATACCTTTAAGCCTTGTACATTATCGTTGTATTTTTTCTCTGACTGCAAATCCATTGTAATTACGTTGTATAGCTTTACTGTATATTTCTGTAATTATCTAGTGCGCTCTTAAGGCGATTAAACCATAAAATTAATCTTGGGCTGATGCTTTTACTCTGATCACGAATCTTAGAATACCCAGTGGGTAACAGGACAACCTCCCCGGTGGCCATTTGCTCTAGGTGCAGTTCCCTTACTGACCTGAGAGACAAAGGGGGCGCCGGAGAGCTGTACCTGTGGAGTTACGTCCCATTGGTGACGTGGAGGAAAGGGTATCGTCCCTCACATTTGGTAGTGGAGGTGGGATCAGAAGCTGTGATACCCAGGCTACCGTATGGCGGTCGGCTTAGTTCCTCACAAATTGGTGGCAGCGGTGGGATCAGAGTAATAGTGTGCGTGGGACCCCTACTCCCAGACACTAGAGACTACCAGCGGTACTTTCACTGCTGGGGTCTTAAGGTCAGGCCAGCACTAGACGGTCAGAGTGTAAATATAATAAGTTGTGTGCAAGGTCAGGGTTGCGGCTGTGTCAGTAACCAAAGGTTCCCAAGATAGCGGAAGGCACCAGGAGTAGGGCAAAGGGGGAGGCCAATGCTGTGGTCTATGAGGGGTTCGATACCGATGAGGGGGAGCTCAACCAGGCTCCCCAAGGAGCCCGACCCCCGTGCTCAGTCTCACAGTGGACTGTCCACCCCCTGCCCGCCCCAGCCTGTCCAGATCGGAGGCCCTTTTCCAAGCGGCTATGGCACAGCTCGAGGCTGGTAATGACGCCGCCTATGACAGACTCCTGGTGGCGGCAGAGAAAGCAGCAGAGCGTGAGCATACAGAACGCCGTGAAGCAGCAGAGCGGGAGCATACAGAACGTGTGCTGCAGGCTACAGAACGCAGTGAAGCTGCAGAGCGCCGGCACCGACTGGAGATGGCTCAGCACGGGCCCCCGCTGGACGCACCAGGCCCACCGGAGACAAGGGCTTCCAAGGTCCGGGCGGAGGACTTTTCCTTACTTGAAAAGGATGGAGACCTGGATTCCTTTCTGCTTGCTTTTGAGAGGACATGCCTCCAACATCATCTGGCCCCGGATCAGTGGGCAAGGTACCTGACCCCCCGTTTGAGGGGTAAGTCCCTGGAAGTTTTGGGGGACTTACCTGCCGGGGAGGGGCAGGACTACAACGGCATCAAGCGGGCCCTGATCCAGCACTACAACCTCACCCTGGAGTCGTACCGCAGGAAGTTCAGGAGCCTGCAGCGGGGTTCAAAGGACACCTGGACCGACCACATGCGGGCCCTGCTGAGAGCTGCGGAGCACTGGACCTCGGGTCTGGAGCTCACTACCCGTCAGGAGGTCCAGGAACTGTTTGTCATGGAGCAATTCTTGTGGAACTGCCCAGAGGACCTCCAGCAGTTCCTCCGTGACCGGAAACCAAAGGGGGCTTCTGCTACAGCCGCCCTGGCAGACGAGTATGCCAACAACAGGGCGCCAGAGCCAAAGAAGCCTGCCAGCAGCACCTGGAGAGGGGGTAAGCCCAATCCTGCCCCAGCCCCATATCCAGCCCCCAGAGTGCAAGGGGTGTACCCCCCGGCTGCCCTCTCCAGGCCAGGAACAGAACCCAGACGTTGTCATAATTGCAATCAGCCAGGACACTTTAAGGCTGCGTGTCCCCAGCGCCAGAAGGCCCCATCCCTGTCCCAGAAACCGTCCACTGTTTTGTGTGTGGGAGGGGGTGGTGGGATGTCCCTGGAAAATTACCAACCCGTCACCATCGGCCGCTCAGCGGTCATGGGACTGCGGGACACAGGCGCTGAACGAACCTGGTACACCCTGAGGTGGTGTCCCCTCAAGACTTGGTACCTGGGAAAACCCTTTCCGTCTCCGGAATTGGAGGCGTTGAACCGGCACTGCCCGTTGCCAAGGTGTATTTGGACTGGGGCGCCGGGAGGGGATGCGGGAGGTGGGAGTAATGCCGAATATTCCTGCAAATGTGTTGCTTGGGACCGATTTGGGGCGGCTAGTGTCCCAGTATGTGGCCACTGAACCCCCAAGTTCGGCTCCCCAAGAATGTCATGACTCTACTGTGAATGCTAATGTTAATGTATTGAATGTGCCTCCAACAGTGGAGGAGGGAGTGAAACCTGATGGTAAGCCATGCACTGACACTACACACACAGGGCTCACAGTGAGGACAGGTGAGGAGGCTGCACGGGAGAGCTCAGAGGTGGGGGGAGGGGCTGCTATGGGCAGTGTAGGGCCCCTAAGTGAACCCAGCCTGCTGAGTCTAGGGCCCCTGCAGGAAGAGGAACAGGCCATGGGGGAGGGGGCGTCCCGGAGAGGAGCCACCAGGTAAGACCCCAGGGCAGGAGTTCCCCACATCCGGGATGTCGGGAAGTCAGGGAAGTTTGCCTGACCCGGCGACTTGGTCAGGGGACGAGGGAAAGCAGGCGCTACCCGTGGTCTCAGCGGTCGTGGCCGCTGTTACCAGGAGTGGGAGCGCTGAAGCCCAAGGAGCCTCGCGGAGGTCCGACGGTTTCCCCTCTACCGACCAAGTGGCTGCCGAGTCAGACAGTAGCCAGGAGACAGATCCTGGGGAACTGACAGAGGACATGGCAGTTTCATCAATTCTTGCCACATCAAGTCAGGGATTTCAGGCAGCGTTGGAAGCTGACCCTAGCCTGAAGACTCTCAAGGAGCAGGCGGCACAGCCTCCCCTGGAGTCCGACCGCGAGCGAGTGGTCTGGGACCAGGGTCGGCTGTACCGGGTAACGGTCCAGCAGGGTTCACCGGAGGCGTGGCCCAGGGACCGACAGTTAGTGGTACCCCATCCGTTTAGGGCGGAATTGTTGCGGATCGCACACGAGATTCCAATGGCCGGACACTTAGGGATCACTAAAACCAGGGCCAGGCTAGCTCAGCATTTCTACTGGCCTGGAATGAGGACCGAGGTGATAGCCTACTGCCGTTCGTGTGACACCTGTCAGAGGGTGGGGAAGGCGGGGCCCGCGCCCAAAGCCCCACTGGTAACTCTGCCCATCATCGAAGAGCCTTTCTCGAGGGTGGCTGTGGATCTCCTTGGACCTCTGTCCACTCCCAGCCGCTCCGGGAAATGCTTCATACTAACGGTAGTGGACTATGCCACCCGGTACCCGGAGGCGGTAGCTTTGTCGTCCATTTGGGCCGACAAAGTGGCCACTGCCTTACTGGAGATTTTCTCCAGAGTGGGGTTTTCCAAGGAAATGCTCACCGACCGAGGGACCCAGTTCATGTCGCAGCTGATGGAGTCTCTCTGTAAGCAGGTACAGGTGCAACATCTGGTGGCCAGCCCGTATCACCCACAGACCAATGGCTTGTGTGAGCGGTTCAATGGCACCTTAAAGCAGATGCTGAAGATGTTGGTCGACTCCCACGGGAGAGACTGGGAGCGGTATCTCCCACACCTGCTGTTTGCCTACCGGAGGTCCCACAGGCCTCAACGGGTTCTCCCCCTTTGAGCTCCTGTACGGGCGACGTTTACGGGGGCCCCTTGCTCTGGTGAAGGAAGCGTGGGAAGGGGATTTAGCCACCCCTGGAGTGTCGGTCATTGAGTATGTCGTGCGCTTCCGGGACCGAATGATGGCCTTGACGCGGCTGGTGCATGATAATATGGCCCAAGCTCAGGCTGACCAGAAGCGATGGTACGACCAGAATGCTTGTGAGCGGACCTACCAGATGGGTCAAAAGGTGTGGGTACTGGTCCCCATACCACAAAACAAGCTTCAGGCGGCCTGGGAGGGTCCATACCTCGTGCACGAGCAGCTCAACGCCGTCACCTACCTGGTCACCCTGGACCATGCCCGTGGAAGGAGGAAGGCCTTCCATGTGAACATGATGAAGGCCCATCATGAGCGGGAGGCTTATGCTCACCCAGTGTGCAACTTTCCAGAGGAAGGAGAGGCAGAAACCCTCCTCGATCTGCTCACCCAAGCCAAGGCGGGTGGATCCATCGAGGATGTGGGGGTTGGCCACCAGCTCTCGGAGGACCAGCGTTCCCAGCTGGGGGCTACCCTGCACCCCTTTCGGGAGTGTTCAGCAGCCTGCCCGGAAGGACTGAGGCAGCAGTCCATGACGTGGACACTGGCAACCACCCCCCAATCCGGCGTTCAGCATATCGGGTCTCTCTTGAGGTGCAGCAGCAGATGCGCCAAGAGATAGACGAGATGCTGAGGCTGGGGGTGATCCAAGCGTCCAACAGCGCGTGGGCTTCGCCTGTAGTCCTCGTCCCTAAAAAGGACCGAACTACGCGGTTCTGCGTGGACTACAGGGGGCTCAACGCTGTGTCGGTCACCGATGCGTACCAATGCCGCGCATCGATGACCTGCTCGACCAGCTGGCCGGGTCCAAGTACCTGACCATCATGGATTTGAGCAGGGGTATTGGCAGATTCCCCTGACCCTAGGGCACGGGAACGCTCTGCCTTTATCACCCCATTCGGACTGTACGAGTCCACGTTGATGCCCTTCGGCATGAAGAATGCCCCTGCCACTTTTCAGCGGATGGTCAACACGCTGCTCGAGGGACTGGAAGGGTATGCGACCGCGTACCTGGATGACATTGCCATCTTCAGTCTCACCTGGGAGGATCACCTAGAGCACCTGGCGCAGGTGCTCGGGCGGATCCAGCGAGCAGGCTTGACCATTAAGCCGGAAAAATGCCAGCTGGGTATGAGTGAGGTCCACTACCTGGGACACCGGGTAGGTGGGGGAGCTCTGAAGCCAGAGCCTGGGAAGGTGGATGCCATCGCATCCTGGCCCACCCCCAGGACCAAGAAGCAGGTGATGTCCTTCTTGGGTACTGCTGGGTACTATAGGAGGTTTGTTCCACACTATAGTGCCCTGGCCAAGCCCTGACGGACCTCACCAAGAAAAGGCTGCCCGTCACAGTCGACTGGACAGTCGCCTGCGAGACAGCTTTCCAGGCGCTCAAGACCGCCCTTTCTAGTTCTCCTGTACTACAGGCAGCCGACTTCACGCGGCCATTCTTAGTGCAGACCGACGCCAGCGACTTCGGCCTCGGTGCTGTGCTCAGCCAGGTTGACACTACAGGCCATGAACACCCCATTTTGTACCTGAGCAGGAAGCTCCTGCCGAGGGAAGTGGCCTATTCCACGATGGAGAAAGAATGTCTGGCAATTGTGTGGGCCCTGCAGCGTCTGCAGCCATACTTGTACGGATGCCAATTCACCGTGGAAACAGACCACAACCCCCTCAGCTGGTTACACACGGTCTCTGGGACGAATGGGAGGTTGCGACGCTGGAGCCTCGCTCTCCAACAGTACCACTTCACCATTCGCCACAAAAGAGGCAGGGACCATGGTAACGCTGATGGGTTGTCCCGGCAAGGAGAGGGTGCGGTTAGGGCGCACGGGGAACACAGGAATGTGATACCCCTAGCACCCTCAAAAGCAGGGAGGTGTGAGGTCGGGACCGCCACCATTTTCTATAGGGCCTATACCAGCCTCCATTTTGTCAGTTCACACAGCCACAGACTTTTAACTACACAGTGCCTATTAGCATATTCAGTACGACCAGTTTTGATGTCCACTATGAATCAATAGGGCTTTAACATGCTAATTGGTCTAGGCCAGTGTCTGAATAAGATGGTCAGTCATATGCTAACTAGCTCAAACTCAGGCCAGTATTTCCTGCTCCATATGAATTGCAGGCCAGTTAATATGCGTGCTTCAAAGCAAAAGGGAAGGGCCTAGCAGGTTTAAGGATTGTAGCCATGAACAGGGTGTTCATTCCATTTTAGACACAGAAGCCAAGAAGATGGTCTAGGAAGGACCAAGGGACTATCCAGCAACTGAAGACTGTACCTGGGAACGGCACAGCCCCTGCCTTCCCATGACTATACTACCCGGTAATATTGATCTATAGCTTATACCTTTAAGCCTTGTACATTATCATTGTATTTTTTCTCTGACTGCAAATCCATTGTAATTAGTTGTATAGCTTTACTGTATATTTCTGTAATTATCTAGTGCACTCTTAAGGCGATTAAACCATAAAATTAATCTTGGGCTGATGCTTTTACTCTGATCACGAATCTTAGAATACCCAGTGGGTAACAGGACAACCTCCCCCGGTGGCCATTTGCTCTAGGTGCAGTTCCCTTACTGACCTGAGAGACAAAGGGGGCGCCGGAGAGCTGTACCTGTGGAGTTACGTCCCATTGGTGACGTAAAGGAGGGAGGAAAGGGGATCGTCCCTCACATTTGGTAGAGGAGGTGGGATCAGAAGCTGTGATACCCAGGCTACCGTGTGGCGGTCGGCTTAGTTCCTCACATGCCCATTATTGCATTTTAATGTAATGTTGCGGTGACCAAAAAAACGTAATTCTAGCATTTTCACTTTTTTTCTTGCTACGTCGTTTAATGATCAGGTTAATACTTTCTTTTTATTGATAGATCGGGCGATTCTGAACGCGGCGATACCAAATATGTGTATATTTGATTTTTTTAATTGTTTTGAATAGGGCAAAAGGGGGGTGATTTGAACTTTTATTTGTTTTATATTTTTAAAAACTTGATTTTTCTTTTGGCATGCTTCAATAGTCTCCATGAGACTAGTAGCTGCCATAACTCGATTGGCTCTGCTACATACAGGCGATATCAGATCATCTGTATGTATCAGAATTACTCACTTGCTATGAGCGCCGACCACTGGTCAGCGCGCATAGCATTCCGGGCAGTGACAACCATAGAGGTCTCCAGGAGACCTCTGGTTGTTGAGCCGACCCATTGGTGACCCGCGATCACGTGACGGGTTCACCAGTGGCGTGATTTCCGTCACGATTGCCGGAACCGCATGTTAAATGCCGCTGTCAGCGTTTGACTGCGGTATTTAACGGGTTAATAGCTGTGGGTGGATCACGATTCCACACGCAGCTGTTCAGGGCACATGTCAGCTGTTCAAAAAAGCTGACATGTGCCGGGAAAGATGTGGGCTCGGAGCCGGAGTCCACATCAAAAGGAGGGTGTCCGACATCAACGTACTATTACACCCGATGTCGGAAAGGGGTTAAAGAAAAAAGTTAGCATTCAAATAGATCAGAAAAACAGAGATATAGGAACATCTTTGGTGGAAAAGGCGCAGTTGACTAACCTCCCACCAATGCTTACTTCTGAAACAGCTGTCCATCTTGTCAGAAGTAAAAAAAACAAAACTGTGTAGATGTGTAGTGGCGCAGGGAGGTAGCCGTGGGCAAGGTCCTCGTCTCTAATGCCCCGGCAGTCACATGATGGTGGGGGGCTTGGCTGGGTGTGTGGACTTCATTGATGGGGGTGCTACACCCTTGCACGCCTCCTGTTACAGATGATTTTAGTTGGCCAGGACCAGATGTTGAGGATTTCAATAAGGGAGACCACCAGTCAAAAATAAATTAATTTACTAAACAATAACTTGGTGGGGAGTATGTACAAAGATAGCGGGTACATAGCTTAATGAAAGTTTCCTTCAGCACACATAGCATTTTCACACACAGTCTCAGTTCCTTTCTCTTAACTGGTTTGAGTTCTGTTGCCGCTAGTTCACCTGTTTTCACCACAGCCCAACACTGTACTACAGTCCAGAAAGTGAGAGTCCTATACTTCAAACCGTGTTGCCGCATTTTCATTTCCTCAGAGGGGGAACTAATTTGCCACTGTGAAGAATATGGGGGGAATTTAATGGCAGCTAACAATTCTCCTTCAGCATGTGTAGCTGTAACAAGACACCTGGCTCAGCAGATAATCCAGCCCCACCAGCTAGCATCCAGGCTCAAACAGGATGTGGAGCTCATGTTGTATGAATGCTTCATTCAAACTTCCTCCAGTCAGTAGAAATTCATATGGAGATTTAAGGACAATAAGGAGTTATCGTACGTCTTAGTCACACACCAGTTACATTTTCGAGATCTCTGGAACAGGTCGAATGCCTTCCAGGGTCTCGATCCTTTCCATCACCCCAGGGTGGGGAGATATGCAGAACAGGCTAGTAGAAGCCAGGTAGCAAAGCACTGTTTAGTCTCAAGAGTAGCTGGGGCATGGCCGGATCCGATGGCTGCAGAACTGCTTCCCTATGTCCTTCTGTTGGGAAGTTATGATCCTTCATAGGTTTTGGGAGTTTTAGCTACAAACACCTAAGAGAGATGTGACTCACCAAGGGGTTAAAAGGCTTGTGTAAGGCCATGTGCTCTCGCTCTGTCATGCTTGCAGTTCACTTCTAAAGTGGGGGCCACTTTAAGTAAAATGCTGTGAGGATCTGGAACCAGCTGGCAGCCCATTCCCCATGTGGCCCAGCACACATGGTCGAACTGCAAACCGGTAATTGACATGATTCATCTGCTTATATGTTTTGAACATTACCTGTATTTGCATATCTGACCATTGTATATGAGTCGCACGTACCAGGGCTTATGGGTACTCGGCACCGAGCCCGTTCACTTCAATGGGGGAGAGGTCACGGGTAGCGCAGCTCGGTCCGTTGCCCTGGGCGCTCATTCAAAGGGGGATATTTACAGGGGATTTAGAAATGTTCGTGACGCCCTGTGGTTTTGATCAGGGTGACCAGCGCTGCAGGGTGAATCCTCTGAGGGGTTGTAACTGGGCAGCAAGGTGTTAAGTCTTCCACAGGTAAGACTGATCCCTCTAGGTATATGGCGGTGTAGGGGTGAAGGCAATAAGGCAGACACACACAATGAGTCTCTTTCCGTACCTTTACTGGTGATATTTGCAGGCACGTCCCGGGAAGCTGCTCAGGGTGGAGGATGCACGTCCAGTAATCACTGAGTAGGTATAAGGCCTCCTTACTTCTTGATGTGTGGAGTTTCTAACTTGCATGAAGCTAAGTTTAACTCCGTATAGAACAGCTACGCCCGGCTGACATTGTGGTGGAGCCTTCTCTTGGACAGAACTAAGTCTCTATCTGCAGCGTCCTGCTAGACTCCTGTTCTTCCTGACCCCGGTTACGTATCAGCACTGTAGGGCCCCTCTGCGACCTGAAGTCCAGCAGGGTCTCCGGTTTCTCCCACTAGCCGTGAAGGTACTAGCAAGCTCGGACCCGGTGTCCGGTTGTGCAGAGTGGAGGTAAGCTATCCTTGCTATTTCTCCTCTGTCACTCTCTCTCTTGGTCCACTTGCCTGTCGTCCTACTCACACCTTTAACATAAGCACAGGCAACAGTAGGTGTCAGCTTCCTTCTCTTCACCGCTCTCTAACAGTACCT
This sequence comes from Oophaga sylvatica, assembly GCA_033576555.1. Taxonomy (NCBI): domain Eukaryota; kingdom Metazoa; phylum Chordata; class Amphibia; order Anura; family Dendrobatidae; genus Oophaga; species Oophaga sylvatica. The sequence goes on from JARQOD010000004.1 coordinate 37,326,745, forward strand.
CAGTTGACTCGGTGTTACGAATACTGCAGTTCCCTTTCCTTCAGTTCTTTCTTAGGCTCTGTCCGAAGCAGCTATCAGGACCTTCCGTCAGACTGCTCTGTGCACACTCCGAGAGTCACTTTCCACTTCCCTAGGGAACTAACAGTCAGCAAGTTCTGAGGTATCAGTTTGTCTCTCTCTGCTTCTGTCTCATCTGACAGGAATCTTCGTCTGTATGAACTCCGCTCTGAGCTCTGCTCTGACAGGAATCACTGGCTCAGACTGGCTAAGACTGGCTTACTGCTACGTCTCTCCACACCCTTATATATTCTACAGAGCTCCTCTGGTGGCACTATAGGGAAATGTGAAATGTGAATGAATATCGGGTGTTTGTGAATTACCTTTCTGTGCATCCTCCTGGGTACATGTGGCACCAAGCGCAGCTGGGCTACACATCCCCCCCTAGTTATATTCAGCACTCCCGGGTGAAAAAGAAAACAATTTTTATAATAACAACAATAACATAACTCATCCCTTCCGGGAGGTAAGGACACTTCAAACGTTACAATGTGTACAAATTAGCAATAGAAAATATCAAATACTTTCACACAAATAAATACAGGATTCTTGTGGAGGACCCGTACCAAACCTCCCACGGTGGTCCTGGGTGGGCTACAGGACTTCTCTGCTGCAAACCTCACTCAAGGCCACACCATACGGGTTTTTGCTTCTGAGGTAGATATGATTTACGTAAAACCAAGATGGGGCACCAAGTGCCAACTATTTACATTACAGTTTTTGGGTTGGCAAAGTCCTCAGCCACGCAGTCCTTTGCATAAGAACATTTATAGAAAAATCACATTTCTATCATATCA